>LPNX010152979.1:3439-66249 GCA_001517045.1 Pseudotsuga menziesii | reverse complement strand
TCTTATCACAATGTTCTAGTGTTACATGGTTTTATATATGTATGTGTTTGTTTGAAAGCTATCTAGTTACCCTTTCTTTGAATTTCGTTTTGGCGTCTAATAAAAATCAAGTCTACTTCAACAGGAGTTTTACCGCTCAAAAACATACGGCGGCACTGGTGGACAATTTTGGAATGATGGGACATATTCAAGAATTAGAAGGATTACCATGACGGGAAATGATTGGTTAACTTCTATTCAACTGCATTATGGTCTAGATGGCGATGAAAGTGCGAAGCACAGATACTTCCCGGGCCTTCCGCATGGAGTTCCAGTCGGCCCTCGAAAACAAGTAAGTTGCGGCATGCTCAATTCATAAGGCTCCGGGACGTATTATTGTATATGAGTTGTCAAGCTAGGTTTTTTACTTTGTTTTTTTTGGCTGGTTTTAACTTGTTTTTAGTTAGAAATTTTCATTGAATTTTTAAAACTTGTAAAAACATTGTTAAATCTTATCGAAAATGGTTTTTATATTTAAAATTGTTCAATAAACAACAAAAATTACAATATTTTATGAGTTAAATTCATCAAATTCCAGCTAAATATCAACCAAAAATCGAAATCATCTCTTATTTAAACAACTCATTATATATGTTAAACCTAGCCCTAGATTATAAAACACAGAAAACAAGTCATTGTATTTATTACGTGTTTTTGTTGACCTGTGCGTTCACTATGCAGTACGATTTGAAGTACCCAGAGGAATTCGTAACAAAAATTAGTGGATATTTTGGACGATATGGACCACACGATGTGCTCATTACTTTGACGTTTCATACGAATCAAAGGAAACTTGGACCATGCGGGGCGGAAGTGGGACCTTATTTTGAGTCAGAAGTGGGAGGAAAGATTGTAGGTCTCTTTGGGTCAAGCGGAGATTTACTGGATTCAATCGGACTGTATATGCTGAAGCTGCCAAGATCTACAGAAGATGAACTGAGTGAAAGTGATTGACACGATCAAATCATCGCTCTCTTCACGAACAGTGATCAAATTTATTCCTGTTTTCATGACTCATGAGCTATGGACTTTACACGTGTACGGTGCTATTCCTGTTTTATTACTGTGCATTGTTTCATTTTTATTTATGATTTTTTAATTAACATAGCTATTTAACTAACTTGTAGTTGGTGACTATCAATAGGTTACAAGTTAAGTGTCTTGAACATGTTATCTGTTACTTGTTCTTCATGCTTAGTTGTAATTACTTGTTGTTTATGCCTCATGCCTCAGCTACCTATTACATTCTTTAGTTAAATGGTTTGTGTGTTATCACTACCTGTTACCCATGAGCTACTAGTTATCCATGCAGTTATTAGTTATCTTATACATATATTTTTTTAATAATTGTTTATTTCAAATTTTAAATAATGTCCATAAAATCTCTCATCCTTCTTCTTTAATCTAGAAAAAAACTAATTAATATAAATATTAATGCATCACAAGATATGACTACCATGAAATGAATCTTAGCTGTACACTTGTTACACTCTGATTAATCTTGTTAATCAGCTTAAAAAATCCAAAATCTTAGATAATATCTAATAGCCTATCAACCTAAATATGTTCAATAATTTTCTTATAACAATAGTAAATTGGTAACTCAACCATATATCATCCATATATTCAACCTACTTCAGTTAGTTTTTTAAAATTTTATTATTGAATTGAATTTTATAAAAATCAATTGTTTCATTTGGTCCAGTGGTGAGAGGATGCAACACTGTGTGTATTGTCGGGTGCCCATTTAAAGGTTCATTAAATCTCTGCTGCTGAAGCAATCTCGGTGTTGCCATGACACATCACCAGGCCGCCTCTTCACTCCAAACTCCGAAGGACGAACTAATGAAGTGAATGTACACTTTGCACTTTTTATTTTAGAAGTTGAGTTGTTTTCCATGAAGCAGTATAAGCCCCCAATCAAAACATTGTTTATTCATTGGAATCTGGTTAACTAATTTTGGTTTAAATTTTAATTTGGAGTGTTTAAATCTTAATTGTAATGATTTGAGTAGTTTTAAAATTAATAATTTAGTTTAAAATAGTCAAATATAATTACTGAAATTGTAAAATTATAAAATTAACAAGTTCATTCAATACATTTGACTTATTTTCATAAAACAAATCAAAAAAGAAATGCATCATTTTGTTGTCTTTATCCTAACCGGTTTTTCAATAGTATCATACTTTTAGAGTTTGTGAAGTTGGACTAAACGGAGAGTAAATTGTTTTGATAGAAAGGAAACTTCTTTGTTGTTCTCTATACTTCTTTGTATGGTTGTTATGCAATTTTGAATTTTGTATTTGTATTCAATATTTCTATGTTGTATGTTCATTTGGTAGTGGTAAGTTTAATAATTGGTATGTATACTTTTTCGTATGGTTGTTATGCAATTTTGAATTTTGTATTTGTATTCAATATTTCTATGTTGTATGTTCATTTGGTTGTGGTAAGTTTAATAATTGGCATCAAAGGAGACTCATTGGTTTAAAAAAAAAAGGTTCATAAAATCTAAAGTTGTTCAACAAGCCTTGTTTTGGAGTTTTGATTGTAGAGCTATATAGATATAATTATCCAGAGTTTAAATTGTTTTGTATAGTAGTGATATTTGGGACATTGAGATGACATTTATGACAGAAGAGATAGCATAACATTCAAAGCTTGAGAAAGTCAATGGAAGTGTTGGCACCCTATTTTGATTATTTTTTTCCTATTATGTTTTTATTGTCTTTATAAACGATGAATGATTTTATGGACTTTTAAGATACATGTTTTGTTTCTTTATTATTTAAAGTGTTCTTGTGATGTTCATCGGTATCTCAAATGAGACCTTACCCTTATGGGATGTTAAAAGTTGTTAATGCGACAAATGAGACCTTACCTTTATGGGATGTTAAAGAATGTTAAGGTGAGTGGTTTTTATTGTTGGCATGAACATTGAACCTTGGGTTTGATATTTGGTTCCAATAAATATAGTTCCTTTGTTCAAACAAAACAATTTGTTATAGAAAGGAACATTGACATGTCATGGAAACCTTTAAGAAAGGGGATTCAAGAATGGCTAGCAAAAACAAAGTGGTGTTTTCCCAAAAAGAGACTCAGAACTTGCATGCAGGCCTTGACTAACAAAAAGAGAGACATATTTATTCATATAAACATGTGATCTTCCTTTTTGAGTTTCCTTGTTTATTGATCAGTGGATGAAAAGATAGATTGAAGTTAATATTCTCTATTGGAATAAAGAAAATGAGGTTTCGAGTAAAGAAAAGGTAGGATTTCATAAAGGATAGATAATAAACAGACGTGTTATTGATTTCTAATAAAATTGCATTATAGAAGGGCATGTTGTGTAATTTGCCACTGACTGCAACACAACTTTCAACACTATTAAAAGAGACTTTCAAATGGATCAAAGAGGAAGAAGGTTGAAAAGCACACCTTTGTGGATTAAAATATTGTTTGTTAAAAAATGATTGATACAAATGACTCCTAACAGGATGGAAACACAATCCATCACTAAAGGGGAGGTTGGGAAATGAAGGGGATATGATGACATAGACTATGAAGAGATAGATGGATCCAGAAGAGTAGGAAAGAAAAGCAATGGATCTATGGATGCAAGAGTGCACGTGGTAGCATGAAACTCTGAACGGGTTCTTTGAGTATCAGCAGGATCACTTACTAGTTCATCGACTTCTTTTGGGGTTTTCTTTTTCCAATGTGGTTGAATTATTGGGTATGCAACATTTTCATTTGTTGAATCCTCATAGTCATTTGTATGAGAATCTGAATATGTATTTAAATATATGAAATTTTAGTTGAAGCATTAGAAGTAGAATAAGACAATTCATTGTGAATAAATAGTGGTGCATCAGTAGAAGAACTCTTTTAAAGCATTTCATCAAATTTGAGACTTATTTCAACAACAAAAAAATTCAGTATGAATATTCAAAATCCTATAACCTTTTATGCTTTCAAGATAGCCCACAAAAAGACATTCATCACTTTGATCTTCTAAAGCCCTCCTTTTCTTGGAAGGGATACGAGCCAAAGCACGAGATCCAAATACCCTAAAGTGTTTCACTATTTTTTTTTCACTAGTACATGCTTCAAAGAGACTAACCCATTTTAAATGTTTGTGACGTACTCTATTTTGAATGTAAATTGAACAATTTATGGCCTCATCCCATAATTTTGTAGGAATATTTTTTACTGTAGAATGCAATTTTCGATTCCTTTCAATGTGCATTTTTTCCGCTCTACAACCCCATTATGTTGTGGAGTATAAGGAACAATATTTTGAAGCTCTATACCAAATGTGGAGCATATATGATGTAAATATTTATTGACATATTCCCCACCATTATTTGTGTGGACGATCTTGATCCCCTTACCAAATTTTTTTTTTGCAAGAGCTTTAAAATATTGAATACAAGCAAACACATCATCTTTGTGTTTTAGGAAGTACACCCATGTATATCTAGAAAAATCATAAATCAAGGTTATTACATATATTTCTTTATTATTAGAGAGGGGAGGAAAAGGACCATTAATATCAGTATGGAATAATTCAAGAGGATATGTGGTTCTCCTAGCCTTTTCTTTCTCAAACTTATCTTCAGGGTGCTTACCAAGAGCACATATTGGAAAAATTCCATCTAATAAAGAGATGGGTGGAATCTGTACTACCATGTATTCCTTGCTTAGTTGCTGAAAGTAAGGATACTTAAGGTGCCTAAATATCTCATGCAATAACTTACTAACATCATTAGAATGCATTGACAAAATTGAAGCAAGATTTTTAGGCAAAAACTTCAAAAAAACATACAATTTTCTTTTGGGATCAACGTTTCCAAGAGCAATCTTTGAACCATGAAATGAATCTTGAAACAACCCACCTTCTTGTAAAATATCACATTTTTCACATACCTTGATTGGAGTATTGTATCCCATGAGTACTTCTTGGAAAAAAGATGGTTGAATGGAGGTGAACATGTCCTCATATGATTCCATGTGATTTGAATCTCTGGAATCTAAGATCCAAGAGGATGATTCTGAAGATAAAATTGTCACAAGTGCATGTCCCCTTTCGGGAGGAAGCCTTGGATTGTGAACTTTGTCTTCATTTTTTTTTAAACAAAAACCAAAAAAATATTATACATGAAATTTTATTCTTTGTGAGTCCCTTTTATACAATAGGGACACAATGGCATTTCCTCCTCGATCTTCCCTTTAGTGGAAGTGGTATTGTCATAAGTCAACTTGGACTTTTGCTCCTTCCTTCCTTTTTATGAAGTATTGTTCTTATTAGTTTTCTTTTTGTCCTCATTTGTTGCAAGTGCATGAGCATTTGAGGACCTTTGTAGGTCGATATGAGAAATATTATCCCGATTTTGAATAACATAAGCATCAAATACATCTAAACAAGGCATGGTGAATGATGCTCCAAGTGCTAATCTAGTAGAGTGAAATTAAGAAACATAAGTGTTGAATTCGAGACCCAATTTAGAAAGGATAGAATTTTCCATTTGAGTGTCCTGTTTATTAATGTTGAACTATTGAGCTTCAAGAGGATGGATCTGAATTTTGTAAATAATTTTATGTACAAATTCAAACTATTTCGACCTCGCATTCTTTAACTCTACCTCTAAAAGATAACCCCTCATCTCATCTTGTGTACCAAAGAGTGTTGACAGGGTGGTACATATTTCATTGGGGGTATTCTTGGAATGAATATTGTAAAATATTCGAAGAGAATTTGAAACTCCAAAAATGAAAGAATATGAGACAATAGACCATTTTATGACCAAGGTAATGGTGGTGGTCAATGAGCTAAGATTTCATGGAGAAGACATAACATATGAGAAGGTTGTACAAAAGGTTTTGAGGAGTCTTACTAAGAAATTTGGTATGGCAGTAGTCGCCATTAAATAATTTGAGGATTTTTCAACATACTCAATATATGAACTGATGGGATAATTATTGACCCATGAATCAAGAATTAACATGGAAGACAACTCACTTGAACATATTTTCAACAAGATTTTATCAATAGAGGAAGAGGAAGAAATGACAGAGGCAGGGGGAGTTATAACAACTTTGATTCACACACACACACACACACACACAAACACAAACACACACACACACACACACACACACACACACACACACACACACACAGAACACTCAAAGTGTGGGACATGAAAGAAAGCCACGGTAATATCCTCTAAGCTCAAGGGGGTGAAGTAAAGGCTATCAATAAAATAGGAGATATGCCAAATCTAAAATTCAATTTTATTATTGCAAAATATTTGGTCATTTAGCCAATGAGTATAGGAAAAAGTAGGCATACCTAAACAAAATAGATCCAATGTTTCTAATACATCTAAAAGTACCTTAGAAACCATGTTCTTAAGCTACCATGAAGCTCAAGAATGTAATAAATACATTTTGTTGTTAAACAGTGGATGTAGTAATCATATGACAAGAGAAAAAATTTTGTTTGTAAACTTAGATAACTTAGTCAAGTTTGATGTCATACTAAGTGATGATAAAGTTGTCAATGTAGTTGTTAAAGGGACATTCAGTTTTCTAACCTAGAAAAATGAGAAGAATAGTATGTCTAATGTCTATCTAGTCCCCGGTCTAAAGCACAATCTATTGAGTGTTGGTCAACTCATTGAACATGGTCATAAAGTCATTTTTAAGAATAAGGTGTGTACAATCCTAGATAAATTTCCTAGTAGAAGGCTCATTGTTAGAATATAAAAGACCAAGAATAGGATGTTTCCTTTAATACTAAGAAATGTCAACTAGTTAAACTCATGTGTACACAATGTCACAACTCTAGTTGAGTCTTGATTATGGCATTTGAGATTTGGTCATTTGCACTTTAGTGGACTGAATTTATTACAATATAAGCAAATGGTTAAATGTTTGTCAGTAATACATGAACTAGCTAGTTCATGCGAGAGTTTCATAATGGGAAAACAACACAATGATAGTTTTCCAGCTAGTGCATCCTACAGAGCAAGGGTACCATTGGAGCTAGTGCATACCTATTTATCTTGTTCCATGCAAACAAAATCCTTAGGGGAACACTTTTGATTACTAACTTTTATTGATGATTTCAATAAGAAGACTTGGATATATTTACTAAAACACAAATATGAAACATTTGAAAAGTTTAGGGACTTTAAGGCTTTAGCAGAAAAACAAAGTGGACTGCATATCGAAGTTTTGAGTTCTAATAGAGGAGGTGAGTATGATTTCAAAGACTGCAAATTATTGTAGAAATCATGGCATTAAAAGATAATTTACATCTGGATATACTCCTCGGCAAACTAGGATAACAAAAAGGATAAACAAAACCATAATTAATATGACTAGAAGTATGCTAAAAAAAAAAACAACTTCACAGTGAATTTTGGTGTGAAGTAGTTGCATGTTCAGTATATATATTTAATAAATCACATATAAAAAGTGTCAAAAACAAAGTTTCTAAGGAATCATAGAGTGGAAACAAGTCTAGTGTTTCACATTTCAAAGTATGTGGTTGTGTAGCTTTTGTACATGTTTCTGAATAACGAAGAAGAAAGTCAAATGATAAAAGTGAAAAATGCATTTTACAGGGTACAACGAGCACTCAAAAACATAAAGGTTGTACAATATAGTTGCCAATAAATTTATAGTAAGAAAGTATGTTTAATTTAAAGAAGCAAAATCTTGGAATGCTCAAGGTGAACAATCAACTATAGTTGGAAATTCAACACCATTACTACAAGTGGAAGATCAACTGCAATCAACAAGACAACAAGGATATCCATCCAAATCACCAAGGTTATAGGTTCAAGGTGAAACTTCAAGACATGGAGAACAACAAGCTCGCAATCCTTACTCTAGTAGCGAGTCAGACCCTACAATAGCTTCATTAAGAAATAAAAATACTAGAAGCTTAAGAGAAATTTATTATCAAGATGATGAAATAGATATGGAAGCACATTTTGTATTATTTTCATGTGAGCTTGCACATTTTGAAGAGGCTATTAAAGAAGATAATCAATTCAAGAAATGAATGAAGAAATTGTGGCAATTGAAAAAAATGACACTTGGGATGTTGTAGATATGGAAAAAGGAAAGGACAACACACGAGTTAAATGGATGTATAAAGCTAAATTCAATGAAAAAGGTGAATTGGATAATCATAAGGCAAGGCTTGTTGCAAAGGATTTGCACAACATCCTGTTATTGATTATGGTGAAACCTTTTCTCCAGTGGCAAGGTTAGACACCATTAGAATAGTGTTGGCATTAACATCTCAAAACAAATGGCAAGTATATCAATTCGATGTCAAAGTAGCATTCCTAAATGGGATTTTGGAAGAATAGTGTACATTGATCGACCACCTGGGTATAAAATAAAAAATCAAGAGCATAAAGATTACAATTTGAAAAAGGCGCTATATGGTTTCAAACAAGTGCCAAGAGCTTGGTATGGAAGAATTGACTCATACTTAATTAGAAATGGGTTTTGCAGAAGAAAATGTGAACCCACATTATAAACCAAACGAGATCAACAAATGTGACAATTTCTTCTTAGTTAGATCTAGGAACTAGAACAATATTCACAATCAAAGCGTTTGACAAAATATGCAAGAGAACAACAAAAGAGATTGAAAATAATTGAAATAGCACATGAGAATGGTGCTAATAAGTGATGATATTATTATAGTACATATTGTATATGTGTATAGTACATATTTATAATACATTGGGGAAAATTCTTGATCCTTTGGAGGCCAAGTGAATGCATACAAGTGTCAGGCTAGGATTTGACCCCTAAACCCCTTTAGGTTGACCAATAGGATACCAAACCTAACCAAACAGTCACGAAACCATGTGTGAACATGTAAGAACCATTCCTATGTCATAAATGAGGGAAGGATAGCATGGGAGAGCACATGGGTGAGTGGGAGAGTCCCTAGGAGCTAAATAAATTCCCAAGAAGACCACAAAACAACCACATTCACACACTAGCACCCCTAGTCAAAGATGAAAGTGTAGTCAAAGATGAAAGTGGTTTACAATTAATACAGGCACCTAGATGAAAAAATGATTAAAGTAGAGTACCTCAACTATCAATTAATGAGCCAGAATCACCTACTTGACCAGTATCGATAAGTATAGCCTAAGTTAGAGCATATAACATAAGAATAAGGAAAATGATTATGTCTCCTAGGTATATCATCATGGTACTAAGGTATATTATTTCTCTAACACTCCCCCTTAAGCCTAACTTAGTACAACGTATACCAAAATGATTTATTAAGGCCTTGGAAACTAAGGCACAAGTCACCTTTTACAACATTTTTTTTATTAATCCATGTAACTGAGGTAAGGAGGAAAACCTTATGGGACAAAACCTCCCCTAAAAAATGTATATAATAGAGATGAACAAAAAATTCTTCAATAGGTCCTCTTCTTAAATTGAATGAGTTGAAAGAACAACTTCTTGGTGATGTACTTAGTGAAGGTGTTGTGGATGCTAAGATCATGCATCAATGCATCAAAGTAATGTAGACAAAGATCACGTGGAGAAGACCTTTGATGGTCATTATTTGATGATGGAGGGGAATCATAAGAATTTATTTTTTCGCAAGCATACTCTAATATAATAGCATAATCAAGCATGGAAAATATACCTTTGCAAAATCTTTCCCAAATAACATCAAAAGATTCAACAAAAATTGATTCATGTGTAGCTGCCATATCATGAATAAAACCATGAATCTTCTTCCCAATTTGATGAAGCACATTCATAACTCCATAATAAATCTCATGAGCCTCTGAAATATCAGAATATATGTCATATCCAATAAAAAGCATCAGAGGTTTGGTGTCTCCATGAGCGAATGGGTCCATAGAGAGAGAAGAGTGGGAAACTAGATCACAATTACAATTGAGCAAACCTGGAAGGTCTGGAGACTTGAGATTTGAACCATGGGTGGTAAAAGAAAGTACAGACATATGGACCATAAGTTCCATGAAGGCCAATGATATGGCTGTCCAACCAATGAAATACATACATGACATAAGAGCAACATATACAAGTGACATAGCATTGGAAACTAGGCAATTTTGAGATTTTCCAACTACTTAACTTGAGGGTTGTCGGGTAATTTGGTAATGAAATGGTTGGGAAAATGAGTCTATGACTGTCATAGGATGTATATCACCTTGATAATTGGATTGGGAAAGAGATTTCAGAAGACTTATCAGAAACTAGCAAAAAATTACTAGTTTTGGTAGGAAGCTTTGGTAAACTGATTCATGTTTCTTCCAAGGAAGGGATGGAGGCTTCAGATTCTGATATATTAGAAGGTAAATCAGAAATAGATACATCAGAATTAGAGATATCAGAAATGGGCTTTACACATGCACTCGATGCATGCTCAGGATTACCACTTCCTTGCTTGCGCTCCCATCCTCTTGCACAATCTATAATATCAATACGTTTCTCCTTGTTGGAATATATTAAACCCACTCATAAATTAGGATAAAATAATTAATCATTATATGATTAATTATTCACCCACTAGCTTAATTAGTTGGCATCCACTTGCAAAGTCAATACATGCCATCTATATCCCAGGAATGCTTTATTTCTCATTCTGGGTTGATTTTGACCACGTTTTGACCATCCAGAATTAGTATACAGATATTTACAGTAGATTCTACTTTTTCCTACTTTGCTATGGATAAGGTAAAGCTAGTCAACTAGGAAAATGGGTCCCTTTGTTGCCAACCCATCCTTCATGACTTTCTCTCCATTTTCTAGGATTAGCATGTTTTTTCCATCTCCTTGACAACTCACTCATGCTTTTGCCAATTCGTGAGGTCATTGACAGATTTGGGATGTGATTTAGCCACCTATGGGGGTTTTCTATATTTTGGTAAGTCAACCCTTTTGAGCTTTATGAATTGTCTCCATACAACTCGATTTTCCTATGAGGGATGTGTTGGTTCCATATTGTTCCTACACAATTTTGGATTTTGGTAGCATGTTGAGACTCTCATGACTTTATTGCCATGTGCTTGCTCATTAGTTCAATGAATATCATTGTTTGCTTAATTGCAACCCTCTTTGTGATTGACATATTTGAGATCAAGGTTGTAAAGGAAATTGAGCTTGCATTGAAAAATGTAAGAAATGATGGCGCTAAGATTGCATTTATATGAAGAAATATGGGAAGATTAGTACAAATGTTTGAAGCCCTATAAGCTTGAGCTACAGGTTCAAAATTTCCTGAGACTTAGCTCACAGGTCTTAAGTTAAGTTTAGTGGATGTCAATTAAGTTCATTTATCCAGAATTAAATGACAACATCAAAGTATGTAGGTGATAGAGGAATGCCGTTGGAATGTAACGTCTTTGTTTATGCATTGTGGAATGCAACGTCTCTTCTTAATGTTATGGTATCTTTTATCTGTGCATTTTGGGATTACAGATTTCAGTATTCCTCTTATGTCAGGATGTAAAGTTTTCATTCACCAAATATAATCTCCAAGACAATAGATCACTAAATAAAAACTACTCTGCCATTTTCTATGAAGGAATTTCCCAACAACGCTTTTACTTTGTAAATGTGTACAATCTTGCATGGTAGATTGGCACATTGCCAATTTTGAAATTTAGGTCAACACCTTGAATAATAGTGATCTAGCAGAGTTTTGGGAGTCATGATTTTATTACATATTTGATATATTTGAGGTCTGCAATTTCATTAATAGTAGCATATGAATATCAAGGATCAAGTTCATCAAGTTTGAAGGATTGGCTTAAGCCTATTACATAGGTTAGAGCATAGATTGAATAAAAAAGATTTTGTGGAAGAGCATTTTCGGAAGATCGAGCTCAATATGTTCAGGCCGTGAAAGGACGAACAAGTGGCAGACTACAGGTTTCAAAAATTAGCATTAGCAATCAACTCTAGATTTTTAGTGATTTAATCAGAGTATTTTGGGGCATCATTTAAGCATTTGATGGCTGGTGGCAGAGTTACAAAGCACCATTTGAGATTTGATGAGACAAATCAGCTATTGACTTCACATTTTCAGTTCCAGCATTCAAAGAAGATTATCAATCTAATAACATAATGAGTTCCAGGGCATCCAATGAACATGTGAAAGTTAGAAGAATTACCAAAGAAACAAACCCAGATATTCAATTTGTTCGATATTGTTTTTTGATAGGATTTAGCTTCGAGAAGAGAGTTTAGTTGTTAAGGTTTTTATTATTTAAATTATAATGTTTCAATGTAAAAAGGGGGGATTTCTAGCCGAGGGATGAGATGGTATTGGCAGGGCATGTATGCACTTTGTTTTTCTTTATGTAGGATGGCTGCTCTGAAATGATTATAATAATGAGCCTGTTTTTCTTTTATACATGAATTGTATCTAGTTATGATTTTATCTTGTGTGTGATCTTGATAATCCATTACAAGATTATTATAATGATGTACAATTACCTTTAAATGTCTTGTTGCAGAACCAGATTCATTATTTATAAATTCATGCTCGTAGTCTTTCCTATTATTGTATTTTACAATGATACATTTCCTACTGTTTGATCTTTAAACCTAGCCTGAGATTTGTACTGTTATACCTCCAGCGCTCTATCAACTTAGTTACCCTTTAAACCAATTTTAAAGATTCATTAGCTATGCTCCTTATGCAGTCAAGGTGCATATTTTAGTGATAACATGATGTACTATGTATGTACACTATTATTCATCATTATTCAATCAAAGGATACGCACCAATATTCATCTCTTCATTCATGTGATTCAGTCTCTTTTCTTCTCTCTATTTTTCCTGTGTATTCTTGTGAGAATTCTTAGTAGAAAGATCTATTTCCTGTGCTTCTTCTTCGCATCATTTCTCATAGCATTGATCTTTTATTTTTACATGGTATTAGAGCAACAAGGTTGATCAAGTTCTACATAGTTGAGGAGCACATCCAGTTTGCTATCCCTCTCTGATGAAGAGATTGTCTAGCTTACAAGATTTTCTCCTAGTTTTTTTTTGCAGGTTGTAGAGAGTATCTCCTAGAGCATATCAACAACTTCAATATGGATTCAAAATTTCTCTACTATCTCCTTTCAACTATTTTTATTGGAATCCAAAGATAAGCACATACTTGAAGAGGCAATGTCTCTTTTATGTCTCCATTGGTGCATTGACCGAACCCGAGTCTTATGAATAAAAGACTGATTGGCTAAATAATTGTAATAGAGATTATGGAATTATGTGTTTGGGAATGTCTCCAAATATACATCATCTCATAGATTCTATTGAGTATCCATTTGAGCCTTGGGAGAATTTGGACAAAGCTTTTGGTTTGCAGGAAATAGAAAATGAAGCATGGAGCGAACCCAACATCTCCTCTTGTTCTCTCTCTCAAGATTTCTTGGCCTCTATATTCTCTGATGAAGGTGATCACGATAAAGAAGTTTCTCATATATTTCATGTTGCTTCTACTCTCCTTGATTCGAATGCTTCCCCTTTCAATGAAGAAGCAAATATTGAAGAGCCATCTTTTTCTGTGTCTCTTAAAGGTGCTTTTTCTTCTTGTGATACTAATGATAAAAAAGAACTAACATATGGAGCTGGTTGTTGTAAGGAAATTTACACCTTCTGTGGATAGAAGTTGTTCCTCTGATATAAATGGTTCAGATCCAGAACAAATAGTTCACAATAAGGCTGGAAGACATTCCCTAGAAACCATAGACACCTGGAATGCAATATTTGATGAATTGATGTGGTTCTTCTACTATGACAAAAGGTCTCCAAAGAAACACCTGCATAAACACATCAAACACACAAGAGATCAAAGATACCAGAACATCATCTATAGATCTATGTCAATGACTAAGGAATTTGACAATAACATGTAAGATTATAGCATGACAAGTATATGGGAAAGGAACCAACGTACTTTATATTAATCAAACGAAGAAAGAGTTTACAACCTATGCCTTAGTGTTGATAGGCTCTCTCACAAGACCAACAACTTGTCCTCTATAGCTCCAACTTGCTCCCTCAAGCTCTCTTGAATGACTTAGGCCAGAATATCAAAGCAACAACATAACATTAATCCTCTCTCAACCATGGGAATTGAGCTTGTTTTTATAGGCTTGCAATGGGTAGGGAAGGTTGATAAATTGATGGGTGAGGTGGGTAGGAGATCCTACAAGGAGGGATCTCGAGCCCAACGAACCCTAGTGATTAGGGATAAGAGTGCCATGAAGCCTTCTTTCAAGAAGCTTCGTGGAACCTTCTCTTTTTCACTTTTTACCAAGGGCACCGCTCTTTGTTCACCATGACAGAGCGGTTCTAGGTAGAACCATGCCTTGATTAACCAGGAAAGGTGGTGCAATCGCTTATTGCCAATGCATTATAGGAAATGTTGAAGAAGGTACTATTTTTTGACTAAAGGACCAAAGTGGTGCTGGATTTTCATACACAAATATGATGTCTGGATCAATGTTCTTGCTTCACAGTTTGGGATTGAGGACAATACTGAAGTTTAGGGTCTTATCACATGCTGATGATGAGATTTAGGTATAACAAAATTCCCCCAAAAGCATGAGGCTAGAGGGATACGATAAGCAAGAGATTTGAAAGAGCAAGTTATCACTTCGGGGCAAGAATCAGCTTGATCGGAGATCATCAACCAGGCACCTGCAATACATCAATAATTTTTGACTCATGAGAAAAATGTGTCTTCATCATGGATGCATACCAGTACAAGGCAGATCCATGAGAGAGATAAACAACCAGGGATACTAGAATACAATGTAGATTCATGTGTTAGAGGACTCAAACTTGGACATAGATACCAGACATACAATGTAGATAAATGTCATACAGACGCAAATTTGAGCATAGCCACGACCATACAAATGTGGATCCATGTTGGTACTTCACACAATATACTCCATTGCAACCTAGGGAAGAAAACTATGAGTGTTTTCCAATAGATACCCAGGGTCTTCATCTCATCTTCCACAAAGTACGATTCTATCCATGTCATTACAATGATCTGAAGTCGAACATGGTAGAAACCACTTGATTACTAGTCAATGATGTGAACCGTTAACAAGTGTGAGGGAGATCACCATTGATGTCAATGATTCCTAAGGTACCCTAGTACAAAATACTGAATGTGAATAGATGATTTGATGTTGAACACTCAGTCAAATCTCTTGATCAAAGGTCAATAACGTAAACCTATGTCGAGAGCGAGAGAATCTGTCATTAAGGCATACATATCTCAAGGTACTAAACTTGTTTCTAAGGCTAATTCCTGGATGATGAGCTGATGTCGACAAGAATAGTATCGTCGAAGGAGGGCCATGATGAATCCCAAATCGACGACATGAAACTCAGAACAAAGTTCTAGAATGTAGTAGATAATGTAACCATCGGAGTGACTCAAAAGGTACTGACACAAAGGCTGTTTTAATTGTAGAGGTAAACTTCTAACTTCCCTTTGAACATCGGGCGGCATGACAAAAGACTTGGAAGCATTGCCTCAACGAGGTGGAACACAATATGACAATGGACAATGCATTCTTTGAAAGAATCAAAAGAGTGACATGACTCATGAAAGTGGATCGAATCAGAGACAAGATGATTTACCCAATTGAATGAATGAAATGCAGTCAAGTGCCATGTTCAAAGGTGACAACAAACTGCCATTTTATTTGTAAAAATGAATTGATTCCCTTCCCTTAATTTCCCCATCATGATTGATGAGTGCCTCTTTTCATTTTTACGAGTTCAAAGAGGGTAACAAACACTTGATGTAGCTCATCCAAAGACAAGTCCATTCTCATACATTTTACGAACCTAAGAAAGGAGGAGTTTGTTCCCAATGAAAGCAAACTTGGCATCGTTCATGTTTAGAGAGTCTAAATGAAGACAGAAGAAACTCCAAAGGGTCCTTTTTCGTAAAATTTAGTCTCTAAAGCCTGAAAAAGTATAAAATAATACCCCAAAGAACTCTTCCAGTCATGATTGGCTGGAGCATTCCTTTTTCGTAAATAGTCTATCGGAACCGAAAAAGAGATAACCTACCGTTGGAGAGATGACTCTTCAAATACTTTAACGAGTATGGAAAAGACAAGTGCTCGACAATCTTTTCATATTTAAGGAGTCCAAAAAGAGTTTAAAGGGGAATCCATTAGGTTTATTTTCATGATGAGAATTTTTTACGAACCCGAAAAGAATCAGAAATAGGCTCAGAACTTTGATATTGAGTTCTAAGAGCATGACCAAAGTATCGAAACAAACACTCACAGGATTTTTCCATTTTTTGGAAGTGAGAAAAAGCCAAAAACAAACCTCTCCAAAGACACTACTGTTTATCTTTTCATCCCTGCAAGACTTAAAAAGTTCATTAGTCCCCTAAATATTCAAATAAATGACTTTATAAACTATATTAAAGGATGTTTTCATATAAAAATGATTAAAAAACATTAATAATAATGTGAAAAAAGTCCTAAAATTCATTTAAAAGCCAATTGAATAGTAAAAAACTAGCCATTTTACTATTTACCATTTTGTGAGAGCATTTGGGAGACTTTTGGAGCTAGATCTTCAACCAAAGATTACAGGAGCATCCACCATCCATTTTGAGTACCGTCAGAGCCAGGTAAATGCTAGGAACCTATTCTTTCATTTCATTGCTTCCACTTTTATTTTTGCTTGGGTTTTAGGGGTCTATGAGAAATCCCTAAATCTGAAATGAAGGCACCAATCCTACCCCTTACGGGACAGTGGTGCCTAATAAAAGCCTCCCACATTTAGTTTCACTCAAGCGGTGCCACTGCTTTGTATAAATGGATGACAGGCAGTGCCGACCGTGAGGTTGCAAAACTGAGTGGGTAATCCAAAATAAAAGTTTTTGATGATTGGATATGGTTTTAACTAGCCCATTTATTTTTTTTGGTAGGATTTTTCCGGTAAAAAATGGTCATATGGAAAGAAAAACAACATGACATTGATAATTCCCTGGCTGAGGCAAATGTAGGGTGTATTATAGCTTTGAGAGGTTGTGGTCTCTTGAAGTTTTTCCGTACTCCGCATATGATATCCCATGAGCGCCTGTTAGAGCATATTTTATGTATGTGGAACCCTTAACAACAATACTTTGAGGTGGGAGCTCATATTATGACCATAGAGGCAGAGGGTATCTACTTTCTGACAGGATTGTCTAGATGGGGTGCTCCTATTTCATTGACTGGTTCCCGAGGAGGGGATGTGACCACCCGGGAGTTGATAAACCATCACTGCTTACCTAGTACTAGGATGTCGGGGAAGAATATCCCCATAAAGGTAGTGATGGATGCTCCTCTTTGCACTGTTCTATTAATTATGCAGCAGATGGAAGGAAGCCAAGGGCCTCACCAGGCATCCAGAGCACATTTACTGTATGCTCTAGAGGCTATGGCACCTACCGTTTTCAACTGGGCAGAGGCACTACTTCCGGTTTTCAAGGACCAGATGACTAAATGTCGACAACGGGAATTGAAACAGTTTGGCTATGGATCCCTTTTAGATTGTTTCTTTTTCGATCGGGTACCCCACATGAGGCCCCAAGTGGTGTTTATAGAGGTGAGGGTCAGAGACCCTCGTATGCTAAGGTGGGTAGAGCTTATGGCTCGCACAGGAGGTGGAAGACCTAAAGTGAAGTACAATGCTATATTTTTCCATTGGTTGGATGACCAAATCCTCATGATTGAGGATTACGCATATGCAAGTACTGACTTCAGGGATGACCCTGATCCAGCACTTCCACCTGGTTCCTAGTGGGGGGACATTGATAAGAAACAAGACTCTAAAAGGTTGATTATGTTTTTTGTGTTTTCATGTTTTATGTTTTTTATGAGTAGTAACAAGACCTAAATTTTCTCATGTAGATGTTGGTGCGACATGACTAGGGGGAGCATCCCCAATGGACAGGCGAGTGGGAGCTCAGTTTGTTCACCAAGGTGACGACCAGCTGGAATAGTTAGAGGAGAACCTGGAGAGTTTAACCCTATACATACTAGATGGAACTATTGATGATCTGCCGATTAGATTCCAGAGGCACACTGTAGGAGTGCCAGGCTGTTTTAGCCGACTGCTACGTAGAGTATCACGGGCTATCATGTGTTATCATGAACATCATTAAGTGATATCCTGCATGATGTATTACTGAAAGCTAATACAACTTCAGGATTTTGTATATGATTTTGTATGTATTTTCCTGAAAGCCACAGTGCTTCAGATGAGGTCTTGTGACCACATTTTGTAAAAATCACTCTTATATATATATAGAGTTATTACCAGTGTTTATATGTCTCAAATGGAAATCGTATTTACATGAGTTTTATGTGTCATTTACAATTTATTTTACGATGAACCGTGTTTTTCTAATAAGTTATGAATGGGAAATATACCAGTCTAGGATGTAATTATCCAATGAATCAACAACTGTATTATCTGACCTAGGGATATGCCTATGTGTGATACATTCAAATGACCTCTCCAATAAATGCACTCTCTGAAATAAACGGAGGAGTACAGTGTTTCTGATGCCATAAACATGGTTTAAATGACAAACCACTAATTGTGAATCAATAAATACTACCAAGTCATTAATATTTCGAGATGAAGCCTCAGTCAATAGACCTATTATTGCATGATACTTGGCTATGTTGTTGGTAGCAGGATCAATGCACACCGTTCCTAAACTGATCAAATCATGAACTGGGGAATAGAGAACCCAAGCAGTTGAAGCAAGGTTCAGGGTATGACGGCAAGCACCATCAATGAAGCCATAAAAATACATTTGATCTGCATAACCAAAACATAGTATAAACCGTTTTGACACTGAACTCAAAACCACACTGAATCAAGACACAACACACTAAAAGTAAAAAATGTACATATATATATAAGGTACCATACAAAAAATGATTTTAAGCATAGTACATCTTCAGGTACAACCCATTGCGAGGTTTCTTGAAGGGTATTCTGTCATAATCCACGAGCTCATAAGCTCCTTTCTCTAAAACTTTGCTGACGACAAAGGGACCATACCACATTGACTCAAAATTCCTTTTACCTAGTTTGTCGTGTCTCTGAATATAGGTCAGAACTAGGTCTCCTTCATTAAAAACACGAGGTTGAACAGTTTTATCGTACTAGGCCTTGACATGTTTCTTATGTGCCTCATTAGCTAAGGCGACATCTCTTCTAGTTTCGTCAAGGTTATTCAGGTATAGAAATATTTCTTCCTCGGTGGAAGTGTTTGGTAGAAGTTATATGGCAAGTTTCAGTGATGGAATTTGACATTGAATAGGTAGGACAACTTCTAGTCTGTAAACTAAATGGAACAGTGTGAAACCAGTCGCTGTTTTCACCAAAGTCCTGTAAGCCCAAAGAGCAGAAAAGAGAGTTAGGTGCCAGTTAGATTTATGATCTCCAACCATTCTTCGCAACATAGTTTTAAGAACTTTGTTAATGGCTTCAACTTGACCATTAGCCTACGGATAGTAAGGAGTTGAGTTTTCATGGAGAAAACCCAAGTTGGTACTCAACTCGGTCATCATCTAATTCCGGAAATGTGATCTATAGTCAGTGACAATAGACTATGGGACTCCGAACCTAGCTATCACATGATTGAACAAAAAGAGGGCGGCAGTCTTATCATCCTATGCATATGTAGTAATAGCCTCATCCCATTCCGTGAAGTAATCAACGACTACTATGATGTAACCATGCCCCTCGGCTGAGGTATGCTTACAATGCATAAAGTCAATACCCCATTTGGAAAAAGGGCCAACTGCAATGACGGGGTGTAATGGAGCAGGGTGGGTGTGCTTTTTTGGATAGAAATGTTGGCAGGGTGCACATTTCTTAACAACTTCATGACAGTCTTTGAAGATTGAAGGCCAGAAATAGCCAGCGCGAAGGATCTTCTGGGCCGTAGCCATCCCAGAAACATGACTTCCACATGCTCCAGAGTGGAAATCATTAGGGACCTGTTCAACCTCTTCATGTGTAAGGCATCATCGGAGAATGGAATCTATACCACGCCTTTATAGTGTATCATTTAGGATAAGGTAGTACTTTGCATGGTGACGGATATGGCGACAATCCTCATGAGCCATGTGGGGCTGAAATATTTGAGTTTGGAGATAAATGATTAAATATCCGTACCATGGGCTAGTTGTGCCTATTAAGAACATGAATTCATCCAAGAATGAATCACTGGGCTCAGCATCCATCAAAGCACAGTGAAGGTCGCACATCAACTCTGCAAAGAGCAAGGATTTCTTTGAAGTGGACTTGGAAAACTCAAGGTCAAATTCTTGCAGGATGACGATCGAACGAGAACATTTTCCCCCTAGCACCTGACGAGTCAGGATGTAGTACATAGGGTTTTGATCTGCAAGTACCGTGGTCATGCGAAGCAAGATGTAATGATGGAATTTATGAACAACAATGACCGTAGCCAATGCCAACTTTTCCACATGTGATTATCGGGTCTTAGAATCAATGAGATTCTTACTGGCATAGTATATCACGTGCTCCTGACCGTTGGGATCCTCCTGAGCTAAAACCATTCCAATGGTAGTAGTGGAGGTAGAAACATATGAGAGAAAATCCTTTGAATAATCCTGAGGGTGAATCATGGGTGAATGAGTCAGAGCGTGCTTAAGATTATCTAAGGCTCGCTGGGCTTGGTCATCCTAGAAAAAAGAGGTATCCTTCTTCAGGAGACACATATAACTGTGCATTTTCTTAGCAAAATTGCAAATGAAACGACAGAGAAAGTTTGCCTTCCCTTGCAAACTTTGGAGTTCAACGAGGTTTGTTGGGGCAGGTAGGGCTAATATAACAACAATCTTCAGTGGATCAATCCGAATGCCATCCTTAGAAACCACAAAACCAAGAAGACGTCCCATATCAATGCAGAAAACACATTTATGAGGATTAAGCCATATTTTATAATGATGGCATATCAGGAAAATATCTCTAACATGCTCAGGGTGGCCTTCCTGCTGCTATGAATGAGTAGGGAGATCATCAAGATATGACTCCACAATGTTCTTAATATCGTGAAATGCATAGGACATAACACACTGGAATGTAGCTATGACATTCTTGAGGCCAAAGGGTAACTTCCTGTAGGAAAAGTTCAGCGGGCAATATCTCAATCTGATTGTAACTAGAAAATCCATCCATAAATGAGAAGATGTCACTTCTAGTAGATTTGTCGATAATCTGATCGATATGCGGAGTCGGAAAATTGTATTTGGGACAAGATTTGTTTAGGTCTCAGAAATCGATCCAGACTCAAATGGTGCCCTGCTTTTTGTTCACAGGGACAATATTCGATACCCACTCCCTCAGGGGGACAAAATAAAAAATCTTGCGTTTAGAAGTTTCTCTACTTTAGCTTTAATAGCCGTGGATTTTCGGGGGTGGACTTGACTCAATTTCTGTTTGATAGGTCTAGCCATGGGATAGGTTTTGATTTCATGGACCATAATAGGTAGGTCTATGCTAGGCATTTCTTCGTAAGACCAGGAAAAAATATCTCAGAATTCCTTGAATAATTATCTATATGCTTCAGTTTCTTCCATTGACCAGTTTTTCCCAACGTGAACATGCTCAATGGTTCCAGGCTTGACCGATATGTCTAGCGGGGTAGTTTTAGTAATGTTGCACAGATTTCCTACAGATTTAGTATTTTACAACAATACAGGTGTGTGCGGATTATCGACAATATCGGTACCAAAAAGAGATACAAGATCAAAATATGTGGAACTGGTGTTGGGGAGGAACAAGGATCGGTGATGATGATCCTCCCATATAGGTTCATCCATACTCATAATCTCCATAATGGACTCGTCCGATGAAAAAGTCTAGGAGAGATAATCCAGTGTAGGAAGAGAAGGTTCTAACCAATAAGGCAGGTGGTAAGGATCCGAGGCCACAAGATGAAGGT
The DNA here is from genome assembly GCA_001517045.1 of Pseudotsuga menziesii. NCBI lineage: Eukaryota > Viridiplantae > Streptophyta > Pinopsida > Pinales > Pinaceae > Pseudotsuga > Pseudotsuga menziesii. Next base: position 44,142 of record LPNX010152979.1, on the reverse strand, counting down.
CATCAATATGGTCATCGGAAACGGATTGGACAACATCATATATTGCTTCATGGGGGCTCAAAGAGGACGACTCAACGACTTCTTTCCCCCTGTACTATAACTAGTTGTGGAGATCATGTTCACCGTTGTTGTTTCCGTGCTAGGAGAGGTTGAAGGAACACTCCCATGAGGATTGAATCTTTCAGCATGGGCCTACCCCAATTGAATGATAAGGAGGAGGGGAGTGACCTAGCATTGGTATATTATTTGCAGTAGGGGTGGAAACATCGGGTGAACAAAAACCGAGTTGATCGATAGTCACAATTTTTCCTAAGTGAGGAAACTGGAGGGTTCAAAAAACTGTTGATGCAACAGTAGTCATAGCATAAAACCAGTTCCTCCCTAATAGGAGGTTGTAATCTAACGGGGCATCCACCACTTCCACCTGGATGGAAACATTCTTTCCCCCAAGCTCGACTTAAATACCCGGTAACATACCATGAGGCTGGAAACCTAGTCCATCGAAATTTTTTAACGTCATAGGTGATTTGGTAAGCTTAGGAAAATCAATGGCTCTCTAGCACACTATAGACAAAATCAAAGTCGAAGCTCCTTCATCCAGAATAGTCCGATGGACCTTTCTCCCAACTACTCTAGAGGCAATTTGGAATGCAAGTTGGTGAGGTAGTCTAGATTTGTAGTTCTCCACATTAAAATGAATCAAATTAGAATTATCTGGGTCTAATGCTCCCAAATATGTTAGTAGGTTTTTACGTTGCGTTGGACAACTTTGGAGGACCTCCATTGTGGACATCACACAAGGTGCCTGAGATAAATCTTCGACAACATTATAAAATTGGGCATTTCGGGCATTGGGATTGAATAAAACCTTCCTGAGGGTGGCCTTAGGGGGTTGTAACATCAAATCAAGATTAGGTTTTTCAATCACCAGGGGGCCATTAGAAAAAGAGGGTGGGGTATTGGTGGATGGTACTTTTTTAGAAGGAGGATTATCATCTTTTTTTTCTAGAGGTTTGTCATACGACTAACTACGAGTGTTTAAGTTGACGGTATCTGAAGAAATCATACGAATTTCTTCCGTGGAGCCAGAAGTTCCTTATCTAGACATATGGTCTATCAGTTGTTGTTGAGATGCAAAAGGGTCAGTAAGTACTGCGGGAGTAGGGTTACTTTTTAGAAATTTGCTGATCTCCTCACGACAAGGAAACTCCTTCGTGAAATTATCACCCCCACATAACAAGCAAGGGTACTTGGCTTTTATTTTCCCTTTGTTCTCGTTCTTTGTAGTTGCAGTCTTGGTATTCTCCTGTTGGTTTCTAAGTTTTTTGTTTTTACCTTTACCTTTTTTCTTGTTGTTGGGGTTTTGTGTACTTTGAATGGTATTTACCTCGGCTGAAATTGTAGGAGCTGAAGGAGTGGTAATAGAAGCAATAGGTTTCTTGGTAGTTTTAGTTGTTGACGAAGGTTGGATTGAACCAACAACCCCATAAACAAGTGTCTCTACAAATGGCTTTGCCGGGTCCGTGCTAGGACGAGGAGCTTGCGGGATAAGGTCATACAACGTTCCAGATTGGGAATAGACCGAATCTAGATACTGAGCATGACTGATGGCCTGCTCTTCAGTAACAACACCTCCCATAGACACATCTCGAGCGATAGGAGGCAACAATGACTTAATGAACCAATCAGATAGCAGTTGGTACGGGATAGGAGCTTTAATAAGCATTCTCGACCTTCTCCACTCATGGATATGGTTAGAAATGTGCGTGGAGGTGTTCTGACGAAGTGAATTCAAAAGATCTGTAATCGTTTCATAACGAATGGGTATCTGAAAGTGTGTAAGAAAAACAATTGCCAGAGAGATAAAATCCACAAACGAATGTTGTGGAAGTTCAATGTACCACTTCGTAGCCTTGCCGGTGAGTGTGTGCTGGAATAGCCTTAATCGAACAAAATCATCCATCAAGGAGTTCAAAAAAAACCATAGATGGAAAATCATAACGTAGTTTTTAGGATCATCTCCCTGCTTTCCATCAAACTTGGTAATATCTGATGGCAATTTTACCGAAATTGCAGGCCATGAAGGGTTGTGTCGGATGGGATCATTTATTAACTTGGACAAATCAGGTAAGTCCAAAGTTGCTAGGAAAGGAAATTGATGATTGGCTTCCACATATTGGTAGTATTGATAAGGAATGTATCCGCAAGTAGGGCCATGTGTTGACTCGTATACAGGTTGTTGAAAAAACTGATACGATGACAAACTTCCCGAAGACCCACCTGAAGTGGGTTGAACTCCAGGGATATGATCACTAGGACCACCTGGACCATCGGCACCACTGAGACCACCAGGAGGAGGACCTCCAAGGCCACCAGGACCGCCAGGACCTCCAGGACCTCTTGGCACACCAGGTCCTCTAGGTCCTCTAGGTGTGGGAACACTAGGAGGAGGACCTCCAGGACCTCCAGGAGGAGGGCCACTAGGACCACTAGGACCACTAGGAGGCGGACCACTAGGAGGAGGACCGCCATGAACTCCAGGAGGAGGACCACCATCACCCCCGGAACCTCCAGGGAAACTAGGAGGAGGACCTCTAGGACCTCCAGGACCACCAAGAGGTGGACCACCATGACCCTCGGGACCTCCAGGGCCACCAGGAAGAGGACCGCTAGGACCTCCCGCTCCTCCAGTCGTATGAATAGGTATTCCCCCTATCGTTGGAATGTAAAACCAGTTGGGTTACCCCCATGGGGTGAATGCATTCCCAGGGTATGTAATTCTAGTGTAAGGTACCCCTATAGGGGTAGGTTGATAATTCATATTTCCTACAGGTACTTGATTTGCTAGGTAACCATAACCCCAAGAAGGTTAGTTAATTGCAAGTTGTACCCCTAAGGGTTTACCTAAAATTGATGGATGATTAAACACATTGGTGTGGGTAGGAGGAACATATACTGCGGAATATCCTCCAGTAGAGGTTTGTCTACTATTGGGAACAATTCCACTAGCTGATAACATAGGTCGCGCCGGGGGTTTCCGTGGGGTTTCCCCCCGGCGTTAGAAGGTACAGACACTACTGGAATTGAAGGTTTCCCCCCAGCTGTAGAAAGGATGGGAGGACTAGAAATAGATCTAGAATTCAAAGTTGCAGGGGTAGAATTGGAGGTTTGACTGGGGTCATGGAGTGGACTGTCGTCAATACATCTCCTAATCTCAGCAAGCATATGATAACCAAAAGTCCACGGGTCTAACAAATGGGGTACAAGAAATGGGTCTTTATTGTTGATGTATTTGTAACTTCGAAATGTATTCACTTGTATATTTTATGTATTGTACCCCAATGTTTATTCCGGGAAATATCTTTAATGTAATTGAGTCATGTCATACCCCGATGTTCCTATCGGGAGAATCAATAATGTAAACAAGTCATCTAAATTCATAGAGGGTAACCCTCCTTATTATTAAAGGGTTAAAGTCCCCATAGTTGTGGGGCACTAGGGTTATTAGACTCTCCTAGAGAAGTCGGCCCTAGGTGATTTAATGTAAGTCGGGTCATTGGTACCCTAGTTGTGGTTACTCGAGCCTACACAAATGAGTTAGGATTACTCAAGCCTACATAACAGAGTTAAATGTTAAGTGAATGAAAGAATATAAATAGAGAGTGAGACTCTCTATTTATTACACACACACTCACTCATCGGGGGCGCATGAGTGAGAGAGAAGAACCTGGGATCAAAGAAAGAGACAAGTGCTGTCGGAGATCGTCTTTATGTTTTTTGGGTTTTAGTTTTTCTATTGGTGCTCATTCTATCTCTGAGGAAGTTGCGGATTTTTCTCCTTTATGGTTTCCCTGAGGAAAATTCTTTGTGTCTCTTGTCTCTTGTGTTTATTGTTGTGCATGTTATTCTCTCAGATAAGATCCTAAGATCATATTGCTTAAATGATAAAAATATAACATGGTATCAGAGTTAGACTGAGAAGAAGACATTGTGCAGCTATAGAAGCTAGGGCTTCTTAATTTTTTGATCTCTCTCCACAATCCATTAGCAAAAGTATGCTAGGCTGACTCTCCATTGAAGGGCGCATCTTTCTGTCGAAGCAGAATTCGATTCCGGGCATTTTCAGTTTTTGGTGCGGGAAGTTAGGGATTTTTACAGAAGAATAATTTTTGAGTGATCCCAGCATAATATTTCTCTCCTCATCAAAATCGAAGTTTAGAGACTTGGGTCAATATTTTTGGTTGGGTATAAATTTGGGAAAGTCAAACCCTAGTTTGACCCTGGGCTGGAAAAAACCCATATACTAACCCTGATAAGTTTTGGTAAATTTGCTATATCTCAAGATTGGAGACGTCTCAAGGGCCAAACATTTCATAGGTCGAAGATAAAATATTTATGTACACTGTATCCAAGTTTCACTATCAGATTCTCTATATTCTAGGAGATATGATTCCTCCAAGTTAGGTATCCAACCTCGTCCAAGATTCATCCCTAAACAGGACACTTGGGGAGAATTGCTATATCTCAGGCTATGAAGGTCCAAATGAAATTTCTCAAGATGTTACAAAATGGGCATGAATAGTATCTTCTGTGGTATATGTTTCAGACCTCGAAGATGAAACAGTGACATGTGGCAATCCGTAAAAGTTCGCTATGTTGAACAGTTTTGAAACAGGTCACCTTGGGAATATGATCATAAGTCCCAATTGGTGAAACCAATTCTGATGAAACCTATGGTGCTGGAACAAGGACAAAAGATATTACCAATGTACAAACTTTTAGACACCGATGAGTAGTACTTTCATATATACCATAGAAACAGTATCAGGAAGTTCTGCAGAAGAAATTGGTAAACTAGGGCTTCCTGTTCCGAGAGCTTCCCTCCACTATTTTCAGAAAAGGAGTAGATTGGACAGCTCACCTTGAATAGGTCTATATTTCTATCCAATTAGATCTGAAATATTTCAAATTTTTAAAAATAGGGTTTCTTTGACAAACCCTAGATCAGCCAACTCTCGAACCAGGACAGACACCTCAAATCGGTAAGATCTAATCTTTTTCTATTTTCATTTGAGGTTCTCATTTCAAAGTGATCTATCACATCAGCTTCATGATAAGGTTGGTGAAGTTGAAAACTTCCAAGCATGGAAGTATATGATCTCACTATTTATTGAAGGAAATGAATTAGACACCTACATAAGTAGAGAGGTTCTAGTTCCAGAGGGAGATGAGGCTAAAAGCCTTACACAGGAAGAACTTGGTTAAGGCCAAGAAGATCATTGCTGATTCAATAACGGATCACCTTGTACCACAAGTGTCTTCCATCAAGACACTGAAAGAGATATTTGATTCCTTGACCAAACTATTTGAAGGGAAGAACATAAATCTGAAGATGACCTTAAGAAACCAGTTGAAGAATGTGAAGATCCAGAATGCAGAGACCATACAATCATACTTTACAAGGGTCTCTCAAATCAAAGAACAACTTGAAGCTGTAGTAGAAAAAGTGGAGAATGCAGAAGTTGTGATAACTACCTTGAATGGCCTCCCAGGATCATGGGATTCATTCGTTCGAGGAATGTGTTCCGAAAGGAAGTGATTAATTTTAGTAGACTCTAGGAAGACCACACATAAGAAGAAGCTCGACTCATAATAAGAGAAAAGAATATGGGAGCAACTGAAGATCAATCTCTCACCATCCAAAGAAGATCCCTCAAGTGATGAGGAATATGAAGGACTCAATTCTTGAAGATCCTCTTATCCATCTTGAGCATTTGGATAATAAATGATGATGTCATGAATGAAGAAGATGATGAAGCGGAAGGCTCAAGAAGGAGTCTGCCCATGAAACAAATAAAGCTAAGTATTCAATTTCCATTTCATGATATTGTTTTGTTATGCATTTGTTTATATTCATGTAATGTATTATGCATGATAGAATGTTTGCATAATGACAGTATGCTACTGATACGTATGTGATGGGTAAGTATCTCATGGTGCTATACAACTCTACATTGCCACTTATCTAGAATGAAACCTCTCTGCTCACATATTGGATTAGTGCACAATCTCAATGTTGTCCTAGTAGAGATGGAAGGAATCTAGAAAAGTTTCCGTGAGATATGGATGAATGCTGTATTGGCTAAAATAGTTGCATGATCATATATTTATGCATAATAATTTTCCATTATGAATATGCCTTATGAAATGTTTCTAACCATACAACTAATGCATTTGAATTATAGGAAAGATCGCGTACAATCACCTACAAGCAAAGAAGGATGAGACTTGTTCCGAAGAACAAGTGACGATAGTTCAAGAAAGAATCCAAGATGAAGAATAATATGACGATAATTTTAAAGAAGAGATCTCAGACACAGTGTAGTTATGTAACACTGTTGAGCGACATCATTGATGAAGAACCTTCCAAGAAGTATCTAAGAAGAAAAGGAAGGAGTGTACTAGTTCAAGAAGAATTATGTCTAGGATGCAATATCGAGACCTGAAGAGAAGTTTGTAGTTCGATCATGCAGTAGATGGAAACATCGTGGGATGCAAGGCAAGATTCTTAGCATGAGGCATAGACTATGAAGAGACATTTGCAACCACTAGAAACACACATGACATGTAGAATCATGTGTGCAAATGAAAGAAGGCCTTGCACGAGCTTAGAAGACTCCCATGGGATAGCACATACATGAGGAGCTTGAAGATCACCTAGAGTGATGAAGATCTTAACCTTTGCTACAAGTTGAATATGAAATCCTGTATAGGATGACAAGCTCATAGATGGGTGCAAGAAGAACTTTTGAAAAGGTTCAAGATAGAGGATCTTGGTATCCAGTGACCCTAGATGTATACATAGAATATTAGTAGAAGAGGAAGCTACTTGTCACTCCAGTACAGAATGTTTCAATGCATAGAGTATGAAAGATAGAGGGAGAATGATGCTTCACTTCAGAGGGAGTGACTATAGAAGATCCTGAGGTTTGACATGGTATGATAGGATGGAAAGATTACTCATGACTCTAGGATTTACTGAGAGTAAAGCGGATTCCAACCTTTTCTTCAAGGTTGAAGGCGGAATACCAGTGATGCTCCTGTTATATGTCGATGACTTGTTCCTGATAGAAAAGAGGAACTCATTAAATTTGCAAGAAGGAGACTTGTTGTCGAGTTCGAGATGAAGAACTTGGATATGATGCACTACTTTTTAGGCATGGAGGTGTGGCAGAATTTCCCTCAGATAAGGGAAGTATGCAGTAGAGATTCTGAAGAGGTTCAGGATGATGGACTGCAAGTCCATGACCACACCTATGGCATCGAACCTAAAGCTAGTGAGTGTTGCTTCATCAAAGTCAGTTGATGCCACGATGTATCATCATATGATTTGTTCCTTGATGTACCGGATGAATACGAGACCATATATTTTCTTTGCTCTGAACAAATTGAGACATGTTCACCTGATGGTTGAAAAATATGCAGTGAGGTACCTAAAGGGTACAGTTGATTATGGGCTCAAGTATGAAGCGAATCCAAAGATTAAGTTGGAGGGTTATGTGGATTCATATTGGGAAGGCAGTGCCATTGATAAGAAAAACACTTTAGGATGTTGCTTCAGTATGAGATCAGAGGGGGGAAGTGGCTGCAGTATGTGACTCAGATTGAGATCTCTCGAAAGAGGGATTTATAGCATATCCGATGAGACAGGTTGTCTGAGCATAAATCCTGGTGAAGCTCATAGGTTGCTCAGACGTAAACGATCCTGTAGGTTGTCCTTGGATGTAATAGGTCTTGGCGAAGCTCACAGGTTATCCTTGGACATAATCAACCCCGATGTGATTCTATGCTAGAAATGGCCAGAGTGAAGTTTGAGTACTTTATGGAGAAGCTTGGTGTTCTCCATATCGAGGTTCCTTCCAAGGGGAAGTGATGAGTCTATGAGCCCTTCTGAGATGGTGAGAGGATTGGTTCCTTCCATGGTCAGATGTAAGTGCTGAGCCATTCTGAGGTGACTGTGGGATGTGTTCCCACATGATCAGATATAAGTGTTGAAGGCCATTCTCTGGGAGAATGGAGGCACCTGGTCAGTTACCAGGAATTTCAGTCTCGGATTGAAGCTCAACTTAAGTCTTGAGAGGCCATTCTATGGGAGAATGGAGGCACCTAGTCAGTGACCAGGAATTTCAGTCTGGGATTGAAGCTCAGCTTAAGTGCTAAGAGTCCATTCTCTGGGAGAATGGAGGCACCTAGTCAGTTACTAGGAATTTCAGTCTAGGACTGAAGCTTAGCTTAAGTACTAAGAGGCCATTCTTTGGGAGAATGGAGGCACCTGGTCAGTTACTAGGAATTTCAATCTGGTACTGAAGCTCAACTTAAGTGTTGAGAGGCCATTCTCTAGGAGAATAGAGGCACTTGGTCAGTTACCAGGAATTTCAGTCTGGGACTAAGAGCCATTCTGATGTGACTACGAGATGTGTTCTTTCCACATGATCAGATATAAGTGCAGATCCCTTCTTACATGGTTGATGTGTTCATACCATGGTAAGATATAAGTGTTGATCCCTTCTTACATGGTTGATGTGTTCATCCCATGGTAAGATATAAGTGTTGAGCCTTTTTGACATGGTTGATGTGTTCATCCCATGGTTAGATGTGATTTCTGGGCATGCCTTTCTGACATGGTCCATGTGTTCATCCCATGGTCAGATGTAAGTGTTGGGTGGGCCTTTTTGACTGGGTCAGATATAAGTGATGAAGAAGCTAAAGACCTACTTGGAGGCTAGGCCTACAACTAGCATGAAAAAGGTCTGGCTCTGTAGAACTTCTTGTAACTAGAAGAATGAAGAGATAACACCATTTGATTGAGATAGCGGAAGCAATGATGATGATGATGATACAGTGATGCTCAAGATCAAGTGATGATCCATACTTGATGAATATGACTTAACAATGAAGATGACTTGACGATGAAGATGACTTGATGATAAAGATGACTTGACGATGAAGATGACCTGAAGATGAAGATGACTTGATGATGATCCAAATGATATAGAGAAGAAGACTTGTGCTGATAAATTGTGTCAAGAGAACACCTTCCTAGTTTAGAGGGATTGTTGATTTATTTGTAACTTCAGAATATATTCACTTGTATATTTTATTTATTGTACCCCGATGTTTATTCCGGGAAGTATCTGTAATGTAATTGAGTCATGTCATACCTCGATGTTCCTATTGGGAGAATCAATAATGTAAACAAGTCATGTAAATTCATAGAGGGTAACCATCCTTATTGTTCAAGGGTTAAAGTCCCCACAGTTGTGTGTCACTAGGGTTATTAGACTCTCCTAGAGAATTCGGCTCTAGGTGAGTTAATGTAAGTCGGGTCATTAGTACCCCAGTTGTGGTTACTCGAGCCTACATAACTGAGTTAGGATTACTCATGCCTACATAAGAGAGTTAAAGGTTAAGTGAATGAAAGAATATAATAGAGAGTGAGACTCTCTATTTATTACACACACACTCACTCATTTGGGGAACATGAGTGAGAGAGAAGAAGTTGGGATCAAAGAAAGAGAAAACTGTTGTCGGAGATCATCTTTATGTTTTTCGGGTTTTACTTTTGCTATTGGTGCTCATTTTATCTCTGAGAAAGTTGTGAGGTTTTCTCCTTTATGGTTTCCTCGAGGAAAATTATTTGTGTCTCTTGTCTCTTATGTTTATTGTTGTGCATGTTATTCTCTCAGATAATATCCTAAGATAATATTGCTTAAATGATAAAAATATAACATTTATGAGGTACGGGGGTAGCCAAGATTTTATCCAATCTTTTCATTCTCTCTTGAAAATCACGTGCATGGTGAATAGCTGCTTGGATTTGTCTGTATTCCTCCTCACTTGGAGGAGGATCTTCAGGAGAGGGTCTAACCCTGAATGGGGAAATTGCTTGTCCCATAGAAGTCCTCCAAAAAGGAGCATCCAGACCATACTCAAACTCACTCACAACATCTGTTCGACCTTCCATTGGAGAATGAAAGGAAGTGTCAGTCACAGGAGATTGTTGAGCCAAGCGATTAATATAAGAAGTGAATTGGTCTCCACTTTCTACAAGTGGATGATCCCCCACAAGGGGGGTAGTTGCGGCTCCTTAGTCTACGACTTCCATTGGGCCTTCCCCTATTACAGGTGGAAATTCGGGTGGTAATCCCTGGTTCCTTCTAGATCATCTCAGATGAAACTCAACTAGATTGGAAATGTCACTAAAACCTAACCTAGGGTTTCAAAAACTAAGCAAAAATCACACAAAGTCTTCTCCTACTGAAGCTACAAGCCACAAGAAAACTTAGGTGACAGGATGAGCTAAAAAATAGTCGATCTCTCACTAGGATTGTAAAGAAGGTGCAACTCGAGATATACCACAATGTCCAACAGTAACACGCAGTGAGGAGGATCAACTGTCCCTCACTTGAATACCTGACTACCTGGACGGAACGTGTGTAGTAATCTGCCTAAGTGTTGTTCTCGGTGTATTGCTCCAAACAAGACGACGAAAGGAATTTTCTCAGTTGGACAAGGAATCCTAGTAGGGTCTCCCGATATACTCAAGGTATGCGGGAGCTCAAATCAGTAGTAGTGTTGTCTAATGCACAACCGTTCACAAGGGGCCTTCCGATATACAATCGAGTACGTGAAGTACCTTTCTATATACCTCAAGGGTATGTGAAAGGCCGTTCGATATACCGAAATCACGTGGAAGAACCGCATGAATCTTGATTTGGAGTGTAGGAAAGTAACGAAAGCTCCTACGTTTTGTGACGCCCAAACATGTCACTAACCTATCATTGAAATTTCTATACAATTTTTAGGCCTATAACTCCCGTTAATTTTATCTTGAGCGGTTAGGTGCATGCATGAGATTTTGACAGAAATGTAAATCCATGCAAGATGAAATGCAGATATTTTCACTTTACTTTTCTACACATGCCTACCTATGGGAGGTAGAGAGTATTTTCTTTTCAATTTCCGTTTTTTTGAAACCAAAAACTTTTTCCAAACCACTACACTAAACCAAAATTTTTCCTGAGAAAGAGAACAAGCAACAAAATTCAAATTTATTTCAAAAGTAAGCAAGTCGGGAAGATCTCTTTTCTAAAAGAAAGACAACACATACTCAAAAGCATAAACAACCCTCTTTCAATTTTCTTCAAAAACAAGAAAGATCTAATCTTAAAACTATTAATATTTTTTCTTTTTGATGAGATTTGCATATAAATAAAGAGAAGAAAGTTGGAGATCTGAAAGCTTATGAGGCTAATCAGAGTTCCAAAATTTCATTCTCAAACAAAATATATCAACAAGTCTCAACAAGAAATTTTCTTTTTTAAGGCTAAAAGAAGTCCTTCATTAACTTTAATGAAAAAATGAAAGAAGCAAGTAAACAAGTAAGCCTTTCTTTTCAGATCTAATTAGCAACAAGACTAAGATCTAGATGATGCTAAGCTTTCAATAGCACTCCGTTCCAAAAATGTTTAAAATCAAGCATGCAAATCATGAAAAAATGAAAACTATCCTATCTTCTTGATTCAAACAAAATCAGAATTTCACCACACAAAATTCAAGATTCAAGCACTCAAATTTATTTGAAAATCCCAGATACTCAATACTGAAAACCAAAACACACAAAATTTTCAAAAAAAACTTTGCAAAAAAGAGGTCTTGAAAACCTACCTAGAACCACTTCAAAATGGTTATTGACAGAGCAGTTCTGCACGAGCACCACTTCCCGGTAACTATGTTTAGAAGGTGGCACCACTGTCTGCTAACTGTGTTAAGGCAGTGGCACCACTTATTGTCCATTGCACATTAGTGGTTCCCTATAGATGCTCAAAAAACAAAAAAATGGCGAAAAAACAAAGTTAGAACACTGTGCAACTGGATTCTAAATCATAAATTAACAGTATTGAAGAGTACAGAGAGTCAGAAAACTCAAATATAAATAGATATGAAGATACCAAACCAAACACCACTAGATCGACTAGTGGATTTGATTGAACTGATGAAGAACATGTGTCTTTGGTTTTGGACAAGTGTTGTGAATAGACTAACGAAGATCGGATCAGCTGAAGCTCTCCCCAGCAGAGTCACCAGATTTGTTGTAAGGAAATTTACACCTTCTGCGGACAGAAGTTGTTCCTCTAGTATTAATGGTTCAGATCCAGACCAAATAGTTCACAATAAGGATGGAAGACTTTCCCTAGAAACCATAGACACCTGGAATGCAATATTTGATGAAGTGATGTGGTTCTTCTACTATGACAAAAGGTCTCCAAAGAAACACCTGCATAAACACATCAAACACACAAGAGATCAAAGATACCAAAACATCATCTGTAGATCTATGTCAATGACTAAGTAATTTGAAAATAACATGTAAGATTATAGCATAACAAGTATATGGGAAATGAACCAACTTTATAATAATCAAATGAAGAAAGAGCTTACAACCTATGCCTTAGTTTTGATAGGCTCTCTCACAATACCGACAACATTTCCTCTACAACTCCAACTTGCTCCCTCAAGCTCTCTTGAATGACTTAGGCCAAAATATCAAAGCAATAACATAACATTACTCCTCTCTCAATCATGGGAATTGAGCTTGATTTTATAGGCTTGCAATGAATAGGGATGGTTGAGAAATTGATGGGTGAGGTGGCTAGGAGATCCTACAAGGAGTTATCTCAAGCCCAACTAACCCTAGTGATTAGGGATAAGAGAGCCACAAAGCCTTCTTTCGAGAAGCTTCATGGAACCTTCTCTTTTTCACTTTTTACCAAGGGCACTGCTCTGTGTTCACCATGACAGAGCGGTTCTGGGAAAAACCACACCTTACTTAACTGGGAAATGAGGTGCCACTACTTATTTCCAATTCATTACAGGCGGTGTTGAAGAAGGTACCNGTGTTCACCATGACAGAGCGGTTCTGGGAAAAACCACACCTTACTTAACTGGGAAATGAGGTGCCACTACTTATTTCCAATTCATTACAGGCGGTGTTGAAGAAGGGACCACTTTTTGACTAAAGGATAGAAGCGATGCTGGATTTTCATACACAAATTTGATGTCTGGACCAATGTTCTTGCTCACAGTTTGGGATTGAGGACAATACTGAATTTTAGGGTCTTATCAAATGCTAATGATGAGATTTAGGTATAAAATTGCTATTGATATTGATGATTATCCTATCACCCATTCCTTGTTCTCAAAATCTCCTATCTTATATTCTGAGATCTATGTTCCAGATCCTTCACAATTTGTGCATACCTCTCTCATTGATGGTGCGCAACCTAGTTATTTTTAGGATGTTTTCCTAGCCAAATAAAGCCTTATTTGTGTCATACCACTTACCTTACTTCATCTCATGTACTTCAGCATATCCTCCTTTGTTCTTGGCATCAATACTCAAAAACTCCTTGAAGATTGTGAACATCTCATTCTTTCCTCCTTTCATACAGAGGATTCGTTACCAATGTATTCCCATGAGTCTACTGTCGATATTCTTATATGTGATCCTTTGGATTCTGATTTAGAATAATATTTTCATGTTGATTCACATACCATACCACCATCCATACCATCTACCATACCTCTGAATAATCCTAAGACTATACAAATCCCAAGTTCACTAGTTGATTCCTCATTGGTCATATTATCTTTCCTATCTTTCAGTGGCTGGTCATCCATGACCTTAGTAATATTTGGACTGATATTAAACATGTTTGGATATTTTATAAACACTTATGGTTCAGATATTATGCCCATCCATCATTCATATTTTTACACCTATCAGATTTCCCCAGTTGCTCATAGTTTTCCTAGTCTAGCCCTATATCCTCATGGAGCCATTGAATCCTTTTTCCTTGCTATTCCATATGCTAATATTTATGATATATCAGAGTTTTATAATCCTCATATCAGGTATGGAAAGGTGCTACATCAGATTGGAATATTGACATGAGATTCACATCACAATTTTGCAGCGATTCAAGGAATTGGGTGTGAAATAAATTGTTTTAATTTTTGTACTCTTTGGGAAGGAGTATGCACATATCTGTTTTCCATTTCAGATTATGTTTTCGGATCATACTTTGAAAGAATTAAGAATCATTCAGATAATTCTCCTACTTCATCAGTTGATGAGATACAAGGAGTCTCTCCTCTTCCTTCTTGTAGTTTCCACACTCTAGCGCATGATCATGGAGTTTATGATTTCTTCAACAAGCCTTTCATCCAAAAGCAGTTAATTCAGCTCATCAAAGTTAATATAAATATATGTTGAAGACATATTTCAAGTTTTGTGCCTTGTCCTTTCTTGAGGGAGGATTTTCCCCATGTGGTTTTTCCTCTTTCCTCACTTTTTTGGACATAATAATTGCTAAAGGGTGACCATAGCCTTGTTGCTGGGCCCTATATGCATCAATATTTTTTGACATACCATCATAAATTCAAACTTATAGGGGGTTGTTGGAATATATTAAACCCACTCATAACTTAAGATAAAATAATTAATCATTATTTGATTAATTATTCACCCACTAGCTTAATTAGTTGGCATCCACTTGCACCTTAAAGTCAATACATGCCATCTATATCCCAAGAATGCTTTATTTCAGATTCTGGGTTGATCTAGACCACCTTTTGGCAATCTAGAATTAGTATACAGATCTTTACAGCAGATTCTTCTTTTTCCTTCTTTTCTATGGATAAGGTAAAACTAGTCAACTAGGAAACTGGGTCCCTTTGTTTCCAACCCATCCTTCATGACTTTCTCTCCATTTTCTAGGATTAGCATGTTTTTTCCATATCCTTGACAACTCACTCATTCTTTTGCCAATTCGTGAGGTCCTTGAAAGATTTGGGAAGTACTTTAGCCACCTATGGGGGTTTGCTTTTGAATGACCAAACCTAACCATTAGGCTATCATTATGGTTATTTGTGTATTCTATAGCATTCCTGCATAAATCTGGATCAATAAATGAGGTAAGGCTAGCATGAGAGAGCGCATGGGTGAGTGGGAGAGTCCCTAGGAGCCAAGTAAATGCCCAAGAAGACCACAAAAGAACCACATTCACACACTAGCACCCCTAGTCAAAGATGGAAGTGGTTTGCAATTATTGCATGCGCCTAGATGACAAAATGATTAAAATTAGAGTGCAATTAATGAGCCAGAATCACCTATTTGACCAATATTGATAAGTATAGACAAAGTTATACCATAGAACATAAGCACGAAGAAAATGATTATGTCTCCTAGGTAGATCATCATGGTAATCAGGTATATTATTTCTCTAACAAAAAAAAAATTGATTGTATGTCTTTATGTGGATGACATGATCTACACAATAAATTTGATGATGGAAAATTTCATATTAGTCATGAAAAAAGAATTTGAAATGACAGATCTTGGATTAATGAAGTATTTTCTTATAGGAATTAAAGTTGAACAAATACATAATGACATATTTTTATGTCAACATAAGTATGCTAAAAATGTTTTGAATAGGTTTAGAATGACAACTTCCAAGCCATCATATAGTCCAGTAGTAACATGTATAAAATTAAGCAAGCAGGATCAAGGAACAAAAATAAATACCACCTTGCATAAGAGACTTTTTGGAAGCATGATGTATCTAATATATAGAGGACCTGAAACTATGTATGCAATAAGTTTAATTTCTAGGATTTCATGGAAATTCCAAAAAATTCTGACTTGCAGGTAGGTAAAATGATTTTAAGGTATATTGTGGGTACAACCAATTTTGATATCATGTACTCAACCAAAAAATCTCGTTCTTTAGTTGGATACACAAACAGTTATTTTGGTCGGAAGCATTGATGATAGGAAGAGTAATTCAGGTTATGCATTTCATCTTGGATCATGTTTGATTTCACAAGAATCCAAAAAGCATCCCATTGGGACAATAAATTCAACATAAACAAAGTATGTAACGGTAGTATCAACAACATGTCATGATGTATGGTTGAGGAGGATATTAGAATATATTAAGCATAAATAAAATGAAACAACACACATATTTTATGACAACAGTTCATCCATAACATCATTCAAAAATGATGTATTCCATCAAAAAAGAAAACATATTAATACTAGGTATCATTTTATAAGAGAGATTGTAAGTAATGGATAAATATGCTTGGAATTTTGTAAATCTCAAGACCACGATAATTTTTAGGGACAAAATTTCGCCAATTGGCTATTTTTGTGGTTTTAATTTTTTTTTTTTGCTATTTGGTCATTTTTAGTGTCTAATATCACCTATATTTACATAGAATATGTTTTTTTATCATAATATTCACCAAAATTTACACATCTCAATGTTAATTTTAGTTTCACATTTAATATTCGCCTACCTATTTATAAACATGTTTTTTTCAATCCAAAAAAATCGCCTAGAATACTATACTTAAGTATAATATTAGAATCCTTAAAAAATACCTTGCTCAAGACTACCTGGTTGATATTTTCACTAAGACATTTGCAAGAGAAAAATTTGTGCTTCAAAAGAATAATTTAGGTATGAGTAGTCATGAAATGTATATGGTAGAAATCAAGGGGGAGTGTAAGAAAGAGTAATTTTTCCCTCAGACAGAAGTAATTGAGTCAATGTAGTTTTGAAATGAGTTACCTTCCTGTTGTACCTTTGTACTAAATATTTGATAGTTTTAAATAGAGTTAGGTAGCTTAGTCAATGTGGGAAACTTCCAAAACAAATCTACAACATGCACATTTTGCATATATGTATGAAGCCTGATTTCAATAGAGAATTAGAGAGAAAACATGTAAAAATGTTGTTTTCTTAGTTAATAGAGAAAATCTTGAAATCTCATGTTGCCTCAGTATATGAATTAGTTGTAGTTGAGTGTATGTTTTGATTGATTTCAGTCCTATTGTTTGTATGTGTTTCCTTACCCATCCAAAATGCATGACTTGTAGTAGGGGAAATCTCTAGTGTATCCGAACTGAATGAACCCATCCCTTGATAGCCCAAATTTTTCTAACCTTAAAGAGTGTGTGAAGTTCATGATATCCGAAATGATTCATCATGTTAGTCCCAAAGGAACCCAAGGTTGAAAACAGGATACACCTGAGCATGATAGAGGCTCAAAATTTATAGATATTATAGCTACATCTTGAGGTAAATTTGATATGAATGATTCTTTGTGTTCCATGGTAAACAAAAATGGATTATGAATGATTTTGAAGTTGTAAAATGATTTGCAGAGGAATTTTACAGAGCGTGACAAAAAAAGGAAAATGTGAGTGAACTTAATTGAAGGTAAATGAAGATAGGTTCAAGAGGCACCTGCATGGTGAATCTCTTAATATTTAAAGGAAGAATGAATGCATCGATCTTTTTTTCAAAGAATTCAACAATTCTTGAACAAAATGAAAGACATTTCATGAGTTATTCTTTTATTTTCAGGCAACGAATCATTAATGAAAGCATTAAGGCATAAAAATTCAGGCGTCACTACACTTCATAAAGCTTCAAAACTTAATACCAGAGTTTAAACAAATATTTTCAATCTCTGATATTAACTTCAACATTCATTAAACATAAGCATCACCAATACTAGACATGGAGCTAAATCTGTTGTTTTAACTTCATTCATCATCTCATGAAATTTTACATGGATATCGTAACATGATAACAATATTAAAAAATAGAGGGAAAACATCTCCATTGCACTTTGTAGCCTTAATCTCAAGAAAAGATATTACAATACAAAATTACTCATGTCTCAACAATTAGACAGAGCACCTATACATATAAATTTCCAACACTTTAAAAATGAATCAAGTTACCATATATCGAATTTTGGAGTAACATAATTCAATTTTATGTTGGAATATATTAAACCCATTCATATCTTAGGATAAAATAATTAATCATTATTTGATTAATTAACTACCCACTAGCTAAATTAGTTGGAATCGACTTGCACCTTAAATTCAAAGCATGCCATCTATACCCCATGAATGATTTATTTATGATTTTGGGTTTATATTGACCACTTTATTGACTCCCATAATTAGTAACAACGCTTTACAACAGATTCTGCTTTATTCTGCTTTATCCTGCTTTTCTGTGCATAAGGTAAAGCTAGTTAACTAGGAAACTGGTATCTTTTGTTTCCAACCCATCCTTCATGATTTTTTCTCCATTTTCCATGATTAGCATGTTTTTTCATCACTCTTGACAACTCACTCATGCTTTTTCTAATTCGTGAGGTCCTTGACTGATTTGGGAAGTGCTTTAGCCACATATGGGGGTTTGCTATATTTTGGTAAGTCAATATTTTTGAGCTTTATGAGTTGTCCCCATACAAATCTATTTTCATGTGAGGGATGTACGATTTATGTACACTATTATTCATCATTATTCAATGGAAGGATATAATCCAATATTCATCTCTTCATTCATGTGATTCGGCCTCTTTTCTTCTCTCTACTTTTCCTGTGTATGCTTGTTAGAATTCTTAGTAGCAAGATCTATTGCCTGTGCTTCTTCTTAGAATATTTGCACATATAATTGAAGATATTATTTCTACATGTTATCAGATAAAAAAGGTTGATCAAATTCTACATATTTGAGGAATGGATCCAGTCTCCTATCCCTCTCTGAAGAAGAGCTTACATGATTTTCTCCTAGTTTTTTTTGCAGGTTGAAGAGAGTTTCTTCTTGAGCATATCAATTCAGAAATATGGATTCTCCTTCATCAATAATTCTGACTCCCTTCAAATACCATGAATGGAAATCCAAAATTGGCATTCTATTGCGCAGTAGGGGATTATACAGAGTTACTCTATCTTTGGAGAATGAGCCCAATGCCGTGATTGATAAATCTAAGTGGCATAATAGGTTGGATGAATCCTATGGATTTCTTTGAATTTCTATTTATCCTGATATACTCTTTCATATATGTGGTTTGACCACTCCAAACCAAGTGTGGACTCAATTGGAGTCTCTCTTTGGAGTTCAAGATGAGCTAAGAGCGCATCAATTGGAGATTGAGTTATTCTCACTGAGTCCAAGCAATTTCGATTCTCTTGAGTATTTCTTCACCAAATTCAAGTCAGTTGTTTTAAATCTCAAAAATTGTGGGATTGAGAAATAAGATGATCAATTAATCCTTTCCATTCTTTCTAAATTGGGTCTTGATTACTCAGTTTTTGTGTGTACTTTTCATGCTACTAGGCTTGTTGTTCCTAAGTGGAAAATGCCTTCTTTGTGTACTTTTCTTGATTCACTAACAAAGGAGAAAGATAAATTGATACATATGTGTGTCCTTGAATCTTCCAAGGGAAAGTATCATGCTCTCATGGTTCAAGGAAGCAAGAATATAAATTCCAAAGAAAAGCAAATTGTGAGAGAGAAGAAGCCAAAGTTAGAAGTTGAAGATGAAAATTCTTATGAAGATTTAATGAAGAAAGTTAAGAAGAAAGGGAGCACATACAAGTGTTATTATTGAATCAAGCGATTTGATTCAGATAATAAGTGTTTCAAAAGGAAGATGGACATCATGTCTCAACTTCTTGAGAAGCACAAGATCGAAGTTCCAGATGAGCTAGAGAAGTGTGTTGATTCCTCAGAACACTATCATAGCGCGCAGTTCCAAGGTGATATAACTTATGATTTGAGTTCCAGAGTTAAATAATTTTATTATGTATCTGATATATCAGAATCATAAATATCAGTTCCTTTCTTTGAGAATCCTCCTATCATTCTCCTAGATTCATCTCCCAAAAATTGTGATTTTTCACTAGATACTAACTTGTCTTTGAGCAGCTCTTCCTCACTCCATAATTCTGATTTAGAAGCATGTTTTTAGGCTGATGAATCTCATGGCACAAATAATACCACCATCCATACCATCTACCATACCTCTGAATAATCCTAAGACTATAAAAATCCCAAGCTCACTAGTTGATTCCTCATTGGTCTCTTATGCAGGGATACTTATCTTACATGGTTTGAAGTCCTATCTATATTTCAGTGGTTGGTTATCCATGACCTTAGTCATCATTGGAATGATATTAAACATGGTTGGATCAGTTCTAAACACTTATGGTTTAGATCTCAAGACCATCCATCATTCATATTTTTACACCTATAGTTTTCCCCAGTTGCTCATAGTTTTCTTAGTCTAGTCCTATATCCTCATGGAGTCACTAAAGACTTTGTATTTTTTGGTACATATGCTAATGTTTCTTATATATCATGGTTTTATCAGCCTCATATCATATCTGGGAAGGTGCTACATCAGATTGGAATATTGACATGTGATTCACATCACAATTTTGCAGCTATTCAGGGAATTGAGTGTGTGATAAATTGTCTTAATTTTTGTACTCTTTGGGAAGGAATATGCACATATGTATTTTCCATTTCAGATTGCGTTTACAAATCAGAGTTTTACACTAGCAAGAAACATTCAGGTAATGCTCCCACTTCATTAATTGATGAGATACCAGGAGTTTCTCCTCTTCCTTCTTGCATGTTCTACACTCTAGTGCATGATCATGGAGTTCACGATTTTTTCATCAAGTATTTCATCCATAAATAGTTTATTCATCTCATTCAAGTGAAGATAAATATATGTTGAAGACATATTATTTCAAATTTCGTGCCTTGTCCTTTCTTGAGGGAGGATTTTTCCCATGTGGTTTTGCCTCTTTCCTCGGCTTTTTGGACATAATGATTGTTAAAGAGTGACCATAGACTTGTTGTTGGGTCCTATATACACCTATATTTTTTGACATACCATCATAAATTTAGACTTAAGGGTAGGTGTTGGAATAAATTAAACCCAGTCATAACTTAAGATAAAATAATTAATCATGATTTGATTAATTCTCTACCCACTAGCTAAATTAGTTGGCATCGACTTGCACCTTAAAGTCAACACATGCCATCTATACTCGAGGAATTATTTATTTATGATTCTGGGTTGATCTTGACCACTTTATTGACTCCCAAAATTAGTAACAGTGCTCTACAACAGATTCTTCTTTATTCCGCTTTATCCTTCTTTTCTATGGATAAGGTAAAGCCAGTTAACTAGGAAACTGGTATCTTTTGTTGCCAACCCATCCTTCATGAATTTATCTCCATTTTCTAGGATTAGCATGTTTTTCCATCACTCTTGACAACTCACTCATGTTTTTTATAATTCGTGAGGTCCTTGACTGATTTGGGAAGTGCTTTAGCCACCTATGGGGGTTTGCTATATTTTGGTAAATCATCCTTGGGCTTTGTCCCTACTATAGGAAATTTGTGAGGGGGTTCTCCCAACTCACTTCACTTCTCACTGATTTGAAAAATAAAGATGTTTTCCAATGGATGGAAGAGGACAAAAAGGATTTCCAAATATTGAAAGAGGTAATGAGTAATTTTCATTTTCTTGTATTTACCCTATTTTTCTTGAAGTGTGATGCATCAGGGGAGGGAATTGGAGCAGAACTAAAGAAAGGAAAACAAAAAATATATTTTGAGAGTAGGAATATATAACAACATGAGAAGCTTTACTCTATTTATTACAAAGAAATGTTATCCATCATGCATTCGTTGATAAAGTTCAGACAATATTTGGTGGGAAACAAGTTTGTGCTCAAAACTGACCATAATAGCCAAAGATACTTCCTCACTCAAAAATATATAAATGAAAGGAAAGAAAAGTGGGTGATTAAAGTAAAAGAATTTGAATTTGGTATTGAATATGTAAAGGGAAAGAATAATGTGGTAGCATATGCCTTATCTGGAAGACGCTTTATTTCTCTAATGGATGTTGCAAAAGATTGGAAAGCTATATTAGAAGTAGAACATGCTAAGGATAATTTTTCTTGTAAAGTATTTGATGGGACTAACCATGATGATATGTATAAGGTGTTGGAGGGAATAATATACTACAAATATATAATATATCTGGTCCTTGGTTCGAGCTTGAAGCAAAATAATTTCAAGAGTGCTAATGATTCTCGTTTGGCAGGCCACTGTGGTTTCTTAAAAACATATCGAACTTTGAGAGAAATATTCTTTGGAAGGGGTTGAAGAATGATGTTCTGGAATATGTGAATTAATTCCCAACGTGTAAAAAAAATGAAGTAGATCACAATCTTCCATTTGGTCTCTTGCATCCATTTCCTATACCAGAACAAAAATGGGAGAGAATTTCCATAGATTTCATCATTGGTTTACCCAAAGTGATTGTTAAGGATTGCATATTTGTAATAGTGGATAGACTCACTAAATTTGATCATTTATTTTCTATTACTACATCCTTCACCGGTGCACAAGTGGCTGAGCTATTCTTTAGAGATTTTTTCAAATTGCATGGGCTTCCCAAGAGCGTTGTTAGTGATAGAGATAGATTATTTTGAGTGCATTTTGGAAAGAACTATTCAAAATGGTGGGAACAAACTTCACTCCTATCATAATCTATCATCCAAAAACTGATGGCCAAATAGAGAGGGTGAATCAATGGTTGGAAGGTTACTTGAGGAACTATGTTAGTGGGAAACAAAAAGCATGGATCCAATGGTTACATTTGGGTGAGTTTTGCTAAAATACTACTTTTTATATGTCCATTGGCATGTCTCCTTTCAAATAACTTTATGGTTATGATGCATCCACTTTTATTGACCTGTTGCAGCTGCAACATTTTCCAAAAATTCAAAAAATTTAGGGACCCTCCTTTTGCTTATATTGGTTTGATTTTCTTCTTTGATTTGATTTAATGATTCTTTAGAAAGACTTTTCCTAATGCCTGAAATGATCCACTGCTTGTTTAATCTTATCATTGCCTTTGAATGTGTTTTCAAGTATTTGAGTCGGAATTTTATTTGCTTGCGCTCCCGCCGTTGCGGAGAAATAATGAGCTTTAGCTTCGATGTTTTTCTCCGATGCATTTTGTCTCAATCGGCTGACTTTTGGGTTCACGTCGAAACATTTTTGTTTTAAGTTCTCCACAGTTGCGGATGGCAAATGATGAAGCCCCCCGATAGTTACTGTGACTTTTCATTCCCGCTTGGTTGTTTCATCGATCCTTAAGCTTTGAGCTTCCGCCGTTGTGGCTGCGGAAAGCACTATCTTTCCTGTCTTTAAGTTGATTTTTCCTCCGACTTAGATTTTTCCTATTGCGGGAGGTCGTGTCCTTTATGATTCCGTCATTGCGGCTCCTTATTCCGCTATCACTCCGAAGTTTAGTCTTTCGAGCTCCGACGTGTTATTGACTTGGCTCGGATGTCTCGACAGTTCTCTTAGTTGATCTGCCACCAGACGTTGCGAGAAGAGATGTCCTTGTGACCTTCGATCCTTTTGTTTCTGCCGTCCGATTTTTTTTTCCCTCCCGCTGCTTGTGGTTGACTATATATATACGGGGTCGAGTTTGATTATTCTATTGCTATTTTTACTGTCGTCCACTCGAGCTCGTCGGACCCCCCGTTGTTGGTGTACCCTCATTTATAGGTGGCTCAATCGTGCAATATTAACAGTCCTCGTCCCATCGGTTGCGCAGCAGTGCCAGGTAGGCTCTATATGCATTATCCCGTTCCGTTCAAGCATTTTGATGATTGTTCCACAGTTAGGTTTTTTCACGGTCGTTTTCCCTTGGCCCCGTCGTTTACATGCATATATAGTGGGGGTTTGTAGCATAATTGTTAGTGGGGGAGTTTTTCGGCCCACAGGGCAGTTTCCTTCCACGACCGTTATGTGTTCCGACCCTGCGCTTGGTGGTTGGAGAGATTGGTGCAAACGACCGTTACGCTGTCTGCACCAGTATGCCTCGTATTATGATAGGTCGGTAGGAGAAGTTTTTTTTATGGCCTCTCCCTGTGAATTTTGGACTGGTTTCCCCCTCTCATGTTGTCGCATACTCAAGCCATGCCGTGTTTACCCCGCTACTTTGAAGCGACCCGGTTTGCGGTCGGTTTCGAACCCGAGCTAGTTGGGGGTTGTATAACACCGCATAACCGTAGACAGACCATAGACGACGTACAGATAGTGTTTCTACTGAGAGCACACCGTTAAAAAACTTGAATAAGTTCCCCTATTATTCCACGCAACGCGATGATCATGGCACCCACAGAGAGCCTGGGTTTTCTTCTTTTTAATGTAGATTTGCTTCCCACTCAAGTTTTGTTGGCGGAACTGTTTTTAGTATTAGATAGAAGTATTAGCCTGCACATATTTGATTCATTTAATTAATTTTCGCCATGTTAAACAAATATGAGGTAGGACACTGTACGTTGTTTGCAATTTATCCAGAAATGGCCTAATGATTATAATTTCATATATGACAGGAAGATTCTGAACTCAAAACGTCGAAGCGACAAAAGAAGAAGGTCCTTGTAGTCGAAGAGGATCTCAACATGGAAGTTATCACCAAAACCGAGTATATTTATGAGGACACCAAGTGTATAATTGGTGTAGAGCCTGAGTACCAATGGGGAGACATTTATAGGTTGATCACGCGCCGAGAGGTGTCTGATATGGGATTGGAGGAAGAAGGCATATATGCCAATATAGAAAGATATTCATTGATGAAGATTGCCACAAGACTAGAGCTCTTTTCGTGCTCTGAAGTAATTGGGTGGATTCTGCCTAGGGCAGATGTAACCACTATGATCCTTGAGATTGATGACAAACAAGGCTATGCTGCCTATAGGCCAGGATATGTAGCCCTGGCCTACCACCCGCCAGAAGCACAAATATTAATAACTGACGATTGGTTGAGAAACATCAGAATGGACCTTGTTGAAACCCTCAAAAGAATGCTGTTGCCCGGAAGAAACTTCAGAACCAGGCCGACGGGAGAGTATGACACCACGAGCTTAAGGACCCCGTATAGCTTCATTGCCTTAATTCTCAACATAATTTTTGGAAGAGCGCATGGCAAGAGCTTCAAATTGGAGTGGATGCTCATTATTTTTTATGTTGCGACCCAGGGGACCATTTTCAACTAGGCCAACATAGTGTCAAATAGTCTTTCAGCCTGCTTGGCCTCAACTTTGGGAGGAGTGTCCCAAAAGAGGTCAGAATTTTACATGAGCTCAATATTCATTGATTGCATACTATGCAATCAACCTTTCCCTGGCCTAAGGTGCATCTGGGACAGGGAGAGGATGCCTGTTTACTCTGCAAACAAGCCACTGTGGGCTCACAAGTACCACAGTCACTACCGATAGGTCTGTGAACATTTTATCATGCCATTGTATACTCTCATTTTCCTGAAATAATGTGACTGCATGTCTGAAGAGGCATTGCAGGTAATTGAAGAATATGCGAATTATTACCTGACTGAGGATGGGCTCTACTTCATAATGTTTGGAGGCTCTAGAGCACCCTCCCTACTACCCAAATATGCCACAGACTACATCATTCATAAAGAGGCAGTTAGGCAAGTCTTCCTGGATGGCATAGGAAGCTTTTTATTTGAACATAAGAAGGCTACCTATCCCCCTTTTCCTTTCAAGTTGGGGAGTTATAAGTTTACCAGAGTAAAGAAAGCAGATGAGTTTGTGGAAGAGTTGGGTAGGTTTCATTTTAGTGAAATGCCCTCTCACAGGAATGACTCCCATTACAAATTGGCTGAACACTGCAAAGAAAACAATGTACATTTTGAATACACTCACCATTGGGACAGAGAAGAGTTAGTCTTCCGCAGTGCATTGAATTTGACATCCTTGGGGAGAAGGTTCAAAAAGAAGATCAATACCAAGGGTGGAAAGAGGCAGGATGAACAAGCACATGCCGATGAAGAAGCCAGGAGAAGAAATGAAGAAGCCCAAGGGTTAGCCTAAGAAGCTGATGGGTGGCTGAAGGGAGAAGAAGAAGAGAAAAGAAGAGCTGCACAAGAGGCAACCAGGAAAGCAGAAGAAGAGGATAGACTTGAAGAAGAAGAAATAATGATGAGGAGCTTTAGAGACAAGAGGTAGAGAGGATGAAGCTGACCCAGACAATGATAGAACAGTCAGCCTCTGATATAGCTGACACTTAGACCCAGGACTTGGAGAACCCAGATGTTCAGGACCCAGAAGTACCTACTGTCAGCACAACTGGATAGTCTATGGTCGCCACACTTAGACTGGTCCCATTTGAACAGAAGATAGGGGAAGAAGTCCCTGATTTCAATACTATCTTCTATGACAGGGTAAGAAAGAGAATAGTGAAAAGAACTGAAAAGAAGGTTGAAATAGGAGGTCTGTCTAGGAAGATGATAACTGATACGACCATTGTACATGGAACAGACCGAGATCCCAGATTCACTATTAGGGTAGGGGCTGCATTGATCCATGCTTCAGAGGACAATGTAGATAGGATAATGACAGATCTAGATCAAACTAAGAAGTATTCTTCTCAACTGAAAGACACATTAAGAAAGGAAAGAGAAGAAAACAACAAGTTGAAGAGGAAATATGAAGACATGCAAAAAGAGGTGAGGTCTTCAAAGGATGAACTGCAGGTTCTCCAAGCAGAAAGAAGGTCTATGGAAACTGCACAAGAGTGTCTGGAGAGAGTGCAGCAGGAGTATCAAGAGTTAAGGGCGGAAAAGGAGCAGCTGCAAGGAAATATAGCAGATCTAGAGCTGCAAAAGACCACCTTGGAGGCGAATGCAAGGCAATCTCGAGAATAGGAGGCAAAGCTTCAAGAGAAAATTACCTCTCTGACAGCAGCCTTGAAGGAAGCCACTAAACAATAGGTTGATCTCCAGCCTTTCAAAGATCATGTGCTGGCACAGAAAGCCAAGATGCTGCAGCTGCAAACAGCTATTGAAGAAGAAATATGCAAGGTTTTGCAAATAGATGGTCGGTTGGAGGAGATTCTAAAAACCTCCTCGTATTTTGTTGATAGATCCCAGGACATCCTGGAAGTCCTAACAGCAGGGATGGAAAGGATAGAGAATGATGAAGAAACTCCTGTAGAGCTGCCCTCGAAAGATAAACAGGCCCTTAAGCAGGATTAAGACTTATTAGAGTTTGCTATTAACACAGCCGAGGAATTCAAAAAGGATGTTAGAAAGACAAAAGGAGCATGTACAGAATTTTCCAGAAGGCTCCTGATTACCTATAACCGGTGCCAAGTAGAAGTTGAGCGGAGACTGGAGGCTTTTTCGGACCACAACTTGTTTGTGGAAATTTTGCAGAAAAGGTACCACGAAGAGGAGAGAAAAATACAGCATATTAAAGCTCTCAATGACCAGACCTTAAGGAATGAGGTAGATCATTCCGTAGTCAACGCATAACTATTAGAAGATCAGCTTCGTTTGAGTGCAGCCAGGATTGAAGCCATCAAGAGCCAGGCTGTAAAGTTCGAAATAAACATTCATTTTTTGGAACCTTCTGAGTTTGAAGGCATCGCCTCAGAGGCTTTAGCGTGGAATAAATTTATGAATGCTCAAGTGGGGCCCTCCTCGTGAATGATTATTCACTTTTTTAATATGTAACAATTTTGTAAACACTTGATGAAAGTGAAATGTTGGGAGGCGAAGAGTTGGGAATCCCAAGGGTTATTTGTGGGCATCCCAATACTCTCATTCTTTTGTATAAATATAGATGACTTAGAAGAAAAAGGGGATTTTTCCTAATAAGACAAGAAAAGAGCTATTGTAAGAAGAACTAATTTTTTTTGCAATAAAGAATTATTGTTTGCCTGTGGGAGAAAGTTTGGTGGGACATTCAAATGTTATGCTATGGATTGGTGGAAGATGAACTATTTCGTTTTTCAGCTTTTGGTCCATTAACTGTGAGATCATTCTAACTCTTAGGGCCTATGTTCTTGTTTGAATGATTTCTGGTTTATTCTGTGAAATTACCACCATGAGTAATGAATGTTGTACATAAACAATTAGCTATCTGATTGTTTACATATCTTTAATAGTTCATGTGTTGTGGGAAGAAATATCAGCTATCTGTAGTTTTTCTTTATAATGCATGTACAATATACATTACTCATTGATAAGTTACACTTCAGCTCCCTGGGGATAGATAGATAGTTAGACACTTCAGCTCCCTGGGGATAGATAGATAGTTAGATCTACTTTATTTCTGTGTATGTGATCTAGATGCTTGAGAGTTCTAAGACGAAAGGTAAGAACCTGCGCATCACTTTGTGACTACTCCTTGCATCCTTATCACCCTAAATGTTAATTAGGCACGTGCATATCATACATTAAGTCAAATTACAAAAAATATATATACGGTGGACCGGGCCGCAACCGGTAAACCCTTTTAGTTTTTGTTACTTGACCTATGGTATCTGGACCGCAAACCTGACGGATTCCCTATTCCAAGCAGTCACGGGCTAGTTGGGAACGTTGATTGGGGAGAATCCCTTGCTGTTATTGCCTGCAAACTTCCAGGCCTCAACAGTTTGCTGGCGCTAGAAGGAGGGCCTCCAGTGCATGACTGGCCAAGGAAACCTATTTTTCCCAAGATTACCCTACCAGCAAAATTTTTGGAAGCTTTTGGAAGAACTTGCAGAAGCAGACTTACAGGTTTTGTTTCCAGCTTTGAAGCAAGTGAGCACGGTTTCACCTTACGTTACTCCTTACTCAGGCTCCTGTTCTTTCACCTTTGCTCATGGCTGGTATAAATTTGAATCATCCCAACCCACCACTGGCTTGGAAAGGTAGATCACCTTTGAACCTAACACCTCCATTGCATAACCTACCTCAAGATTTTGAGAAGTTACTGCCTAAGTTTAACCCTGATGAAAAGACTGCTGTAGAAGACCATTTGTAAAGCTTATATTTAGCAATAGAAGGGTTAAGGGCTGGAGAATACAAGGATGTTGTCTGTAGATTGTTCCCACATACCCTTAAAAGAGCAGCAACATCCTGGTATTTTGGTTTGCCTGCAAACTCTATCCCTAATTGGGATACCTTCGAAAGGGTCTTTAGAAGTAAGTACGCAACCCAAAAGACGCATGCCTCATTAATGAAAGGTCTTGGTTTTTTAAAAAAGGAAAAAGATGAGAAGGTGCATCATTTCACTCAAAGGTTTTCAACATACCTAAAGAACTTTTTTGAAATTGACAGACCCTCAGACAAGGTCCAAATTGAATATTATACCTCAGCCCTAGGACTTGAGCTAGCCATGTTTGCCAAAATGAAAGCCAAACCTACGTTGATAGAGACTTATGAAGAAGCAGAAAGGGTAGAGGCTGAAAAGGAGAGTATAGAAGACTATCCCGAGCTACTTGAGGAAAAAACTGCCAGGAAAAGAGCCTTATTGCTATCTAAACCTAAAGCGGAGCAATCACATGATTTTGAGGGAATGCTAAAAATGATTCAAAAACTCTCCAACCGAATAATAGATCTGGAGAGAGGGAAGTTCAGAAAACTTATAAACCCTACTACCAAAAAAGGGAGGATAACAACCAATTGAAGATCCCTCCACCCAATCCAGCATCAATGAATATAACAGAGGCAATGGGGGATAATTTCTGCACTTTTCACCAACAACCTCATTCTGAAAAGAATTGTCCTCAATGGTTAAATTCGATGACATTGATAATGAATCAGCTGCTAGACTCTAAATTGACTAAGGACAGTGGTGAAGGAGAAAAGAATAACCAGACCTTAGAGGAACAAGAGGATGATACCATGTTCTTATGGGACAGTGTCCCACTTTTCAATACAGAAGAGAGCACTCTTAAACGTGAAAACATACCAACAACCACGGAATACATGAATCTGATAAGTAAAGACAATGCAATAATCTCGAAGATTAAGAAATTGCAAAAGAATGTTAAGAGACAAATGGATGACAATGCTGAAGATAAAACTACTATCAATCAGGAAACAGAGCCAATCAACGAGCCTGCCAAACTTGTGGAAGGACAGATAGATATTAATGAAGGAAACACTAAAAAAATTGAGGAGCTTAAAAAAGATGTACCCACTCAAAACCAACTGGGAGAAGAAGACGTCGAACCAGGTTGGGAAGAAAAAGCTAAAACCCCACCTTTTCTTTTGACTCTAGAAGTACTGAACCATAATGTGCATAATCGCTTGGTAGATTCTGGATCATCGGTAAATGTTATGCCACTTGAAGTTTGCAAAAAGATTAATGGGCAGCCAGAGCCCACAGCCTGGGAGGTAGTGCAACTAGATAGAACAAGTGTCAAAGTAGTGGGAGAAATGAAGAATGTTCTCATACGCTTATTTGCAAATAACAAGATATGTCAATTTATTGACATTATGGTGGTTGACATACTGGATGGATATGGGCTTATTCTTAACCGAGATTGGTCTGCCAGGTTAAAAGGCTATTTTGCTTCAGACTGGTCTCATTTATGGTTACCTCTTAAGGGTACCCCAAATCAGATTAAAATTTTGAGAGAACCTTACATGAAGCATACAGTCACTAAGCTGGGAGAAGATAATGAATTTGCTATTTATGTCCTGGGAAATTATCTAACAGAACTTGAACTAAGATATCATACCTCAGGAAAGGCTAGTTCTATGATTGACTCTCAACCTGAGCTCCTTCTACTTCCTCAGGCTGATAAGGACGAATGTAGACTAGTAGACATGGTTTCGATTTCAAAAATGGTACAATTAGACCGTGGATAGGGTTTTGGCCTACGCTATAGCCTAGCCCTTTAACTTGTTAGATTGAAGAATTTTTAAGGGTAGGCACACATATTTTTTCTTTTCTTTTTCACTTTGTACATAAATAAATTGATGTTGTTTTCTTTTTGGTTTAATGCTTTGATGCTGTTTTCTTTTTGGTTTAATGTTTTGTTGCTGGTTATTTTGGTTTTGAATAAAGAGGAAAACTTTTGGTTGCAATGGAAACATCAGGATTCTTAACTAACTGGAATCCTAAAAAGAGGATTGTGTTTTTAAAACATATAATGTCTTCTAGTAGCAATATTTCTAATTGGCCATGCATTCAGTGAAGCCCTACTTAACCCCTGTAAATAACTCAGAATTAAGAGGTCTGGAATACTATTTTGAGGCTCCATCCATTTCACATTTAAAATGTCTAAGGGAGTGATGGCAAAGGATCCATGGAGAGGAAGCAAGGTAAACAATGTACTATATATAAATGATCCCATGCCATGTCTTCAGAAAATCCTAAAGGCTATCAAGAGTCAAAACTCCTTAAAGAAACAATGCATATCAAAGCAAAATATCAAAAGTATGAATTTCAAATTGCCAAAAGTTCCTCTCCGTTCGTGAGATGAAAAGTAAATTCTTCTCTCACACAAAAGGACACTATGGATAGAGGAGCCTGAATAAAATTCAGAAAGTAAAGCAGATGGATGACTCAAAAGAACTAAAGTTCAAATGGCATAAAAGTGCAATTGGCATGGGAATGAGGAACAAAAGAATAGTGTTGTTTACCATCTGTTACGATCCTGTGGTGTCCAAGATAGAAGCTACCTGTAGATAGGAATAAAATAAAATCTCACTTATTAGGCCTCAAAAGAGTTATCCAGACTTGCAAGATTCTGAACGTTACCATTTCCTAAAGAATGGGCTGCTTCTCAATGATTTATATGCATGGTTTCCAGCTTTGGAATACAAGCATCTAGAAGATTTCAACTTTTGAGCTAGACAGTATTTCACTGGGAAGAAGTTAAGTCAGAAATATGGGGTTCACCAGGTAGTCGCCAATTGTTGCAGCTGCAACATTTTCCCAAAATTCAAAAAATTTCGGGACCCTCCTTTTGCTTATATTGGTTTGATTTTCTTCTTTGATTTGATTTAATGATTCTTCAGAAAGACTTTTCCTAATGCCTGAAATGATCCACTGGTTGTTTAAGCTTATCATTGCCTTTGAATGCGTTTTCAAGTATTTGAGTCGGAAGTTTATTTGCTTGTGCTCCTGCCATTGCGCAGAAATAATGAGCTTTAGCTTCGATGTTTTTCTCCGATGCATTTTGTCTCAATCGGCTGACTTTTGGGTTCACGTCAGAACATTTTTGTTCTAAGTTCTCCGCAATTGCGGATGGAAAATGATGAATCCCGTCGATAGTTACCGTGACTTTTCATTCCCGCTTGGTTGTTTCGTCGATCCTTAAGCTTTGAGCTTCTGTTGTTGCGGCTGTAGAAAGCACTATCTTTCCGGTCTTTAAGTTGATTTTTCCTTCGACTTAGATTTTTCCTATTGCAGGAGGTCGTTTCCTTTATGATTCCGTCGTTGCGGCTCCTTATTCCACTATCACTCCGACGTTTAGTCTTGCGAGCTCCGACGTGTTATTGACTTCGCTCAGATGTCTCGGCGGTTCTCTTAGTTGATCTGCCACCCGACGTTGCGGGAAGAGATGTCCTTGTGGCCTCCGATCCTTTTGTTTCCGCCTTCCAATTTTTTTTCCCCTCCCGCCGCTTGTGGTTGACTATATATATGCGGGGTCGAGTTTGATTATTCTATTTCTATTTTGACTGTCGTACACTGTTGTTTTCGTGTGCTGTTGTTCGCTCGAGCTCGCTGGACCCCCCATTGTTGGTGTACCCTCCTTTCCAGGTGGATCAACCATGGAAGCTTAACAGTCCTCATCCCGCCGGTTGCGCAGTAGTGCCAGGTAGGCTCTATATGCATTATCCCGTTCCGTTCAAGCATTTTGATGATTGTTCCACGGTTGGGTTTTTT
This sequence comes from Pseudotsuga menziesii, assembly GCA_001517045.1. Taxonomy (NCBI): domain Eukaryota; kingdom Viridiplantae; phylum Streptophyta; class Pinopsida; order Pinales; family Pinaceae; genus Pseudotsuga; species Pseudotsuga menziesii. Next base: position 11,462 of record LPNX010152979.1, on the reverse strand, counting down.
CACGGCCGTTTTCCCTTGGCCCCGTCGTTTACATGCATATATAGTGGGGGTTTGTAGCATAATTGTCAGTGGGCGCGTTTTTCGGCCCATAGGGCAGTTTCCTTCCATGGCCGTTATGTGTTCCGACCCTGCGCTTGGTGGTAGGGGAGATTGGTGCAGATGGCTGTTACACTGTCTGCACCAGTTTTCCCCGTATTATGATAGGTCGGTAGGAGAAGTTTTTTTTATGGCCTCTCCCTGTGAATTTTGGACTGGTTTCCCCCTCTCATGTTTCCGCATCCTCAAGCCATGCCGCATTTACCCCGCTACTTTGAAGCGACCCGGTTCGCGGTCGGTTTCGAACCCGAGCCGGTTGGGGGTTGTATAGCATTGCATAACCATAGACAAACCATAGATGACGCACAGATAGTGTTTCTCCTGAAAGCACACCGTTAAAAAACTTGAATAAGTTCCCCTGTTATTCCACGCAGCGCGATGGTCATGGCGCCCAGAGAGAGCCCGAGTTTTCTTCTTTTTAATGTAGATTTGCTTCCCACTCGAGTTTTGTTGGCGGAACTGTTTTTAGTATTAGATAGAAGTATTAGTCTGCACATATTTGCTTCATTTAATTAATTTCCGCCATGTTAAACACATATGAGGTAGGACACTGTACGTTGTTTGCAATTTATCCGAAAATGGCCTAATGATTATAATTTCATATATGACAGGAAGATTCCGAACTCAAAATGTCGAAGCGACAAAAGAAGAAGGTCCCTGTAGTCGAAGAGGATCCTGACGTGGAATTTATCACCAAAACCGAGTATATTTATGAGGACACCAAGTGTATAACTGGTGCAGAGCTTGAGTACCAATGGGGAGACATTTATAGGTTGATGACGCGTCGAGAGGTGCCTGATATGGGCTTGGAGGAAGAAGACATATACGCCAATATAGAAAGATATTCACTGATGAAGATTGCCACAAAACCAGAGCTCTTTCCGTGCTCTGAAGTAATTGGGTGGATTCTTCCCAGGGAAGATGTAACCACTATGATCCTTGAGAATGCTGACAAACAAGGCTATGCTGCCTATAGCCCAGGATATGTAGCCCTGGCCTACCACCTGCCAGAAGCACAAATATTCTTAACTGACGATTGGCTGAGAAACATCAGAATGGACCTTGTTGAAACCCTCAAAAGAATGTTGTTGCCTGGAAGAAACTTCAGAACCAGGCTGACGGGATAGTATGACACCATGAGCTTAAGGACCCCGTACAGGTTCATTGCCTTAATGCTCAACAGAATTTTTGGAAGAGCGCATGGCAAGAGCTTCAAATTGGAGTGGATGCCCATTATTTTTTATGTTGTGACCCAGGGGACCATTTTCAACTGGGCCAACATAGTGTCAAATAGTCTTTTAGCCTGCTTGGCCTCAGCTTTGGGAGGAGTGTCCCAAAAGAGGTCAGAATTTTACATGAGCTCAATACTCATTGATTGCATACTATGCAATCAACATTTCCTCGGCCTAAGGTGCATTTGGGACAAGGGGAGGACGCCTGTTTACTCTGGATACAAGCCACTGTGGGCTCACAAGTACCACTGTCACTACCGAGAGGTCTGTGAACATTTTATCATGCCATTGTATACTCTCATTTTCCTGAAAGAATGTGGCTGCATGTCTGAAGAGGCATTGCAGGTAATTGAAGAATATGCGAATTATTACCTGATTGAGGATGGGCTCTACTTCATAATGTTTGGAGGCTCTATAGCACCCTCCCTACTACCCAAATATGCCACAGACTACATCATTCATTAAGAAGCAGTTAGGCAAGTCTTCCTGGATGGCATAGGAAGCTTTTTATTTGAACATAAGAAGGCTGCCTATCCCCCTTTTCCTTTCAAGTTGGGGAGTTATAAGTTTACCAGAGTAAAGAAAGTAGATGAGTTTGTGGAAGAGTTGGGTAGGTTTCATTTTGGTGAAATGCCCTCTCACAGGAATGACTCCCATCACAAAGTGGCTGAACACTGCAAAGAAAACAATGTACATTTCGAATACACTCACCATTGGGACAAAGAAGAGTTAGTCTTCCGCAGTGCATTGAACTTGATAGCCTTGAGGAGAAGGTTCAAAAAGAAGATCAATACCAAGGGTGGAAAGGGGTAGGATGAACAAGCACAGGCTGATGAAGAAGCCAGGAGAAGAAATGAAGAAGCCCAAAGGTTAGCCCAAGAAGCTGAAGGGTGGCTAAAGGGAGAAGAAGAAGAGAAAAGAAGAGCTGCCTGAGAGGCATTCAGGAAAGCAGAAGAAGAGGCTAGACTTAAAGAAGAAGAAATAAAAAGGAATCTTGATGAGGAGCTTCAGAGACAAGAGGCAGAGAGGATGAAGTTGACCTAGACAACGACAGAACAGTCAGCCTCTGATATAGCTGACACTCAGACGCAGGACGTGGAGAACCCAGATGTTTAGGACCCATAAGTACCTGCTGTTAGTAGACTGGTCCCATTTGAATAGAAGATAGGGGAAGAATTCCCTGATTTCAATACTATCTTCTATGACAGGGTAAGAAAGAGAATAGTGAAAAGAACTGAAAAGAAGGTTGAAATAGGAACATTGTACACGGAACAGACCGAGATCCCAGATTCACTATTAGGGCAGGGGCTACATTGATCCACGCTTCAGAGGACAATGTAGATAGGATAATGACAGATCTAGAGCAAACTAAGAAGTCTTCTTCTCAACTGAAAGACACATTAAGAAAGGAAAGAGAAGAAAACAACAAGTTGAAGAGGAAATATGAAGACATGCAAAAAGAGGTGAGGTCTTCAAAGGATGAACTACAGGTTCTCCAAGCAGAAAGAAGGTCTATGGAAACTACACAAGAGTGTCTGGAGAGAGTGCAGCAGGAGTATCAAGAGTTAAGGGTGGAAAAGGAGCAGCTGCAAGGAAAGATAGCAGACCTAGAGCTGCAAAATACCACCTTAGAGGCGAATGAAAGGCAATCTCAAGAACAGGAGGCAAAGCTTCAAGAGCAAATTACCTCTCTGACAGCAGCCTTGAAGGAAGCCACCGAACAACAGGTTGATCTCCAGCCTTTCAAAGATCATGTGCTGGCACAGAAATCCAAGATGCTGCAGCTGCAAATGGCCATTGAAGAAGAAAGATGCAAGGTTTAGCAAATAGATGGTCGGTTGGACGAGATTCTGGAAACCTCCTCGTATTTTGTTGATAGATCCCAGGACATCCTAGAAGTCTTGACAGCAAGGATGGCAAGGATAGAGAATGATGAAGAAACTCCTGCAGAGCTACCCTCAAAAGATAAATAGGCCCTTAAGCAGGATTATGACTTATTAGAGTTTGCTATTAACACAGCCGAGGAATTCAAAAAGGCTGTTAGAAAGACGAAAGGAGCATGTACAGAATTTTTCAGAAAGCTCTTGATTACCTATAACTGGTGCCAAGTAGAAGCTGAGCAGAGACTGGAGGCTTTTCTGGACCACAACTTGTTTGTGGAAATTTTGCAGAAAAGGTACCACAAAGAGGAGAGAAAAATACAACATATTAAAGCTCTCAATAACTAGACCTTAATGAATGAGTTAGATCATTCCGCAGTGAGCGCACAGCTATTAGAAGATCAACTTCGTTTGAATGCAGCCAGGATTGAAGCCATCAAGAACCAGGCTGCAAAGTTCGAAATAAACATTCGTTTTTTGGAACCTTCTGAGTTTGAAGGCATCGCCTCAGAGGCTTTATCTTGGAATAAATTTCTGAATGCTCAAGTGGGGCCCTCCTTGTGAATGATCATTCACTTTTGTAATATGTAACAGTTTTGTAAACACTTGATGAAAGTGAAATATTGGGAGGTGAAGAGTTGGGAAGCCAAAGGGTTATTTGTGGGCAGCCCAACAGTCTCATTTTTTTGTATAAATATAGATGACTTAGAAGAAAAAGGGGTTTTTTCCCAGTAAGACAAGAAAAGAGCTATTGTAAGAAGAACTACTTTTTTTTGCAATAAAGAATTATTGTTTGCCTGTCGGAGAAAGTTTGGTGGGACATTCAAATGTTATGCTATGGATTGGTGGAAGATGAACTATTTCATTTTTTAGCTTTTGGTCCATTAACTATGAGATCGTTCTAACTCTTAGGGCCTATGTTCTTGTTTGAATGATTTCTGGTTTATTCTGTGAAATTACCGCCATGAGTAATGAATGTTGTACATAAACAATTAACTATCTGATTGTTTACATATATTTAATAGTTCATGTGTTGTGGGAAGAAATATCAGCTATCTGTAGTTTTTCTTTATAATGCATGTACAATATACATTATTCATTGATAAGTTACACTTCAGCTCCCTGGGGATAGATAGATAGTTAGATTTACTTTATTTCTATGTATGTGATCTAGATGCTTGAGAGTTCTAAGACGAAAGGTAAGAACCTGCACATCACTTTGTGACTACTCCTTGCATCCTTATCACCCTGCATGTTAATTAGGCATGTGCATATCATACATTAAGTCAAATTACAAAAAATATATATACGGTGGACCGGGCTGCAACCGGTAAACCCTTTTAGTTTTTGTTACTTGACCTATGGTAGCCGGACCGCAAACCGGATGGATTCCCTATTCCAAATAGTCACGGGCTAGTTGGGAAGGTTGACTGGGGAGAATCCCTTGCTATTGTTTCCTACGAATTTCCAGGCCTCAACATGACGACATATTTGGTGATAGTAGATCTCCAAAAACATAACTTACAGGTTGTCCAAAACCAACAAAAACAATATTCAAATGAACATAGAGTGGAGAGACATTTCCAAGTGAATGACTTGGCATATTTGAGGTTTTTGCATTACAAATAGACCTCCTTAAAAGGAAAAGGTTCAGAAAATCTCAAACCAAGGTCTTATGGTCCCTACAAAGTGGTTCGAAAAGTTGGAGAAGTGACATATGAATTGGAACTTCTAGAAGGAAGTAAAGTCCATAATGTATTTCATGTTTCATGTCTTAAAAAGGTGATAGAGAATAATATTCCAGTTTCAGAAACATTACCTCCCTTTGATGATGAAGGACAACTCATTCTCATTCTAGAAAGAATATTGAAGACAAGAGAAATTTAGCTAAGTAGCATAACTATAAAGGGATACTTGATACAATGGAAGGATTTTCCTAGTGAGGAAGTCACTAGGGAAGATGAAATTTTTTTATAGCATACAAACTTGAAATTGTTTGAGGACAAAAAATATTGGGTGGGGAGGACTGTCATGTCCCCATCCAAATAAGACTACTTGCAAACAATGTTTCACAAACCTACTAGTTCCCTATGTTGAGGTGGATGCATAATTTTTTTTAATAAGGGAGATATGCGACCCATTGAGGACCTTATTTTGACATATTCACATTAAATTGGGTCACATAAATAATAAATGTTAATAAAATAATGTGGCATTGGTTCATGGAGACACTTGGAGGCTAGATTTCCCCATATACTTGGCATAAACCTCATTCAAATTTGAATCCATGGGGAATGTAACGTTCTTTGAGGGTGATGTGATTTCATATAGCATTTCATGAGAAAACTAATTTTAGTTTTTATATGGTAGAAATTCTCGTGGAAGAGGGAGAGGCTAAGAAGACAATGTGTGCCACTTGGAAGGAGATTCCATGCACTCTATGACAACTAATGATAAATGATTCTATGACAAAAATGACAAATTCAGACCTGACTGTAGACTTGTGACAAGTATGACATGAAAAGGATAAAAATATCCACCAAGAGGGAACATTTGTTAGTTAAAGGCAACCATTCAAATCGGGGAAAGAATTGGAGCATGAAGAATAAGACAAGTGTCATAAGAGTTACTAAATCACTAAGATGAGTTGGAGGAAGCCCATGGAGGGTAATTAGAACTTAGGAGGCCTCATGAAGTTAATAAAAGGATTTTACGAGGAAGGATAATGGATTTTGACCATTTGTTAATTGTCCTTTGGCATTTTGGATACCTTTTTCTTGTCCGTTGCACAATGGGTGTTCACTCTCCCTGCTTGTGAACATATTTTGAGGGAGTTGGATTCCTTTCGAAGTTGGTTATGGAGAGGAAATTGATACCTCTCATTGGAGCTGAATGAAGGTGTTTTAGTTTCAGTTTTAAGGTCGATACAATTCGATATTCCATATGTATCCCCCTTCTCTCATTCCTACTTCACCATATCCCATACTCTCATGTGATGGCGCACTTGTTGGAGTGGTGCTTGTGCATGGATGAGTCTATTTGATGCCCAAGATTTGGTATATGATGTATGGATATGTACTCTCATGTTAATATACTCTGTAAATCAAAATCTAAGTAATCCATATGTGAAGAGCTTGCATTTCCATGCTATTAAACCACTAGTTTTCATGTATTTGGCTTCCATTTTGAAAGAGTTGTATATCAGATATGTATGAAGGAATTTATTTTATGTTTAATTTTATTGGGGAAGAAATTTATATGTTGTATATTGTCTCTATTTATCATTCCATTGTCTGAACTATTCAATATACTTTTCATGAGTCAAAATTGAGGTAGTAATTCCATTTTCCCTTAAGTAATTTTCGTGAAAGTTGTCATATGAATGTTGCAAATTATAATTAGTTTGCAAAGATAATAACCATGATTAATGATAAAAATGTATGTCTTATATTCATCCCAACACTTTGTTTTAAAATTTGGGAGGTTCGTACTTGACTTGGGAAGTCAATTTGGCCTCCACCCCTTGGGGTAATTTGACCTCATTTTCCTAGGAAATTTACAATTTCTTTAATTAATCCCAAACCAAGCTGCAGAGGCTTAAAGTCAGACTCAAAGTATTAATAGGTCATATTGGGATGTACTATGACTTACCATACCATTTCATTTCAAATTCGGGACCATTTGGTGTTAGTTGGAACCCCCTAGAGTCATGACTAATTAAGCTCGAATTTGCCCAAATTGTACTTTTCACCAAAAATATTCAAGTAGGGTTATTACACTAAAAGAGGTATTTAAATATTAATTTTATAAAGCTCATGTTCAAGGTCAAAAGGATGAGAGGACTTATCTGGTTCTTTCTTTTTCTATCTCTTATTTTTTAGGTTGGGAATACCAGCTTTCTTTTGGACAACAAGAGGTGTAAACTTGACTCCTAGGGAATGTGGGACATTAGCCTTCTTTTGGACATTAGGAGGCATAAAATTAACTCCTGGGGAATGTGAGGGAAGAGGATTTTCAAGGGAATGAACTATTAGTTGTTTTGATTGCTTTAGGGTCTTTAGACACTTTCTTAGGAGTAATATTTTGTGGTTGATTTCCAGAGAAATTCCCAAGCCTTAGGAAATATATTTTATGTTTTTTCTGACTCATTTTGACATACATATTGATGTAAATACATTTCATATCCCTCTCAATTCAGATGCATCACATCATTATCATCATGCATCTAAAGAATTTCCTCGGGAGGCTCTATGTATTCTTCATATGTAGGCATATCTATTACATGATCCACATCATTTTCTATTACCAGGGGCTCTATAGGAGGATTTTCATTTCTCCTTTCTTGGTTCAATATTTTAGGATTAAAATGTCTTCTGTATTGATTAGGATTCCTCTTAATTATGCCTTTTGGATTTTTGTCAGGATTATTCCCTTCAACCTCAAGTCTAGTGATACTATTAGATAAACCTCTGAGTATCCTATACAACTCTTCAATTTTGTCTTTTAACTTTCTTTGCTCCGTGTTAGTACTAGTGTTGTACTTTAGTTTTTGTCATGTCTTTTTATTTTCTTCCCTTATTAGTCCATTTTTCTTTAGAATTAAACCATAGTTTTCAGACCATGTTTTTGGTTTACTTATATTTATTAGTAGTTGTTTTACTTTTTCTTATACATTTCCTAGTTAATGGATTAAATGTGGCTCATATTTATTTAAATTCTTCGTATTCTATTCAAATATGTGTCAAATATTTGATTTTGCATGTTTCCTAACTCATTTTATGGAGATCTTCTAGTGACTATTTGATCCTCATTTGG
>LPNX010152960.1:40660-74110 GCA_001517045.1 Pseudotsuga menziesii | reverse complement strand
ATATAGGGCCCAACAACAAGGCTATGGTCACCCTTTAACAATTATTATGTCCAGAAAAGTGAGGAAAGAGGAAAAACCACATGGGGAAAATCCTCCCTCAGGAAAGGACATGAGAGGAAAATCGAAAATGCAGTTGATGCTGCTCCAAACTAAATGCTTATGTCTGGAGGAATCTTTTTCTTGGGAAGAATAGAAATCTGCTCACCTAGATCAAGGACAGCTGCAGGATGGAAACTAGGACCATGTAGAACAACTGATATCCAATGATGTGAAAGCTCTTGAGAGTTTGTAATCAGCTCCAAGATGATGTAATGACTTGGACTTTGAACCAATATATATGAAATCAGCTCTAGAGAGGTGAAATAAGAGTCCAAGCAAATGTATGAGGTCTCCAACTTCATTTACACAGAGAGATGTGTGTAGGTGATCATGTAGGAACATAGAGAAGGCATATGATCAAAGAGTGCGAATGCATGGGATCCATGGGTTGATATAGCTTCCAAAGAATCCAAAATATCATGTATAATCATATTAGTAGACTCATGGGAATACACTAGTAAAGAATCCTCTATGGTAGAAGTATGAAAGGAGGAAGGAAGGAGATGTTCAAAATATTCAAAGAGGCTCTGAGTATTGATGCCAAGAACAAAGGAGGAGATGCAAAAGCACAAGAGATCAAGTAAGGTACATGGAAAGACACTAATAGGACTTGATATGGCTAAGAAAACATCATGGAAGTCACTGGCTTGCGCACCATCAATGAGAGAGTTATGCACAAAGTGTGAAGGATCTGGCACATAAACCTCAGAATCTAAGATAGAAGGCATAGAGAACAATGAATGTGTGAGTGAATCATTATCAATAACAATAACAACTGCATATGTCACTTCTTTTTCATCACAAGGAGATGAATCAATATCTTCAACTTCAAGAGATACAAAAAAATATGGCTCTTCAATATTTGCTTCTTGATTGAAGGAGGAAGCAATTGAATCAAAGAGGGTAGCAACAACAAGAACTGTATGAGAAACTTCTTCATCATGAATAACTTCATCAGAGAATGTAGAGGCCAAGACATCTTGAGAGAGAGAACATGAGGAGATGATGCATTGAATACATGCTTAATCTTCTACTTCCTGCACACCAAAATATTTTTCCAAATTTTTCCAAAGCTCAAATGGATATTCAACAGAATCTATGAATTGATGTATATTTGGAGACATTGCCAAGCACATGATTCCATAAGCTCTATTACAATTATTCAACTAGTCAATCTTCTCTTCATAAGACCCAGGTTCGCTCAAAGCACTAATGGAGACATCAAAGATACATTTCCTCTTCAATTATGCGCCCACATTTGGCTTCCAATCAGCATAGTTGAAAGGAGATATTAAAGGAACTTTGAATCCATATTGAAGTTCTTGCACTTGCAAATACACCTGCAAATCTAAAAGGAGAATTAATTGATGAGCTCCCAAAGATTTGATACCATGTCAGAACTTTGATATCCTATGCTCTGATACCATGACAAAATTCTAAATCCTTGATGGAAACATGAATTCCATAAACAAGCTAAGAATCTAAGCACACAATTAACCTCACTAGGAATTGCAGAGAATTAGCATAAGGAGAGAAGAAGAGGAATTAATGAATGATCAATAAATGATAATTGATATTATTACAATGGTAATACATCCTTATAAAGAATATTTGAGTTAATGGAAGAAAACTCATTGACAACTCATAAATTAAACTTACCAAATATGATAAACCCCCATAGGTGGCTAAAGCACTTCCCAAATCAATCAAGGACCTCACGAATTAGAAAAAGAATGAGTGAGTTGTCAAGAGTGATGGAAAACATGCTAATCCTGGAAAATGGAGAGAAATTCATGAAGGATGGGTTGGCAACAAAGGAACCTAGTTTCCTAGTTAACTAGCTTTACCTTATCCACAGAAAAGCAGGATAAAGTAGAATCTGCAGTAAAGCGCATTTACCAATTCTGGATGTCCATAAAGTGGTTAAGATCAACCTAGAATCAGAAATAAAGAATTCCCGGGGTATAGATGGCATGTGTTGACTTTAAGGTGCAAGTGGATGCCAACTAATTAAGCTAGTGGGTAGATAATTAATTAAATAATGATTAATTATTTTATCCTAAGTATTGAGTGGATTTAATATATTCCAACAAATATACATCTTCTTCTTAATGATATGATTCGTTCAACTCTATGTTTATTTTCTACTCACCCTACAACTGATCTTGACTTATATGTTTTCTTTCCATTTGCTCATGCATAGATATTAATTCCATTTGATAGATTACTATGTCCTTTTGCAGAGACCTATAGTGAAGTTTATCCCACTTTTTAAACTATGTTTTCACTTGACGAAGATTTGACTCCCAAACATATGGGGGGAACCTTTAACAAACACATTGCAAGTTATTTCAATGATTTGATAAGATTATTCTGGATTTAACCAGAACATATTAAATAAAAAAGGAACAGGGCCTTCATTTTCCAATTCATGAAAAGTCAAACAAATTGGCCTCTAATCAAAAGTTGCATTTGAGAGAGTTTGGGCGTGCAAGAGATATCCAGTCTATAGAAGAGAGTTGTTAACAAGAAATATATCCAGATGGGCAACAATATGTCCAAGGGAGATCCTCCTATTCGACTAAGTATATACCCCTTTCTTTGGTTTTATATTGACCATATCCAAATCTCCGATTAAATCTTCAAGATTCTCACCAAAATGGTATCTTACTAGAGTACCACCTCTTCTTTATTTATCAGAAATGGTGGCATTGAAGTCGCTAGCTATGTTACTACACTAGTTATCTCTAAGAGAATTTAGGGATCTCCAAAATTTGAGCTTAAGGTTTTGTTGAACAACACCATAAACATTATAAATATTTATAATTTACTAACTACCAATTACCTCCAACTTTGTCATGGTCCAATGCCTATCCTTGTTTTGTTTCCTGAGAGAAAAATTGTTTGTATTCCAAAACATAGCTATGACTCATGAGGATCCGAGGGATCTCTTGGCAATTTCTGCACCATTTTTCCAAATTTTTTGCAATATTTGAATTAATTCGATGGCTTCCATTTTTGTATGTTGGATTTAAACAAGGGAGAATCGTTCTTTGTGTATCGTATGCTTCATTGTTTCGACTTTATTATTTCCTCCCAAACCTTTACAATTCCAAGATACAATATGCATGTGTTTTCTAATTGCAAATCCAGACTTACCTCTGACATCCCCCCTTTTCCCTTTCTTACTTAAAGTTGTGCTCTTAATAAGCATGTCTATGGAATCCTTGTTGCCCAATTGTTTGTCTCTGTTTGCTTCTTCTTCTTGCAAAGTATTTTGAGATATTCTGCTTGTTTTTTTTCTTACCAATCTATCTTCTTCTATTTCCTTTGAGGATTCCTCTCGAGTAAACTGCGAATGATTCCCTACTTCCTCCTCTGTCCCATCCAGAGACTCTCTAGTCAAGTGAGTATTGTTTCTATTATTAGATGCCTTGGCAGAAACAAAGCGAGCTTTTCAATCCTTATCTCTTCTATGTTTGGTTGAGACTTGGACTGTCTACCTTCAAGATCTTATTTCTATGCATGAGTCTCTTGTCCAACATGATCTTCAGCTAAAGGAAGAAATTTATTGGAGGTTGAGATCTCTAGACAATTAGCAACAACTGTACTTATCTGTTTTTTCCATTTTTTTGCATAATTTTCCATTTTTTGCTGCTTCCTTTTTTGTTTCCTGTGCTTCAAATTTTGAACAGTTCCTTGCAAAATGGCCATATTCATGACACTTCTTGTACTTAAATAGTAATTAATCGTAATCTTCTTTTTTCTCATTTGACCAACTATCCATAATTAGGTTTACAACTTTTGGGAGTCTCTTATATAAATCCACCTCAACACAAATTCATGCACAAGAGAACATAGGTGATTTAGGTTTAAATTTATCAATATATTTCCCTAACGAATTCCCAATAGCTGCCAATACTTCATCCAACCATAATCCAATGGAATATATGGTAATTTAGACTGGGACACCAATAGGAATATATTTTTTAGGATCAAATGTAAATTCCAACTATTTAGATAGATACCTTGGGGGCCCATGAAGTAAGGTCCTTTTCAAAAAGTTAAATCACAATCCTCTTTAAACTCAAAAAGAAAAACATAGTTACCCCTTCTACAAAAATAAAATGGCATCCTTCTTGTCATAAGGGGTTTCCAATTCTTGTTTATCCAAATCTCCATGGCCCTTGGAGAGAGCCAGAGACCATTGAATAATCCCACCAATCCTCTCTTAGATAATTCAATGACTTTCTTTTTAAATGATGCATAGGAGATCTGGATCTCAGGAGTGATCTTTCTCTTCACGAATCAAGCTTCAACAAGTTGGGAAGAGGATTTTGCTTTCTACTCATCAGCCAAGCGACATAAGAATTAAGACAAACTTAGGTCTGGGTCTAGACTTGATGGATCCATGGCCACTTAGTGGATCAATCCCACATATTAACAATCAATTGCACGTTCTTGAATCATGAGCAAGAGAAGTTGTAGATCTCCATAATCTTGCTTGTTAAGGGGTACTTTACTACAAAATATCCATTCCTCACTATCTCAAGGACCATACTATTGGGCCAAATATTTGAAACAATGGATATTGAGTCATTTAACCTACTTTAATTATCAACTAAGAGCTTGTACAAACTTATGAGGTGCTTCCACTATGTATGCAACTATAAAGGTCTAATATGAAATTACTATTATGAAAAGGAAATGCTTAACTTCAACAATTGAATCTTTTTAACCTCTCATATCTGGGGCTTATGAACTTCACCCCTACCTCCCTTGACTATGTGTAAAGTAAATGGGAATCTTAGAGTCACTTCTTTGGATTAAAGACCTAAGTTAAGTGAATCCTATCAATCAAAGGAATCTAGAATCCTTGAGTTTTCACTAGGTCAATCAACCCTTACAACCTTGGTGAAACCTAGATTCAAAGGATGTACTCTAAAGTGCTAAAGATTATAAATAAAACTATAATAATGAAGTATATGTGTAATACATCACACAAGTTGTTTTAATGGTGAAAAGCAATAGTTGGAAATGCTAAAAAACACATAAATTATTTAACTGTAATGTTACTACCAAAGTTTCTAATTTTACTATAGGAATTTGTAATCACAAATAAATAGAATTGAAATGCAAAATAAGATATATATAGGGCTTCCTAGTCCTCCCCTCGAGTGGTCCCTACACAAGGATGATATTAGAACCATTGTTAACACACAAGACTAAATATGAAATATAACAACTTTAAAGGAAACTAAGTGCCATCTTCTACAACTCGAATTCCAAGAGCTCTATGAGAAATGAGAACGCAAAAAAATGAAGTTAAGACCATTCAACTATCAACCTATGCTCTTGTTTATGCTAGAAATGTAAACCTAAGTGAATTCCTATTAATATGCATTTGTGTTTCATTGGATCCTAGAATTCTTGTGCAACTCAAGCTGTCGAGGTAACTTGAATTGTACGGGGCCATGAATGCCTCCTTGTGTGTTGGTAGATTCTAAAGTGGAAAATAGGGACATAATCCTTAAGAATACTCATCATGCTTCTAGCCATTTTGAATCATCAATAAGGACAATAGTGATTCAATCCATTGCACTCTTAGTCTTGGAACAAAATTAGTTTTATAAGTGAATGGTATTCATATTTACTCAAAATCACCTAAGAAACAAATCACATGCAACTAATAGTCCAGGAAAATCATTCATAAAAAAAAATAAACATGTAACGAACATAAAAGAAGATAATAATTAAATAATTAATAGTTAGGTTAATTAAGTTATTATGAAAGGAGGCATCTCCTCATCATCAACTCATCATCAACTGTCCAAGCCATATTTAAGGCCAAGACATCATTGTAATATTCATCATCTAATACATTATTATATTTTATCATTCAAAATGATAGTTGTATTCGACTAGTAACACTCCAACCCGATACAATTTCTCCATTTGGTATCAGAGCGGTTTCACTCCTACTCTAAGCTCGGACTAGGATCATCAATTCCTAATTTTTTTGTCGCTGCTTGGCCCTCCATCCAATCCAATCCTTTCCCCTCCCTAGCAATCTCGCCTCTCGCTGAACATCTCCACTTCTCCCTTAATTCCATCCTTCCGCTGCCCCATCCACTCAACCACCCCACTCTCCACGCATTGCTCCTCGCGCCCCCCATCTGTTGCTCCTCTCCTACCTGCACGTAGATCCAACATCTACTGACTCCTTCTATTTCCCCAACTCCCTCCTCCTCTACGCAGACCCCTCCGCTCCTCTTCCACCTGCGTCACCAAACTTCCCCCTCTACCGCTCAACCCGTGCCCTCCTCTCTGCTCTTCCCCTACAGCCTCCATCCACTCTCCACCCTCACGCGCCGCCACTTACCTCTGCATCCTCCCGCTCCATGCTCCTCCATGCCACCTCCACTCTCCGCGTGCCTGCTTGACGCCCTCCTCCACTCTTCCACCTGCCACCGCCCATCCACGCTTCCATTCTACCAACTTCCACGCCGTCGCTCCACTACCTGCGTCTCCATCTCTCCATCAAGTCCACCTTCCCAACTCCATCTCCATGTCGTCGCTCCGCCTCGGCCTCCAATTCCACGACCTGCAACCAAATAAAAACAAACAATATATTATAATATAATAAAATATATTATATTATTTCAAATATATTGTAATATAATATATTTAAAAAGAATCAAATATTATATTTATTATTATAATATTTGTTTAAAAAAAACTATATACAAAATATTATATAGTTTATAAAAGAAAAAAAACAATAATAATATTAATTAATTAATTAATATTTATTATTATTCAAAAAATTCACCTCAAAAGCCAAAATAACGTCAATACACACCTCTGCATACAAGGTCCAATACCATGGCGGAGCTAAAAGAGCAAATCGAAAAAATGGAGGACATCAAGTCCCTTGTCGCTAACCAAAAACACTTGAAGGAAGAGATGTAGAATAACAATACAATACTCAAAGATGAGCTTGTTTTGGTACTAGAAAGAAGGTTGGATGAAAAATTTGACATCTTGAATGAAAAACAAAAAGACTTGGATGACAAAATGAGTACCATGACTCAAAACATAAACAACTTAACACAGAACATGAGCACCATGACGCAAAACTATAATACATTAATCGAGGTATTACAAAAGTTAATGCCTAAAATAGATCGAATCAACAGTCCAGACATGCTAGAAGCATCAATTCATATTTCCACACAGGAAGCACTTGCCAAGAATCAAGAAGAATTGCAAAAATAAATAAATATCAACAATACAACACTTAAGCAAGAGATAGAAACAAAAGTACTGCCAAATATGGAGGCACGATTAAACAACAAAATAGACGCTATCAGTAAGATAGTAGAGAATAAAAGGCTAAAAATCACAGCCAACAACGAAGTAGTTCAAATATTTCACTTGCATCGTCCAATAGTTCCAAGCCACCATCAAACCTTAAAGCAAAAAGCAATCAATATCATCCTTACAAAGTGTACCCATCTAAGGCAAAAATAGAGTTGTTGAAATATAATGGAAGTGAAGACCAATGCATTGCTTGGCTAAACAAGGTGGAAGAATACTTCGACATTTACAATATTCAATCTGATAAGGAGGAGGTGAAATATGCATCAATGCATATGGAAGGGTACGCCTATAATTGGTACTTGGAGTACTTGGAAACAATGAGAGGTTGTAAAACCTAATCTTAGTGGGAAAGGTCACTCTCTTAGATTTGAACTATCATTTGATAACCATTTGTTGTGGCTATCTCTAGTACTATTGCATAAAGGAAATGTGTTGGGAAAGATTAAAGAGATACTAGCCCTTGTAACTTTTACATGGGTCTCCATAATATCATAGACATTCTTAATGCTTCAACAAGAGAGTAGATGCTTGACCTAAACTAAAAGAAATGTTTAAATAATCAAACCCAAGCTTATTGATCCTTGATCATGTTAAGGATATTATTCTCGATTCTTTGTTTATGAAACCTTGTCGTTATGCTCCTCAAATTTGGTGGAAACATTGAAAATGGGGCCAAAGTCAAGGCTATAAAAAAAATATGAGCCCGTGGATGGCTATGGTGGGCTTTAGCACAAACCCATCCTTGATGGTAAATTGAATAAACTCTAGGAATTGAAGTTTAAGCAAAAACTTAGTTGTTTTTCCTAGGAGGAGACAGAGTTTCAAAAGTAACACTAACAAAATCTAAGCTAATCAAACTTCAAATATATATAATAAAATTAAATTTAAATGTAGAGATTCTACAAATTTAAAAATTTTTAGAAATAACAAAAAAAATCAATATATATATTAAAATTTTTATATGTAATCTTTATTAAAAAAAGAAGAAGCAAAAGAGCATAAAATAAACAAATTGAGAAGACAGTACAAAACTCCGACCTGCCGAAATGGAAAAGGCCATACCAAAAACCCCCACTTGCCGAACAAATAGAAAAGGCGATGCTTAAAAATCCGACCTGCCGGATTCGAACCAGCGACCTAAGGATTACATTCAGGACTTTGAATCCTACTACAGTCCTCCGCTCTACCAACTGAGCTAAGGTCGGAAAGCTGTTCAAACACCGATTACAAAGTTTCAGACTATATAAACTATCCGCCGGGCCGGAGAGAGCAGCTTTTCTCCGCAGGACGAGCTTAAGAGATTGAGTCGCTACAAGAAAAATAAATCGCCTTTCGCCTGAGGAGGATCAATGGCATTGTACCCTCAAGAAAAGTATTTGTGTGGTTGGTAAATGCATTAATGTTATTTGCGAGACCACTAATCTGTACATAAGTTTGGTAGATTTGGATAACCATGCCTGTTTTTGTGATTTGTTATCAAAGATTTGATAACATGTGAGTCCTCCAAGAGAGAGTTCAACCAAGAAGAGGTGATTAGAGTGACAAGTGGCATGTGAGAAGAAAGGAGTTATTTTTGTCGAAAACCAAAGATAAATTTTTTGGTCATCTTGTATTATTCAAATTTCATTAGGGAGACGAGTTATTTTTTTGAAAACCATAGATAAAATTTTTGGTCAAATTGTCATCTTGTATTATTCAGATTTCATTAGGGAGACGAGTTATTTTTGTTGAAACCCAAAGATAAAAAATTTGGTCAAATTGTTATCTTGCATTATTCAAATTTTATTTTTTATTGCAAAAATGGATTCAATGCCTCCAAATACACCTAGGGCCCCAAAATATGCAATTCCAACAATTTAAGCTGGATTTAAGGAAAAAGTTACTAGGAAAATGATCGAAAAGATGGTCAAAATTGTAGAGTGTTTAGACTACCCTGAGAAGAAATGGTATGGATAGGTGACGTATTGATAGTAAAAACAAATTTTGGATGATGGGATAAATATATAGTAGTTGGAAAATACAAAGATAAATAAAGCATAAGACCAAGAGGTTAGCTCAACTCGTTGTCATCAATGTTGTGGGCATCTAGCTAGTTTCATGCTAGCAGGTGCACACTGCGAATATCACTAGGCTATGCACACTAATATGGCTTGAATGGTTTACTGGGGATGCCATCTAAGGATGTGGAGAAGGATCCGTTGGGTTTCCCTGAGATTTTGCCTAGGAAAATAAAGATAAATGAAGCATAATGAACGAGTGAATCAAATAAGAAGAACATAAAGTAAGGTCTTGTAAGCACATTTTGAGATCCTCGAAGAGTAAAAACTTAGAATTTGACAAAAGTACATGTTCCATTCTATGGAGGAACTTTGAGGGTAGAGAAATCAATAGATTGGATCAGTGAAATGGAAATACTTTTTGAAATCAAGATGGAATCCTTAAGGAATGCAATTTGTGATACAAAGATGAAGGGTCGCATTGTGTTTTGGTGGGATTTTATGCACTTTGAGCAACTTGAAAGGGTGAGAAGAAAAAATCAAAACTCAAGCAAGATGATGTCATGTGAGAGAAATTTTTTCCTGAAGATTACAAACAAACATTGTGTTTGGGTCGTGCCCTAACTCCATTGGTTAAGGGAGATGTTCTTACTTGATTTATAATGACCATCTTTATCAAATACAATCCGCTAGATAGTTAGTTGGTGTGATCAATAATGCAAGGAGTTCATCACATAACGTCCACTAGGTAGTTGGTGTAACCTTATTAATGAAGGTTCACTAGATGGTTTGTTTTTTTGAAATATATAAACTATATATAGTGGTAGAAGCCATGTAATTAGATGCTAAGTGATCAATATTGTATTAGAGCTTTGCTCAATTGAAGGTTTCCCCATCAAAGAGGCAAGTGAACAATGCTTTCTATTCAAAATATCAATAAATGTTTATCTATTGTTGTGGCTTCAATACTTTGGTGTTTTGTTGTTGTTATCGTTTTTGTTTTAAATATACTTATATTCTTGTCAATATTTCTCTAATTTTCTCTTTTAGCCATCAAGGTACACCACAAGTGGTGTCCAAGCATTTTACTATGTCAGCATGTGTGCCCAATTTTTAGATATTTTTTAAAGGTTTGAGATGTGTTCTAGCATCCTTAAACACAATGATTTGGCATTCAATGAGTAAACTATTGGTGGGAAGCACACACACATGGGATGCACATGGGGTCACTTAGTAGGACTCCCTTGTACTCCTTTATTGGTACCTAGCAAATAGTACCACATTAGACATAATATGTATATGGATTCAATATTCCACATACCCTTAAGTATATCAAAATCCCCCATTGTCATGTATTAGAAATCATATAATACGAATAAGGATATTGAAATCGAGTAATACGACTAAGGGTATGGTATGTTCTCCTTAGTTAGTGTTGTGAAAGATCAAATGAGTAATATTGTTGGAGATCTTCTAGTATATCAAAGAGCTATAATACTTGGCATTCCCTTGCTTTAATATCTTGAAAAACCATAGCCTCTACAAAACATATAGTAGAATTCCTACATAACTTGGGATACCAAGAATTTGTGAATCTCATGAGTATAGTGATATTGAAAAAAAAGGTACCTAGATAACCATTTCAATGTGGGAGAATTAAATCAAAACCCTCCTCTCACGATGTTGATTTCAATGATATAGATCTTGAATAACCCTTTGGGTGGACCATGTGGTCATAGGACAAATTAGAGCCTTACTGTCCACAACATCCTATTGCAATGCTAATCGTGTTACTCTATTTCCTCAATAACCCTCAAAGTCATCATTATGGTCCCATGACTCACACTTAACATGCATGAAATGGAAGGAAAAATGAGGAACCTAATTCCTGCAATCAAGTTCCTCACATAGATAGTTGGTGCAAACTGAGAGCAACTACAAAACCACATGAGTAATGTCAACATGCAACTCCCACTTTGTTTTGATAAACTTGACAAGATTGAGGGTCATAAGCATGATGGCGGTGACTGTTTCATGAGTGAAGGATCTAGCAACTACAACACATTCCTGACCATTCCCCCAATATGATTAACAAGTTATACAACTTGACTATAAATTTATACTCAACATGAGAACTCTAGCCATAAGACTCATATTTTTGCATAAACAACACCAAAAACAATTCCAAATAAAAAAATGGTGCTACCGGTAGGACCATTTTTTTTCTGGGTTAAAAATATAGACATGGACCAAAACAATATGTATTATTGTTTACAAAGACCTTAAAAGCAATCCCTAAATTGAAAACTAATGCTACCGGTAGAACACCTTTTAAAAAAATGGCATTACTATATCATTTTATCATAATTTAAAATTGTATTTATTAAATCTCTTAGTAACACTATATAAAACTTGCACTGAGTTAAACACAAATTATTCAAGAATTTATTTCACCACTCTTTCCATATAAAATAAATAAATTTATGAAATATTCATAATAAAAGCATATATTAAAACATAAGACATAGAAGTGATTCATATAGAAATTCAAACTCCTTTAGAGTTTCCACACAAACAATGCCATCTTAATAAAAAAGGAAAAATGTTTCATGTGCAAATTTTCAAATCAACACAGGGATTTCGACACACCATCAAAAACTACATTTTCTTCAGATGAATGATCCGATGAAGATGTAGAAGAGCCATATTCTTCTCTACTATTAATGAGTGCACCATCCGAGTCTTCATGACGTATGTCCAACATTTCATATGCCATATTCCTTCTGGATCTTTGGTTTAGCAGACTCCGATGTTGCAACTATTTCTTGTGCTATCATACTTTTGAGAATCTATGTAGTCTTGGAGCGCATAGTTGTTTTCTTTATCAATTAGAAGGCATAAACTAGTATGTCAACATCCTCTAACTTCAAAATGTCAATGCGATGATGATTTACATTTTGACGCTTTATTTCTCTTTTTGCAAACCTTTTTCTCAACCACAATCTCTGGCTTGTACACACCATCAAATTGGTGTGTCTATGTTGCATACCAATATACCTCAACATATATAACTTATTCATGTTCTTTATTGACCATGATAACTTTTGCAATCTAGAATTGATAACCACATGGATCTTATGTAGCCAAAAATCCAATCATTCAACCCTTCTTAATATCTTGTACTGAGCCTATGTAAAGGTCTTCCATTGCCTCATGCCGTGTAGATGATCTTCTAAACCCAATATACATCTCCCTTTCCTCTTCTTGAGAAGACTCAACACCTTTAGATTCAACATTTATTTTCTCATTTTCATTTGACATACTTTGTGGCCAACTAAATGGAATCTTCAAAAAATTATCTCCATTTGTAGAGTTTGAAATTATGTCATTTTTCTCCATGAAAAAGACTCCAACCAAACACAATCGACAACATCAACATAGTCATATGTATCTTTGATATACTTTTTTATTTCTTCAAAGCATTGAGAAGAATCAACATCTCTATTGTGTCAGTGTGCATTTTGAATCTTGGCAGCTGATTGCAATAACAATAACTTTGAAGCATAAATCTGACAAATTGGGATGAATTTTAGAAATGCTAAACTTGATGTAGGCCCCCATTTTGCACTTGTTGAGTACTTCTTACCCCATAGTAATATTTTCCCATCAATGTTGTTTATACTAAATTGATGTTGGAAGCTAATGTCATTAAGTTTTTCAATGCACCTTTCTTCACCATGCAATCCCAAAATAAATATTCACATGTCAATAGTTTCCTCTAGTGTTAGTACAACAGGCTTTGAACATTGTGTTTTTTTAATAATTTCAGTTAATGATGGAAAGCTCCCAACATTATTCCTCCGCAATGTCACTGCAAAATGACTAAACATTTGATCAATATGGTCATGTGTATGTCCTACAAGAAGGAAACCAACTTTAACCTTCTGAAAAATTCTCAATTCAACAAGCATGTTTAGATAACCAAAACAATTTGATTTTTGTTTTCTTGGTTGGTGTTGTCCACTTTTCATTTTCATTTTCTTGGTTGGTTGTTCTACCTTTTCATTTTCTTCTTTACATATACAAGCATCATGCACAACGGAAAGGATAACATAGATTGAGTGAGATATGTACCAAAGTCATAGATAGCCAAATAAGTACCAAAGTCATAAGTAGCTAGATAATAATGTAACACCATCTTTCCCAACATTCTTATCACCATCAACATGAGTAGCTCTAGGTCTAGATCTCTACCTTCATGATCAAGATCCAACATTAGTTAGTAACATCGAAAGGAAAAGAAACGACACCCACTAAAACTAATAAATGAACCAGTGGATTACTTTGAGCTATCATGCTAGTAGTTCCAAGTTTGGATGAAGCAACATATCATAGATGATGTGATTCAGTGAAAGCCCATAAGAAGGAGTAAGAAGTAGTTGTAGTCCCGTTAGTAGGAGAAGTAGAGGCACAAACAAAGATATATCTATAGCCATATACAAATACCATATCAAGACCTGATTCCAATATCATTACCTAAAGCATTCGAGCCTCTTCGAGCTTATCTACCCATGATCTCTATTATTTGCTTTAGGAGATACTCATAGCATAAAAGGAGACAATTATACGTTATCCGTCAAAGTATTTAAACAAGGGTCCCTTCTCTATTATATCATATCATTGCGAAATTTATGTGGTACCATGTGTCATGTGTTTTATATTTTGATGATCAATACTTACAAAGAATTACGATATTTAATGGTTATATGTTGATGTTACGTATTGTATAAATATTAATAAAATTATATTATTAAATGTTAAATAATTTAGTGAATAATTTTTAATTTTTTTTATTATTCAATTTTTTTTTAATACAGATGAACAGTTTGAAGGGGAAGAGACATGTGGTGGAAGTTTGAATTTTTGACACTTTCAGACGCTAAAGTAGGTTTATCGTCAGGAGAAGTTTCTTGAAGGCCTTCACGGATATAAGCTTGTCGTTTGTTTTGTTAATATTTAGTTTTTTTTGTAAAGGGTAGGGTTTGTCGCAGGGTTTAGTTTGTCGATTGGTGAGATTTTTTAGCTTGATGAAGTTTAATGTTTCCATTAATATTAGTATGTTTGACAAAAAAATTATTTAATGTTTCTATGTTAATGTTTTTGAATTCTTAATTACTATTAATATTTTTGAATTGTTAATTAATGTTATTGTTGATTTAGTATTAATATTCAGGTTAATATTAATATGTTAATATTTTTTAATTTAATGGTCTTTGTTAATTTTTTAATTAATGTTAATGTTTTTAAATAAATAATATTTTTAATGTTGATATTTTTAATTAATGTTAATATTTTTAACTAATTAATATTTTAATTTAATGTTAAATTAATATTAGTATGATGATTTTTACTTGATGTTGATATTTGAATTAGTGGTTTACTCATCCGTATGGTTTAATAGTTGTCAGTTGAGGTTTTTAGTTGAATAAATTTTGTTGTTTTTATTTTTGTTTTTAAGGATCTCAACGACTCGTTTCTAGGAGTTATTTAGTTTCAGTCCATCATCGTGGTTGATGTTGTTAGGGTATTTTTCAATTTCTAGTGCTTCCCTTATTTTTCGTTTGAAGTGGTGAGGGATGGTTGTGAGTACCTCTGCTTTTTCTAGACATATATGGTGTTTGGTATTGCACGAGTGTTCGACAACGACATAGTTCTTGACTCTACAATGGTGTATATTAGCACCATGTTCTTTTAATCTAGTCATTATCGAGCGACCGATTTCGCCGATGTAGACTTTAGTGCATGAGCAATGAATGGCATAGACTTCTTGGAGTAGTTTCTTTTCAATAGGGTCTTTTGCATAGTCTGGCATGTTCCTAAGGGAGTTGGGAGGAGAGAAAGTGATTTTGATGTTTCTTTTTCTAATAATTTAATTTTTTTATTAAATTATTTAATGAATATTATTTTTTAAATTTTAATATGTAATATCATTTAAAAAAATAACATATTTGTTAATATGTTAATTAAATTTAATTTGAGTAATTAAGAATATTAAATTGAAGGATTTTGGAAATAAGTAATAAGTCATAACTTCTTTTTTTCATAAAAGAGGAAGTCTTTTCACTAAAATCAAGATAGTTGTAAAGTTATGAAATCAAATTCTAACTTTTTTTTAAAGTTCCAGAGTCTTAATCTATTAAATACGACAAAAAAAATACAGTCAAGAGAGCTACAAATATGTCAGGGTGGCCGAAGAGAAACAAGCCGTCATTCAAGTCCAAAACAATTATAAACTAACCCATGCAAGGGAAACTAGGCACTTAGTAGTTATGCCTAAAAGCCTGCCCAAAGATGGAAACCAGACATACATAAACCAAAATAAACCTTGGATTTAGACAGTCCAACATTGGAGATTAACTTGATTTGAGTTGAGTTGTCTACTAGATGGTTGTACATATTAACCAAAACCATGAAAGATGAAACAAAAAGGACCTGGAATTACTTGAGAGGGTGGTTGGGGGCAACTTCCTCTAGTTTTTATTCAACAATTGGACAGTAATAAGGTCCTATGTTAGAGGAACTGCCCCTACTTTACTTTCCTTGGTGGGGAGGCCACAGAGCTTGTGATATGAAGAAGGGTATTCCTTGTCACGATATTCAACATGTTTCATTATGAGAAGACTAGTATTCCAATTTTCCCAGCGCCTACAATTTCCTGAGCCTTCTATTCAACAGTTTTTTGTTGCATGTCCTGGTGCTTTGGGGGTTTAGGAGCAAGAGAAGGGTGGAAGAGGTGTGCGTAGAAGGAGAAGAAGTCTGAGAGGATTTTTTCTCCATCAAGGTACCATGAGAGTGCATTAACACATGCGTGAACATATTCTTCACCGACCAATAGTGTTTCCTTCAAATCCTATCCCGATTCCCGACCAAATGTTGCACCACGACTTCTTCTTCCCAATCATCCAACATGTTCCCAACTAGATGTTGCACCACGACTTCTTCCCAATCATCCAACATGTTCCTGAAGTGCCTTGGGACCGAGTTGTCATATCCCTCTGTCCTTGAGCTTTTTAGGCTAGAATGAACCGAGCGACCACAACCTCCTCTCCCCCAACAGGGTGTTGCTCATAGTCTTTGGGGCATTATCGCCTCTAGAAGCTGACGACTAAGGCCCTTCTTAAGAACACAAAGTCTTGTAATGGGAGAAGTACCTCCCCTGTTTGATCTTAACGTGGGGATATTGAAGCACACAAAGCCAAAATGTAGAGATTTTAAATATCAACCAGAAGAATTTACTACACTAAGTCGCTAGAGAGAAGCATTGTATCGTATCCAGAAAGGCCTTTCCAAACCAGAAGATTCCAATATGAGAATGAATGTTTCCATCTATAGGAGGATCCCAAATCCACCACATAATTTGCATGATTGCTATCATACAAGTAGGAAACCAGAGCATAGGTCGAAGAGGCATGCAATTAAATGACATTAGCCTCCGAAAACGTTGGATTTTAATGCGCATGAGGTGAGTCGGGAGGGGGTTCCATGTGGTGTGGAGCTGGCCTCCTCACCGCAACGACCCAACATGGCCGGATGACCCTCTATCACCCGCATTCGGGTGAAATCAAATTCTAACTCAACAAAAGACAAGGTAGATGAAAAGTCATGAAATATTTATAGGTATATTTTAAACCATTTTTTATAATAATAATAATAATGGTTTATTTTAAAGTCACAAGTTATCAAATTGGTGTATGAGACCTCCTTGTTTGTAGGACAAGGGACCTATTTCAGATTTGGACCTTCCTAAGAGAAAACACATGTTCTTAACCCTATATGATTAATTATAATTTTAGGTTTTTAATGTTTTTTTAATTGTTTTTTATGGCTTTATTCTTATAAGATGGATTTTATTTAATACTATTGAATAAGAGTCATCTTATAAGGAGGATCCCATCCTAAATGTTTCCCAAGTTTTATTTAACCCCCATTTCTCTGCAACTAGGGTGTGGAGGTTTCCCAATGTCGGCTCTATCCTCTCGGACTCTTCCCTGTGAACCCGCATGTGTCCTTTCCTTATTGTTGTCGGCTGCAATGGATTGGTTTTGTGGTGGTTACTTGCACTTTATTGTTACAAAGTTTGCGAAACTGTTTAGGGTTTTCTATCTGTGAACTAACCTATTGTTTCCGGTAGTATTGGTCTTTGTTTACCAATGGTTACTTGCTCCTTTCTGCAATGGGTCATGCGACACTGTTTAGGGTTCTTGTGGTCACCTTTTTCCGGGCGTCAGTATACTTTTCTGTAGGTATCATGGTTTATTGAGGGATGACAATGACTACCCTTATCTTATGCGCCTTTTGAGGGCCGTCTGTTGACTGTCGGGATATTTTCTAGTACTGGGCGGAAGCTTTCCATTATTTTAAAGAGTAAAAGTTCTACATGTGTTTTTTCTTCCCTAGAATTTTGGTAATTGCAGTGGGAAATCCGGGCACTGACTCTGGGTGATTAAGTAGTTTTGAGTGGTAATCATGGTTCTCGGGCGGTCGTCAGTAGCTGTGACCTTTACAGGCCTTTGGTTGACTGTTGGGGTGAATCATTGGCAGAGATGTGCTTCCCACCACTTATCATTGTGGAAGGTGTGACTTATTTGGAGTGACCCTTGTACTGCACCCTATTCCTCGCTTCTGTCCCAGGTACTTATACTTGTCGGAACTGGTATTTCTGTCGCATTTTCTTGTTATTAGGGTTTTTCTATTTTATTAGGGGTTTTTTGGGTTACTGGTGGCATAGATACCCACATGGAATCTGCCCTCTGAAAAAGAGGGCTTAGTACCAACCATATTAAACAAGTGGGAATTAGGTTGGGTGGTTCTTTTGTGGTTTTTTTACTGGTAGTAATTGGTCATCGTCGTATTCCGATATCCGTTTTCGGTCACTTTCTGTTGTTGTGGTCAGGGTCAGTGGTTGTTGTTGGGTCTGTTAAAATTGGGTTAGTTTGGTTAGGGTTTCACCCTATTCTTTATGTTGGTGGGTATCACGTGATTTCTGGGTTATGGACTCCTCGGGGCTCTGTCCGCCCTCTTACCCTTCGGGGGGGACGTTTCATCCTTAGTGTTTTAACTCTCGTAGAAAGTCTAAAATAATGACTGCTCTGGAAACCAAGCATCGTTATGTGTTGGGAAGGGATGTGATGTTGGATTAGGTTTCTGAACTTTGTCAGAGGGCTCTTATCGGGCGCCTTGAATCCTACTCCATGAATAGGGAGGAATGGGTGGCCTAGGCTACAGAGCACTGGAATCCCATCCTCAATTATGTCACTACCATTAGCTTAATTTCCAACAGATTGATATTATTCGTTTTCCTTAAGGACTCAGATGCTGCTCGGATCCTGGATTCACTCTAGACCATAGCGAATGGCTCACTGGTTCTCAATCGCTGGCATTCTAACTTTGACCCGCTCAAAGAAAGAGTTGTCAAGAGACACTTGTGGGTATTGATGCCAGCTCTACCCTTCCCTCTATGGAACAAGGATTTTCTGATAGGTATTGCCAACACGCTTGGAAGGTTTGTTGCACTAGAAAAATACTTTCACCTTATTTTTTATAAGAGAACGACCAAGGTACTAGTTTAGTTGGATGTATCGAAGGGGATCCTTCCTAATATTGATATTGTCTGCAATAGTTCGGTCTTCACACAAAGACTAGACTATTTGAACATGCCTTTTAGATGCAGTTACTGTCACGAGACTGGTCATTTGAGGAATAAATGGTCTTTGTTACTCCATGAACATCCCTTAAACCTTGGATTTTCGGACTTCGAGCTGCTCTTGGCTCAACCCAAGATGTCTCTCCTCCTATTGATTCCTCTAGTACCCCCACTCCTATCGGCCCTTATAACTCTTCTTTTCCTACTTCTGTTGGTGATCTCACCAAGGGGGAACTGTTGTATATACATGACATTGAGAATTTAGCTTTGGCTTAGACTACTACCACTCCTTCTTTGTCACTTACCCCAACCTTCTTACAACATCTCATTTCCCCCACACATACTTCCACTGCCACTGAGTCACCTCGCTCTTTCACTTTGGAGGATTTTCCCCCTCCGCAAAGGAGCACTACCCCCTTGACTGACTTAGTTCATAGTCCTACTACTTCTCTGTCCTTCCTGGATCCTTCCCTTCTTAAATCCTTAGCTATTTTCTCGGACAAGTCATCGGTCTCTCCCTCTACTCTCCCACTGGATTCGATCAACTTTGAGAATGTTACTATTAGGAAAGCTAGAAAAGTAAGCCTTCGACTACTCCTTCCGATGAAATTGAATCCTCTGGTCTTTACACTCCCCTCTCAGGTAGGATTAAAGCTGCTGCTAGATCTCAGAACTCTCCTCGGGAACTTAGAGCACAATCACCTGTTGAGAAGGTTGACTCATGAGGATCCTCTCTATGAACATTCGTGGATTTGGAGGGCTTACCAAACAAAAATACCTCAGGACACTATTCACCTCTTTGAACCCTAACTTGATCCTATTACAAGTGTTAGATTTTTATCTATTTCAACAATATGATCTTAGGATCTTTACTGAGAGAATAACAAGCACAACAATCAATCACAAGAGACAATGAACACAAAGATTTTCCTCGAGGAAACCATAAAGGAGAAAACCCTGCAACTTCCTCAGAGATAGAAAGAGCAGCAAAAGTAAAACCCAAAGATACAAAGATGATCTCCCAATGACAGTTCTCTCTCTCTCTATTGTCCCAGGTTCTTCTCTCTCTCTCTCTCAGTTATGCGCTACAACTGAGTGTGAGTGACTATGTGATAAATAGAGAGGCTCACTCTCTATTTATACTTGTTTTCGACTTGACATTAACTTACCAGGGCCGACTTCTCTAGGAGAGTCTAATAACTCTAGTGCCCCACAACTGCGGGGAATTTAACCCTTGATCAATAAGGAGGGTTACCCTCTATGACTTTTCATGACTTGTTTACATTAATGATTCTCTCGATAGGAACATCGGGGTATGAAATGACTCAATTACATTACTGATACTTTCCGATAGGAACATCGGGGCATAGTACATAAGATATACAAGTGAATACATTCTGAAGTTACAAATACATCAACACTCCCTCTTAACTAGGAAGGTATTCTCTTGACACAATTTATCAGCACAAGTCTTCTTCTCTGGATCGTTATCAAGTCTGGATCATCTCTAGATCTACATCAAGTATGGATCATCACTGGATCTTCATCAAGTCTGGATCATCACTGGATCTTCATCAAGTCTGGATCATCACTGGATCTTCATTAAGTCTGGATCATCACTGAATCTTCATCAAGTCTGGATCATCACTGTATCTTCATCAAGTCTGGATCATCACCGGATCTTCATCAATTCTGGATCATCATTATATCTTCATCAAGTCTGGATCATCATTGGATCATCATCAAGTTTGGATCATCACTGCTGGATCATCATGATCAAATGGTGCTATCTCTCAATTCTACTCGTCACAGGAAGTTCTACAGAGCCAGACCTTTTTCATGCTAGTTGTAGGCATAGCCTCCATGTAGGTCTTCATCTTATTTAGCACTTATATCTAACCCAGTCAAAAAGGCCCACCCAACACTTACATCTGACCATGGGAGGAACACATACACCACCATGTCAGAAAGGCATGCCCAACACTCACATCTGACCATGGAAGGAACACATCCACCACCATGTCAGAAAGGCCCAACACTTACATCCGACCATGGGAGGAACACATCCAAGAACCATGTCGGAAATTCCCAACACTTAAACTCACCAGCATGAGAGGACACACCTACTATCATCTGTGAAAAGGCCCAACACTTACAACCATCAACATGATAGGACACACCTACTATCATCTGTGGAAGGGCCCAACACTTACAACCATCATCATGATAGGACACACCTACTATCATTTGTGGAAGGGCCCATCACTTACAACCAATGGCATGGTAGGACACAACTACTACCATCCATGGAAGGGCCCTACACTTATATCTGATCATGTGGGAGCCAATCCCACAGTCATATCAGAATGGCTCTACACTTATATCTGATCATGTGGGAGACAATCCCACAGTCATCTCAAAATGGCTCTGCACTTATATATGATCATGTGGGAGCCAATCCCACAGTCATATTAGAATGGATCTGCACTTATATCTGATCATGTGGGAGCCAATCCCATAATCATCTCATAATGGCTCTACACTTATATTTGATCACGTGAGAGCCAATCCCACAGTTATATCAGAATGACTCTGCACTTATATCTGACTATGGAAGGAACCAATCCTATCACCATGTCAGAAGGGCTCTTCCCTTACATCTGACCATGGAAGGAACCAATCCTATCACCATGTCAGAAGGGGTCTGCACTTACATTTGACCATGGAAGTAACCAATCCTATCACCATGTCAGAAGGGCTCATGGACTCATCACTTCCCCTTGGAAGGAACCTCGATCTAGAGAACAACAAGCTTCTCCCTGAAGTGCTCAAACTTCACTCTAGCTATTGGTTTGGTCAACACATCAGCTATCTGCTCATCCGTCACAACATACAAGAGCTTCACTGCTCCTCTCTGCACCATATCCCTGATATAGTGATATTTGATCTCAATATGCTTTGATTTGTCATGGAACACTGGTTCTCTAAAAACTTCACACAACTCTGGTTGTCGCAATATATACAAGTAGCATCAAACTGGAGATCAAACAAATCAGATAGTAGCTTCCTCAGCCACACTACCTCACAACTAGCCGAACAAGCTGCAACATACTTTGCTTCGGCTGTACTCAGTGCCACATAAGATTGTTTCCTGCTAAACCAAGAGATCACACTTGATCCCATACTGAAGCAGCATCCCGAAGTGCTCATCCTATCAATGGCACTGCCTGCCCAATCTGAATCAACATAACCTTCCAGGTTAATCTTTTGATTCACCTCATACTTGAGTCCATAATCAACTGTACCCTTTAGGTACCTCAGAATATGCTTTGCAGCAATCATGTGAACATGTCTTGGATCTGTCAGAAACTGGCTCAATGTGTTCACAACAAAGCAAATATCTAGTCTTGTATTCGTCAGGTACATCAATGACCCAATCATCTGACGATACATCATAGCATCAACCGTCTCTGATGAAGAATCACTCAATAGCTTCAGGTTTGATTCCATAGGTGTGGTCATGGCCTTGTAGTCCATCATCCAGAACCTCTTCAGGATCTCTCCTGCACACTTCCCTTGTCCTAGGGAGATTCCATCGCATTCTGCCACACCTCCATGCCTAGAAAGTAGTGCATCATACCCAAGTCCTTCATCTCAAACTTGGCAGCAAGCTTCCTCTTCGTGTCATCAATCAACCCATCCACACATGTTACAAATAGGTCTTCTACATACAGTAGGAGTATCACTGGGTTTCCTTCTTTGACCTTGTAGTAAAGGTTGGAATCTGCTTTACTCTTGGTAAAGCCCAAACTAGATAGGAAGTTGTCAGTTCTGCCATACCAGGTCTTGGGTGCCTGTTTCAAACCGTACAGGTATTTATTTAATTTACACACATGATCCTCCCTGTCATGTGTCTCAAAACTGAGTGGCTGCTCCACATACACTTCCTCTTCCACTACACCATTCAAGAAATCAATCTTGACATCCATCTGGTGTATCTTCCATTTCATTACTGCAGCCAAAGCAAGTACTAATCTAATGGAAGTGCATTTGGATACATGTGCAAAAGTTTCTTCATATTCTATTCCTTCTTTCTAGGAGAAGCCACGAGCCACAAATCTTGCTTTATATTTCTCTATGCTACCATCTGCAGCATGCTTGATCTTGTAGATCCACTTGGAAGTCACAATAGACTTCCACTTTGGTATAGGGACAACATCCCAGACATCATTCTTCATGATCGACTGGTACTCCTAGATCATAGCATCCTTCCATTCTTTCTTATCTGCTGCTTCTTCATATTTGGAAGGTTCTTTATCAATGATGTCACATAATAGGGCTACATATCCAGAGCAGGACCTAGTTCTCTTCCTTTCTCTATGTATTTCTTCTGGAGCCCCATATCTTTTTGCACCTTGGATAGCCTCTCGTACACATGCAGGTTTCCTCTTGTGAGGATTCTTCTCTTGAGGTGGATCTACAAGTTCCTGAGGTTCCTCCATTTCTCGATCCTCTTCTGGATTTGCTTCGTTTATTGTTGTATTAGGGATTCTGGGTACTTCTGTTTCTTCAGAGTCTTCAGCTGGTCTCTTTCTGGATTTGTTGTAAGCTGAATTTTCGTTGAATGTTACGTCTCTGCTAATGTCGATCTTCTTAAATCCTGGGAAGTATATTCTATAAGCTTTGAAGCTTTCACTATATCCCACAAATATACCCTTCTTTCCAGAAGGATCTAACTTTTTCCTCTTTTATTTTGGAATGTGAATGTATACTAGACAACCAAATATTCTGAGATGGCTGACCTCCGGTTTCTTGCCGGAGAAGGCTTCTTTATGTGTTTTGTTCTCAAGTAATCTGTGTGGAGTACAGTTTTGTACATACACATCTGTCCTGGCAGCTTCTTCCCATAGATGCCTGGGAAGACCTTGATCATGAATCATTGCCCTTGTGGCTTCCATGATCATTCTATTCTTCCTTTCAACAATCCCATTCTTTTGTGGATTATATGGAGTGGTCAACTCCCTCTTAATCCCTGAATCTTTGCATAATTCTTTGAATTCATTTGATGTGAATTCTCCGTCGTTATCTAATCGAAAGGTCTTGATATTATTTTCTATGTGGTTCTTGATCAAGGCTTTGAATTC
This sequence comes from Pseudotsuga menziesii, assembly GCA_001517045.1. NCBI lineage: Eukaryota > Viridiplantae > Streptophyta > Pinopsida > Pinales > Pinaceae > Pseudotsuga > Pseudotsuga menziesii. The sequence goes on along the minus strand of LPNX010152960.1, from coordinate 49,784 downwards.
TTTGAACTTGCTGAATACTTCATCTTTGTTCTTCAAGAAGTATATCCACGTCTTTCTAGAAAAATCATCAATAAAATAAACATAGTATACATACCCGCTTAATGAACTGGATGGCATTGGCCCACATACATCGGAGTGAATGATTTCCAAGATTCCTTTTGCCTTGCTCTCATTACTTGGAAATGTCTTCTTTGTGTTCTTTCCTTTCACACATCCTTTGCAGACAACGTCATGTTTTGTCTGTATTTATAGAAGACCTTCAAAAACTTTGCTTGCAAGTGGTAGTGCCCTATAGTGCACATGTGCAAGTCTTCTATGCCAAAGTTCATTTGGCTCTACCGAGTCATGGAATAAGGCTTGTTCTGGATGGCCCTTCAATTTGTATAGTCCTCCTTCTTGTTCTCCAATCACTATTGCATCATCTATAGTCTTTCCTTTTGGCCAGATAAGGACTTGGCCATCTATAAATGCAACCCTCGTGCCTTTTGCATCCAATGCAAATATGGAGAGAAGGTTCTTCTTTAGTCTTGGTACAAATAAGACATACTTCATCTTCATAGACTTTACAGAATCTAGTTTATAAGAGGATTCACCACTATCTTTTATTGGATACTGGTAGTCATCTCCAAGTTTCACCTTGTGAGGTGACTCATGTTCGGAAAGTTTCACAAAGGATTCCTTGAATCCTATCATATGTTTGGAAGCGCCACTATCAATGAGCCAATCATTGCTTCCATGTGTAACAGTGCTTGTGAGGGCATAAATCAGAACATATTCTTCTTCACCGGAAGAATATTCACTTTCTTCTTTGGCTTTCTTTCTGGGAGGTTCATCATCCTCTGCAGTGTGAGCATGATGTCTTTTCTTGCTTCCCTTCTTCTTGTGAGAGCCATTTTTGTTTCTAGGAAATTCTCTAGCATAGTGTCCGAGTCTCGTCACATGTATAGCATTTGATTTTAGACAAATATTTATTAGATATTCTAAGATTACTTTTTTGGTGAGAAGGCTTACCGTTGTGATAGTTTGTTCTGCTACTCTTGGAGTGTACTGTGAGAGCTTGATCTTCACTTTCCATCTTTTCTTCTCGAGCTACTATCTGAGCTTCTTCTTGTGAGAATTCCTCCCATAATCTACTAAATTTGACTAGTTTCTTTCTGGCACAGATCCCTTTAATAAAGGAGTCCCATGATCTAGGGAGGCCATTCTAGATGGTCATCACAAATTATGCATTCTCTACTTCTTCATCTACTGCTTCAAGTTGTTCCTTGATCTGAGAGACCCTTGTGAAGTATGACTGTATGGTCTCCACATTCTGGATCTTCAAATTCTTCAACTGGTTCCTCAAAGTCATCTTCTGGTTTATGTTCTTCCCTTCAAATAGCTTGGTTAGGGCATCAAACATTGCCTTAGGTGTCTTTAGTGAGGACACCTGTGGTATGAGGCGATCCTTAATTGAATAAAAAATAATCCTCTTGGCCATAACCAATTTCTTTTTGTGTAAGGCCTTAGCCTCATCTCCCTCTAAAACTGGAACCTCTTGACCGATGTAAGAGTCTAACTCATTTTCTTCTAGGACCAGGGAGATCCTATACTTCCAGGCTCGAAAGCTATCAGCTCCCTCAAGTTTTTCATCAAGCTTGGTGTGATGAGACATATTAATAGAGAACCTCAAATGGAAATACAAAATATTTAGATCTTACCAATTTGAGAAGCTAAAAACTGGATCTAGAGCTGATCTTCTACAGTGTTGGTTTTCTGGTTCCAGGGTAGATTAGGGTTTGACTTTCCTGGAGTTCTACCCAACCAAAAACCTCAAATTTTGTCTCTAAACTTCGATTTTGAGGAGGAGAGTAATCCTAGTGTGGGCTCACTCAAAAATTCCTCTTCAGTGCAAATCCCTAATTTCTCGATGTATTGGTAGGTCAAACACTAAAAGTGCTCAGAATCAGATTCTGCTTCGACAGAAAGATGCACCCTTCAATGGAGGTTTAGCCTAGCCTCCTTTTTGATGATGGATTGTGGAGAGAGACCCAAAAAGTAAGAAGTCCCAGCTTCAGCAGCTGCACAATGTCTTCTTCTTAGGTTAGCTCTGATACCATGTTAGATTTTTATCTATTTCAACAATGTGATCTTAGGATCTTTATTGAGAGAATAACAAGCACAACAATCAATCACAAGAGACAGTGAACACAAAGATTTTTCTCAGGGAAACCATAAAGCAGAAAACCACACAACTTCCTCAGAGATATAATGAGCACCAAAAGTAAAACCCAAAGATACAAAGATGATCTCCCGACAACAATTTTCTCTCTCTCTCTCTTGTCCCAGCTTCTTCTCTCTCTCTCTCAGTTATGTGCTACAACTGAGTGCGAGTGACTATGTGATAAGTAGAGAGGCTCACTCTCTATTTATACTTGTTTCTGACTTGACATTAACTCACCAGGGCCGACTTCTCTAGGAGAGTCTAATAACCCTAGTGCCCCACAACTGCGGGGACTTTAACCCTTGATCAATAAGGAGGGTTACCCTCTATGACTTTACATGACTTGTTTACATTAATGATTCTCCCGATAGGAACACTGGGGTATGACATGACTCAATTACATTACTGATATTTTTCGATAGGAACATCGGGGTACAATACATAAGAATAATATTTCTTTGACTTTGATGTTTCTTTTTCTAATAATTTAATTTTTTTATTTAATTATTTAATGAATATTATTTTTTTAATTTTAATATGTAATATGATTTAAAAAAATAACATATTTGTTAATATGTTAATTAAATTTAATTTGAGTAATTAAGAATATTAAATTGAAGGATTTTGGAAATAAGTAATAAGTCATAACTTTTTTTTTCATAAAAGAGGAAGTATTTTCACTAAAATCAAGATAGTTGTAAAGTTATGAAATCAAATTCTAACTTTTTTTTAAAGTTCCAGAGTCTTAATCTATTAAATACGACAAAAAAAAATACAATCAAGAGAGCTACAAATATGTCAGGGTGGCTGAAGAGAAACAAGCCCTCATTCAAGTCCAAAACAATTATAAACTAACCCATGCAAGGGAAACTAGGCACTTAGTAGTTATGCCTAAAATCTTGCCCAAAGATGGAAACCAGGCATACAGAAATCAAAATAAACCTTGGATTTAGACAGTCTAACATTGGAGATTAACTTGATTTGATTTGAGTTGTCTACTAGATGGTTGTACATATTAACCAAAACCATGAAAGATGAAACAAAAAGGACCTGGAATTACTTGAGAGGGTGGTTGGGGGCAACTTCCTCTAGTTTTTCTTCAACAATTGGACAGTAATAAGGTCCTACATTAGAGGAACTGCCCCTACTTTACTTTCCTTGGTGGGGAGGCCATAGAGCTTGTGATATGAAGAAGGGTATTTCTTGTCACAATATTCAACATGTTTTATTATGAGAAGACCAGTATTCCAATTTTCCCAATGCCTACAATTTCCTGAGCCTTCTTTTCAACAGTGTTTTGTTGCATGTCCTGGTGCTTTGGGGGTTTAGGAGCAAGAGAAGGGTGGAAGAGGTGTGCGTAGAAGGAGAAGAAGTCTGAGAGGATTTTTTCTCCATCAAGGTACCATGAGAGTGCATTAACACATGTGTGAACATATTCTTCACCGACCAATAGTGTTTCCTTCAAATCCTAGCCCGATTCCCAACCAGATGTTGCACCATGAATTCTTCTTCCCAATCATCCAACATGTTCCCAACTAGATGTTGCACCACGAATTCTTCCCAATCATCCAACATGTTCCTGAAGTGCCTTGGGACCGAGTTGTCGTATCCCTTTGTCCTTGAGCTTTTGAGGCTAGAAAGAACTGAGCGACCACAACCTCCTCTCCCCCGACAGGGTGTTGCTCGTAGTCTTTGGGGCATTATCACCTCTGGAAGATGACGACTAAGGCCCTTGTTAAGAACACACAGTCTTGTAATGGGAGAAGTACCTCCCCTGTTTGATCTTAACATGGGGATATTGAAGCACACAAAGCCAAAATACAGAGATTTTAAATATCAACCAGAAGAATTTACTACACTAAGTCGCTAGAGAGAAGCATTGTATCGTATCCAAAAAGGTCTTTCCAAACCAGAATATTCCAAGATGAGAATGAATGTTTCCATCTATAGGAGGATCCCAAATCCACCACATAATTTGCATGATTGCTATCATACAAGTAGGAAACCAGAGCATAGGTCGAAGAGCCATGCAATTAAATGAAGTTAGCCTCTGAAAACGTTGGATTTTAATGCACATGAGGTGAGTCAGGAGGGGTTCCATGTGGTGTGGAGCTAGCATCCTCACCGCAATGACCCAACATGGCCGGATGGACCCTCTATCACCCGCATTCGGGTGAAATCAAATTCTAACTCGACAAAGACAAGGTAGATGAAAAGTCATGAAATATTTATAGGTATATTTTAAATCGTTTTTTATAATAATAATAATAATAATAATAATGGTTTATTTTAAAGTCACAAGTTATCAAATTGGTGTATGAGACCTCCTTGTTTGTAGGACAAGGGACCTATTTTAGATTTGGACCTTCCTAAGAGAAAACACATGTTCTTAACCCTATATGATTAATTATAATTTTAGGTTTTTAATGTTTTTTTAATTGTTTTTTATGGCTTTATTCTTATAAGATGGATTTTTATTTAATACTATTGAATAAGAGTCATCTTATAAGGACGATCCCATGCTAAACGTTGCCCAAGTTTTAGTTTAACCCCCATTTCTCTGCAACTAGGGTTTGGAGGTTTCTCGACGTCGGCTCTATCCTCTCGGACTCTTCCCTATGAACCTGCATGTGTCCTTTCCTTATTGTTGTCGGCTGCGATGGATTTGGTTTTGTGGTTGTTACTTAAACTTTATTGTTACAAAGTTTGAGGAACTGTTTAGGGTTTTCTGTCTGTGAACTAACCTATTGTTGCCGGTAGTATTGGTCTTTGTTTACCAATGGTTACTTGCTCCTTTTTGCTCCAGGTCATGCGGCACTGTTTAGGGTTCTTGTGGTCACCTTTTTTCGGGCATCGGTATACTTTTCTGTAGCTATCATGGTTTATTGAGGGATGACAATGACTACCCTTATCCTATGTGCCTTTTGAGGGTCGTTTGTTGACTGTCGGGAGATTTTCTGGTACTGGGCGGAAGCTTTCCATTATTTTAATGAGTAAAAGTTCTACATGTGTTTTTTCTTCCCCAGAATTTTGGTAATTGCAGTGGGAAATCCGGGCACTAAATCTGGGTGATTAAGTATTTTTGAGTAGTAAGCACGGTTCTCGGGCGGTCGTCGGTAGCTGTGACGTTTACAGGCCTTCGGTTCACTGTTGGGGTGAATCATTGGCAGAGGTGCACTTTCCACCACTTATCATTATGGAAGGTGTGACTTATTTGGAGCGACCCTTGTACTGCACCCCGTTCCTCGCTTCTGTCCCAGGTACTTATACTTGTCGGAACTGGTATTTCTGTCGCATTTTCTTGTTATTAGGGTTTTTCTTATTTTATTAGGGGCTTTTTGGGTTACTGGTGGCACAGATACCCACATGGAATTCGCCCTATGAAAAAGAGGGCTTAGTACCAACCATGTTAAACAAGTGGGAATTAGGATGGGTGGTTCTTTTGTGGTTTTTTTACTAGTAGTAATTGGTCATCATCGTGTTCGATATCTGTTTTCAGTCACTTTATGTTGTTTTGGTCAGGGTCGGTGGTTGTTGTCGGGTCTGTTAAAATTGGGTTAGTTTGGTTAGGGTTTCACCCTATTCTTTATGTTGGCGGGTATCACGTGATCTCTGGGTTATGGACTCCTCTTGGAAGGTTTGTTGCACTGGAAAAATACTTTCACCTTATTTTTTATAAGAGAACGACCAAGGTACTAGTTTAGTTGGATGCATCGAAGGGGCTCCTTCCTGATATTGATATTGTCTGCAATAGTTCGGTCTTCACACAAAGACTATACTATTTGAACATGCCTTTTAGATGCAGTTACTGTCACGAGACTGGTCATTTGAGGAATAAAAGTTCTTTGTTACTCCATGAACATCCCTTAAACCTTGGATTTTCGGACTCCGAGCTGCTCTTGGCTCAGCCCAGGATGTCTCTCCTCCTATTGATTCCTCTGGTACCCCCACTCCTATTGGCCCTTATGACTCTTCTTCTCCTACTTCCATTGGTGATCTCACCAAGGGGGAACTGTTGTATATACATGACATTGAGAATTTAGCTCTGGCTTAGAATACTACCACTCCTTCTTTGGCACTTACCCCAACCTTCTTACAACATCTCATTTCTCCCACACATACTTCCACTGTCACTGAGTCACCTCGCTCTTTCACTTTGGAGGATTTTCCCCCTCTACAAAGGAGCACTACCCCCTTGACTAACTCAGTTCATAGTCCTACTACTTCTCCGTCCTTCCTGGATCCTTCCCTTCTTAAATCCTTAGCTATTTTCTCAGAAAATTCATCGGTCTCTCCCTCTACTCTCCCATTGGATTCGATCAAGTTTGAGAACGTTACTATTACGAAAGGTAGAAAAGTAAGCCTTCGACTACTCCTTCTGGTGAAACTGAATCCTTTGGTCTTTACACTCCCCTCTCAGGTAGATCTCAGAACTCTCCTCAGGAACTTAGAGCACAATCACCTGTTGAGAAGGTTGACTCACGAGGATCCTCTCTACGAACATTCATGGATTTGGAGGGCTTACCTAACAAAAATACCTCAGGACACTATTCACCTCTTTGAACCCTAACTTGATCCTATTACAAGTGTTAGATTTTTATCTATTTCAACAATATGATATTAGGATCTTTACTGAGAGAATAACAAGCACAACAATCAATCACAAGAGACAATGAAAACAAAGATTTTCCTCGAGGAAACCATAAAGGAGAAAACCCCACAACTTCCTCAGAGATAGAAAGATCAGCAAAAGTAAAACCCAAAGATACAAAGATGATCTCCCAACATCAGTTCTCTCTCTCTCTCTCTCAGTTATGAGCTACAACTGAGTGTGAGTGACTATGTGATAAATAGAGAGGCTCACTCTCTATTTATACTTGTTTTTGACTTGACATTAACTCAATAGGGCCGAGTTCTCTAGGAGAGTCTAATAACCCTAGTGCCCCACAACTGCATGGACTTTAACCCTTGATCAATAAGGAGGGTTACCCTCTATGACTTTACATGACTTGTTTACATTAATGATTCTCTCGATAGGAACATCGGTGTATGAAATGAATCAATTACATTACTGATACTTTCTGATAGGAACATCGGGGCATAATACATAAGATATACAAGTGAATACATTCTGAAGTTACAAATACATCAACACTCCCTGTTAACTAGGAAGGTATTCTCTTGACACAATTTATCAGCACAAGTCTTCTTCTTTGGATCGTTATCAAGTCTGGATCATCACTAGATCTACATCAAGTATGGATCATCACTGGATCTTCATCAAGTCTGGATCATCACTGGATCTTCATCAAGTCTGGATCATCACCGGATCTTCATCAAGTCTGGATCATCACTGTATCTTCATCAAGTCTGGATCATCATTGGATCATTATCAAGTCTGGATCATCACAATCAAATGGTGCTATCTCTCAATTCTACTTGTCACAGGGAGTTCTACAGAGCCAACCCTTTTTCATGTTGGTTGTAGGCCTAGCCTCCATGTAGGCCTTCATCTTATTTAGCACTTATATATGACCCAGTCAGAAAGGCCCACCCAACACTTACATTTGACCATGGGAGGAACACATACACCACCATGTAAGAAAGGCATGTCAAACACTCACATCTGACCATGGGAGGAACACATCCACCACCATGTTAGAAAGGCCCAACACTTACATCCGACCATGGGAGGAATACATCCAAGAACCATGTCAAAAAGGCCCAACACTTAAACTCACCAGCATGATAGGACACACCTACTATCATTTGTGAAAAGGCCCAACACTTACAACCATCAACATTATAGGACACACCTACTATCATCTGTGGAAGGGCCCAACACTTACAACCATCATCATGATATGACACACCTACTATCATCTATGGAAGGGCCCATCACTTACAACCAGTGGCATGGTAGGACACAACTACTACCATCCATGGAAGGGCCCAACACTTACAACCAGTGGCATTGTAGGACACAACTACTACCATCCATGGAAGGGCCCTACACTTATATCTGATCATGTGGGGAACCAATCCCACAGTCATATCAGAATGGCTCTACACTTATATTTGATCATGTGGGAGCCAATCCCACAGTCATCTCAGAATGGCTCTGCACTTATATATGATCTTGTGGGAGCCAATCCCACAATCATATTAGAATGGCTCTGCACTTATATCTGATCATGTGGGAGCCAATCCCACAATCATCTCAGAATGGATCAACACTTATATCTGATCATGTGAGAGCCAATCCCACAATTATATCAAAATGACTCTGCACTTATATCTGACCATGGAAGGAACCATTCCTATCACCATGTCAGAAGGGATCTTCCCTTACATCTGACCATGGAAGGAACCAATCCTATCACCATGTCAGAAGGGCTCTGCACTTGCATCTGACCATGGAAGGAACCAATCCTATCACCATGTCAGAAGGGCTCATGGACTCATCACTTCCCCTTGGAAGGAACCTCGATCTAGAGAACACCAAGCTTCTCCCTAAAGTACTCAAACTTCGCTCTAGCTAATGGTTTGGTCAACACATCAGCTATCTTCTCGTCTTTCGCAACATACAAGAGCTTCACTGCTCCTCTCTGCACCATATCCCTGATATAGTGATATTTGATCTCGATATGCTTCGATTTGTCATGGAACACTGGTTCTTTAAAAACTTCACACAACTCTGGTTGTCACAATATATACAAGTAGCATCAAACTGGAGATCAAACAAATCAGATAGTAGCTTCCTCAACCACACTACCTCACAACTAGCCAAACGAGCTGCAACATACTCTGCTTTGGCTGTACTCAGTGCCACACAAGATTGTTTCCTACTAAACCAAGAGATCACACCTGATACCATACTGAAGAAACATCCGGAAGTGCTCATCCTATCAATGGCACTGG
>LPNX010152960.1:2807-40612 GCA_001517045.1 Pseudotsuga menziesii | reverse complement strand
TGATTCGCCTCATACTTGAGCCCATAATCAACTGTACCCTTTAGGTACCTCAGAATATGCTTTGCAGCAATCAGGTGAACATGTCTTGGATCTGTCAGAAACTGGCTCAATGTGTTCACAAAAAAGCAAATATCTGGTCTTGTATTCATCAGGTACATCAAGGACCCAATCATCTCACGATACATCATAGCATCAACCGTCTCTGATGAAGCATCACTCAATAGCTTCAGGTTCGATGCCATAGGTGTGGTCATGGCCTTGTAGTCCATCATCCAGAACCTCTTCAGGATCTCTACTACACACTTCCCTTGTCCTAGGGATATTCCATCCGCATTCTACCACACCTCCACGCCTAGAAAGTAGTGCATCATACCCAAGTCCTTCATCTCAAACTTGGCAGCAAGCTTCCTTTTCGTGTCATCAATCAACCCATCCACACATGTTACAAATAGGTCATCTACATACAGTAGGAGTATCACTGGGTTTCCTTCTTCAACCTTGTAGTAAAGGTTGGAATCTGCTTTACTTTTAGTAAAGCCCAAACTGGATAGGAAGCTGTCAATTCTGCCGTGCCAGGTCCTGGGTGCCTGTTTCAAACCGTATAGGGATTTCTTTAATTTATACACATGATCCTCCTTGTCATGTGTCTCAAAACCGAGTGGCTTCTCCACATACACTTCCTCTTCCACTGCACCATTCAAGAAAGCAGTCTTGATATCCATCTGGTGTATCTTTCATTTCATTACTGCAGGCAGAGCAAGTATTGATTTGATGGAAGTGCATCTGGCTATAGGTGCAAAAGTTTCTTCATAATCTATTCCTTCTTTCTAGGAGAAGCCACAAGCCACAAATCTTGCTTTATATTTCTCTATGCTACCATCTGCAGCATGCTTGATCTTGTAGATCCACTTGGAAGTCACAACAGACTTCCACTTTGGTATAGGGACAACATCCCAGACATCATTCTTCATGATCGACTGGTACTCCTAGATCATAGCATCCTTCCATTCTTTCTTCTCCACCGCTTCTTCATAGTTGGAAGGTTCTTTATCAATGATGTCACATAATAGGGCTACATATCTAGAGCAGGACCTAGTTCTCTTCCTTTCTCTATGTATTTCTTCTGGAGCCCCATATCTTTTTGCACCTTGGATAGCCTCTCGTACCCATGCAGGTTTCCTCTTGTGAGGATTCTTCTCCTGAGGTGGATCTACAGGTTCTTGAGGTTCTTCCATTTCTCGATCCTCTTCTGGATTTGCTTCATTTATTGTTGTATTAGGGATTTTGGGTACTTCTGTTTCTTCAGAGTCTTTAGCTAGTCTCGAGTCTGGATTTGTTGTAAGCTGAATCTTCGTCAAATGTTACGTCTTTGCTAATGTCGATCTTCTTGAATCCTGGGAAGTATATTCTGTAAACTTTCAAGCTTTCACTATATCCCACAAATATACCCTTCTTTCTAGAAGGATCTAACTTTGTCCTCTTTTATTTTGGAATGTGAATGTATACTAGACAACCAAATATTCTGAGATGGATGACCTCTAGTTTCTTACCGGAGAATGCTTCTTCATGTGTTTTGTTCTCGAGTAATTTGTGTGGAGTATGGTTTTGTACATACACATATGTCCTGGTAGCTTCCGCCCATAGATGCATGGGAAGATCTTGATCATGAATCATTGCCCTTGCGACTTCCATGATCGTTCTATTCTTCCTTTCAGCAACCCCATTCTTTTCTGGATTATATGGAGTGGTCAACTCCCTTAATCCCTGAATATTTTCATAATTCTTTGAGTTGATTTGATGTGAATTCTCTGTCGTTATCTAATCGAAAGGTCTTGATATTATTTTCTATGTGGTTTTCGATCAAGGCTTTGAATTATTTGAACTTGCTGAATACTTCATCTTTGTTCTTCAAGAAGTATATCCATGTCTTTCTAGAAAAATCATCAATAAAAGAAACATAGTATACACACCCGCTTAATGAACTGGATGGCATTGGCCCGCATACATCGAAGTGAATGATTTCCAAGATTCTTTTTGCCTTGCTCTCGCTACTTGGAAATGTCTTCTTTGTGTTCTTTCCTTTCGCACATCCTTTGTAGACACCGTCATGTTTTTTCTGTATTTCTGGAAGAACTTCAACAACTTTGTTTGCAAGTGGTAGTGCCCTATAGTGCACATGTGCAAGCCTTCTATGCAAAAGTTCATTTGGCTCTACCGAGTCATGGAACAAGGCTTGTTCTGGATGGCCCTTCAATTTGTATAGTCCTCCTTCTTATTCTCCAATCACTATTGCATCATCTATAGTCTTTCCTTTTGGCCAAATAAGGACTTGGCCATCTATAAATGCAACCCTCATGCCTTTTTCATCCAATGCAAAGATGGAGAGAAGGTTCTTCTTTAGTCCTGGTACAAATAGGACATCCTTCATCTATGATAGACTTTACAGAATCTAGTTTATAAGAGGATTCACCACTACCTTTGTCACATACCCCAATTTTGTAAAATAATGTTAATTGTTTAATTATATTCCTGAGACATTATATTAAATTTAATGCTAAGTAGGAATCGATGACTCAGTAGAGTCAACAGAAGTGGAATGTAATTCAAAATATTTTATTATTAATAATAAATTGTGGAGACAACAGCATGGGAGAGTTGTTAAAAAGAGGTTACTGGTCAAACTGGTGGATGGAACTAGGTGGAGGGAAAAAAGACAAGTGGCAACATCCTCAAACACTTCCTAAGTTGCAGGTGACAACTTCCCTATATTTGGGGTCATGATGCCCCAAGAAAGTGGCATCAGAGCAGGTGGCTCATTAAATGACAACTAACCCAAAAAGACCTAGGCAATCTTTTAAAAGTACCCAATGAATAGAGTTGAGGCTGCTCAGATATTTTCCAGAGAAGAAACATTCAGGTGGAATGCTATTCAGGAAATTCATTTGGGGAAAAAGGGAAAACAGTAAGGAAGTTGTTCTGAGAGGATTGCTGCAGTAACTTGGTTTATTACAGCTTGTTAGCTGGTAGAACTTACTGATAAGTTCAGATTTGATACTGAGTGTTGAAGACTGGTATCTGACCATTGCTGCACCTAGTTCCAGCCAGGGAGACCAGAGAAAGCTCGAGGGTCCTGAGGAGTCGCTGTTTGAGTGCTCTCCAGGAGTTGGTAGGGAGGAACGGCCTCCCATTGCTGTTGTTGTCCAAAGCTTAAGCAGGTTCTGTCACTTAACTGTCTTTGTTTTGATAACTATGAATGGTTGAATGTTATGTTTATAGTTATGATATAAAGATTTAACTGGTTTATTGATGTAAATGTTTTTAGTTTATCAGTAATAGAATCTTTGATGAAGAGTAAAGACCCACTATGTTTTTCCACATCTGGGTTTACCAGAGCGTACTCCAGCACAGGGGTAAAATTATAAAAAGATAGTATGATGAGATTGTAGAATAGTAGATTGTTTCTTTTACCCATCATCAGAAGAAATATTTGTTTTACTGACAGTAGCATGTGTTTATAGATAAAATTATTTCCTTGTACAGTATTTTACTCTCAGTGATTCTTTTATTTGTAAAGAACAGATAGAAGAATATAATACTTGCATTTAAGAAAGGTTAGACTAGGTTTACCTGCGGTTTAAATCTTACAACTGTTTCTTTCAGTTTAAAGAATTTAACTTCTATATGCTGAAATGACAACACTGAAAGTAGGAGTAATTAAATATTGTTTAGACTCTACAGTTAAACCAAGCTGTGTTAGTCTGTATGTATGTTTAGTGATGTAGTCAATTTATTTCTCAATCTTCCTTTTAATTTTTGACGGAGCTCGAATAGTTTACAGAGTTGTTATCCTATTTTTTTTTCTTATATGGTAAATGAATGCTACTATATGTATATAAGTATATGAGATAAATATTAAGTAGTAGTATTTGATTTATATATATATATATATATATACAAAATTTCATAACCAAACAGATAAACTAAATAAATACAGAACCTTACTTAGTATTTAACAAAACTGGCTCAAGAAATAAATAACAAAATATTATAAAATAAACTAAATAATAAACATGGAAACATAGGTACTCTCAGGAGAGATAATATCTTTATTATTAACAACATTAAATTTCTATTACATACACTACATGAGTATTACCATTATGGAACTTCAGGTAATGTATTTATTACATTAAATACACACTGAAACCTTTTATACTTTTTGTACTGCGAGGTAAATAAACAGTACTTAAGAACTTTAATACAATAAAATAAGAATATAAAGACCCTGTATAAGCTGAAGGGTATAAACTGTAATTTAACACTTACAAATTTCTTAATAACTAGTAAGTCAAGGTTTAAACCGAGTACATAATCCTTGACAGTAAATTTATAAAAGAAATACTAAGAGTAAAAATTCAAGTGTATAATTTACAATAAGCAAATAACAAAGTGCGAGCTTAATTATATTATATAAAGCATAACTAGAAACTCTTATAATTTCAGAAGTGCAGTGTAATTAATAATAAGCATTCCAGGTAGGGTAATTTAATTATTATAATAAGTAATAATTATTGCCTTATTATCTACTGTATAGAAATAATATGAATTAGAAATCACAGTAATGTGTAACTTATTATTGATAAACATAAATTTAATATAAAACCTGTAACCAAAGTTATTCTGTCAGTAACCTAAAGAATGCTATTAAAACATTTAGGCTTCATAATATATAAAGTATAACCATTTTAACAATTTATAATATTCTTTGAGTAAATAATTAACCCGATATGTTATTAACATACAGGAGAAACCCTATCAGCTATTACCATAAATAAATTACAGAGAGTAAATCAAGTATTTATTAAATTCACAGGAATTGAAGGTATTGAAGTTAGATAGGCACATTAAGCCAAGTTTAAACAGTATATGGTTTCAAAACTATACAGTAACAACATTTTAACTTAAGAAAAATTGTATGGACAACGCATAGCTCCAAGTTCAGGGTAGACCCTGTCAAAATTAAAAGTATGTACTGAGGTTCATCAAAGGGATGGAGTTTTATCTCCTTGGTACCTCACGGCTACCAACATCTTTTACAAAATAAAGCTTACAGCTTGTACAACCGTAATATATATATATGCATGCTTTACGCAGTAATCAAACAAAGACCCAAAACCTACAGTCTCGGCTTCAGCCAAGATCCCATGTTAAACGAAGAGTTGAAACTCTTTTAAGAACTGTTAAGTTCACTAACAGAACCAAATTAACCGCGAGGGTTTCACACCAAGAAGCCAAACCCATGACTGTCCTAAAGGACCAGCAAGGAGGAGAACGCCATGGATAAAAACCAGGCTTATCGGGAGTAGCAGCTGTTGAAGTCACGCACCTTCCACGCCGAGAGGAGAAGACCAACCCTGTAACAAAAAGATAATCTTAATATTAAAAATCTTGCAAAATACTGTTGTTTGCTTAAGACATTGATTTGAAAAAAAAACAAAGAAAACCCCGTATCTTACCTTAACGGCAAACAGAAATATGGCCACTGAAGAACGGCAAGACAACCACCAGCAGGAAGAAAGGTAAACCCTTCATTTACCGCAGAGAAGAAGGAGCTCGCTGAAGCAAAAGGTAACCTATCACGATGGAGGACATTTTACAGCATCAAGTCAAGGCGACCACCTACATAGTGACGAGTTCAGGCAATGGATGCCAAGGGAGAAACCCTAAGTAAATCAACACTATTCAGCATTCGACAACAAGCTTTTTGACACAGTAACTCTCCTCACAACGCAGTGGATGAGCCCACGAGGAGCTGAACCAGGAAAGGGACTTGTAGCAGACAGTGCAAGCAGCGGAACGGATCAGGAGGTTTTGCAGAGCGGCCGGAGGCTCGAAAGCAGTGGAGGAATGACAGCTAGGGTTTGATTCAAACCTTTTTAAATGATAGTGCATGACTAGGAAGAGCGTATGTAACCCTTTTAATTATTGGCATGCAGTGGGTAGGAACACTATAGTTCCACGACAAGATCACCAATGATTTTTCACAACCCAAATCATATCGCGGGGATTCCACAAGGTTCATTATACCATAGTCAACTACCTGCATTATATAATCAACCACGTAAACATTAGAGTGATGTTTAGAAAACAATATAATGTAGAACTCATTTATCATTTGGTTTAACACATTTATGTATGGAGAGTTGTATTGTTTGTTAATGAGTTATAAGAACAAAGGAGTAATAATAGTTACCATGGCATAGCTTATTATAACTCTATTTCTATATTATCAACTGCCTTAGTTTACAATGGGAGGTAAAAGACATCATAATATAAAAGTCTATAGCATTGTAATAATCCAATTAAGTGATCCATTGATCATGATTATGGTTTTACTCTTGACCATATGATCATCCCTTGCTTGTATAATAACAATCCTATTAATAGTCATAGAATCTTTTTGTGACAATTAGCCTTGGATCAAATTCAAGCTCAAAGATTTTAAAAGATATTATAAAGTCATTACATGATAGATAGCTTGGGTAAGTTAGCCTTCTTTGCTTGATTGTATGGTTATGAAAATCATAGAGTGGTATTTGAGTATAATGAAACTGGGAATGATCTTTAAGTTTACCATCGAATTATTGACCATGGAATAGAAATAGTATTCCTAAACTATACAGATTTTTAAAAGACTAAAGGAAGACTTTAAAAATGACTTGTATCAAGTAGTAAACTTGTTAATTCTTGAATTAAGAAAAATATAAGCTGGTACTGAAACCGCCTTATCATTCTACAATTGCAGTTGCAAATTCAATCATGTTATAGTGCAGTATTTAAAAATTAGATCTTTGAGGTTGTGACCCGGCCATATTTACTGTGCTAGTAAAGAATAATTATCGTATTGTACACTTGCAATTAGTATGAACATCCAATGGGTTAGAAATCTATAAGAATATTAAATCCTGTTACTACGAAGGAAAAATAGCTGTTATCCTTACTAGTAGAGTTCATTTCATTATCAGTAAGACTTTAAAAGAAATTAGTTAATGCTTTACCTCTTTACGCTTGAGAAATTTGACTAGCAGGCACACTCTTCTATTGAATTAAATTTGTATGCAGGAAATATTTATTGAATACTTTAGAGATTCGTTAGTAGCACCCGAACATCTTACCTGTATATCTGTAATAGAGGGAAACTTCTGCGTTAGCTCGGAAGCTAAGTAAGCCCAGTTTTTCATGACGAACCCACCTTATGGTCGCAAAAAGAAACAAGTCAGTAAAATGAAAGGAACTATTCTATTACTCTACCAACTAATAGATGAATTCAAATAGTAAGCTGGTAACATATAACTAATTAAATGATTAGTTAACTGCATTTATATTAATATTATGTAAATTTAAAAATTTTAAATTTTTCGGAAAATTTGGGGTTTTGACAACCTTTTATTGGATACTGGTAGTCATCTCCAAGTTTCACCTTGTGAGGTGACTCATGTTCGAAAAGTTTCACAAAGGATTCCTTGAATCCTATCATATGTTTGGAAGCCTCACTATCAATGAGCCAATCATTGCTTCCATGTGTAACCGTGCCTATGAGGGCATAAATCAGAACATATTCTTCTTCACTAGAAGAATATTCACTTTATTCTTTGGCTTTCTTTCTGGGAGGTTCATCATCCTCTGCAGTGTGAGCATGATGTCTTTTCTTGCTTCCCTTCTTCTTGTGAGAGCCATTTTTGTTTCTAGGACATTCTCTAGCATATTGTCCTTCATTAGAGGAAATTTGGGGTCTAAAATGGGCCTGATGAAAAAACGCGCCAACAATAAATTCTATGAGTTGTAATTCAAGAACCAATAGAATTTCAATAAAATGAGTCAACCATAATGGTTGAATTGACATATTTGTCATAAAATAAAACTACTTTTTTTGTTCGTATTTTCGACATATCTCCCCGTGTTTTTACTCAAATTTCAGGCGGGAGAGCTCATTAGATGCGGAATTTAATTCCGCATCCAACGAGTACCCACACTGCATACATTTGATGGACCCTGCTACCACAAAAATAAGAAATACTTGAAAAAACGTGATGATATGTCGAAAATAGAGGGAGATATGTCGAAAATACAAACAAAAAAAGTAGTTTTTTTCATTCTTCCTCCAAAATTAATAACTATTATTTTATCATTTTCCTTAGGAGGCCCATTTTAGACCTCAAATTTCCTCTAATGCCTCGTCATATGTATAGCATTTGATTTTAGACAAATCTTTATTAGATCTTCTAAGATTACGTTTTTGGTGAGAAGGCTTACCTTTGTGATAGTTTGTTCTTCTACTCCTGGAGTGTACTGTGAGAGCTTGATCTTCACTTTCCATCTTTTCTTCTCGAGCTACTATCTGAGCTTCTTCTTGTGAGAATTCCTTCCACATTCTGCTGAATTTGACTAGCTTCTTTCTGGCACAGATCCCTTGAATAAAGGAGTCCCATGATCTAGGGAGGCCATTCTAGATGGTCATCACAAATTCTGCATTCTCTACTTCTTCATCTACTGCTTCAAGTTGTTCCTTTATCTGAGAGACCCTTGTGAAGTGTGACTATATGGTCTCCACATTCTAGATCTTCACATTCTTCAACTGGTTCCTCAAAGTCATCTCTTGGTTTATGTTCTTCCCTTCAAATAGCTTGGTTAGGGGATCAAACATTGCCTTAGGTGTCTTTAGGGAGGACACCTGTGGTATGAGGTGATCCTTAATTGAATAAAAAATAATCCTCTTATCCATAACCAATTTATTTTTTTGTAAGGCCTTAGCCTCATCTCCCTCTAAAACTGGAACCTCTTCACCGATGTAAGAGTCTAACTCATTTTCTTCTAGGACCAGGGAGATCCTATACTTCCAAGCTCAGAAGTTATCAACTCCCTCAAGCTTTTCATCAAGCTTGGTGTGATGAGACATATTAACAGAGAACCTCAAATGGAAATACAAAATATTTATATCTTACCAATTTGAGAAGCTAAAAACTGGATCTGGAGCTGATCTTCTACAGTGTTGGTTTTCTGGTTCCAGGGCAGATTAGGTTTTGACTTTCCTGGAGTTCTACCCAACCAAAAACCTCAAATTTTGTCTCTAAACTTTGATTTTGAGGAGGAAAGTAATCCTAGCCTGGGCTCACTAAAAAATTTCTCTTCAGTGAAAATCCCTAATTTCCCGATGTAGTGGTAGGTCAAACACTAAAAGTGCTCAGAATCAGATTCTGCTTCGACAAGAATATGCACCCTTCAATGGAGGTTTAGCTTAGCCTCCTTTTTGCTGATGGATTGTGGAGAGAGACCCGAAAAGTAAGAAGCCCTAGCTTCAACAGTTGCACATTGTCTTCTTCTCAGGTTAGCTCTGATACCATGTTATATTTTTATCTATTTCAACAATATGATCTTAGGATCTTTACTGAGAGAATAACAAGCACAACAATCAATCACAAGAGATAATGAACACAAAGATTTTCCTCAGGGAAACCATAAAGGAGAAAACCCCACAACTTCCTCAGAGATAGAATGAGCACAAAAAGTAAAACCCAAAGATACAAAGATGATCTCTCGACAACAATTTTCTCTCTCTCTCTCTTGTCCCAGCTTCTTCTCTCTCTCTCAGTTATGCGCTGCAACTGAGTGTGAGTGACTATGTGATAAGTAGAGAGGCTCACTCTCTATTTATACTTGTTTTCGACTTGACATTAACTCACTAGGGCTGACTTCTCTAGGAGAGTCTAATAACCCTAGTGCCCCACAAATGTGGGGACTTTAACCCTTGATCAATAAGGAGGGTTACCCTCTATGACTTTACATGACTTGTTTACATTAATGATTCTCTATATAGGAACATTGTGGTATGACATGACTCAATTACATTACTGATATTTTTCGATAGGAACATCGGGGTACAATACATAAGATATACAAGTGAATACATTCCGAAGTTACAAATACATCAACAACAAGAGACTATGTGACCATGTTTCTACTCTTAATATGTTCTCCAAGATGAGGCCTGGATGGGAATTTTTTGCACTTGACTCCCAGGGCCTCTTTGGGGGTCTTCTCACTGGTTGGAACCCACATCTCACTCATTGCAAGGCTTAGCATTCCTTTGCTGGCATTTTAAACAAAGATAGATTTAAAGGAATTGACTCTGTCTTCTCCATTTTGAAATGTATGGGCCCTACTCTAATAGAGCTTTCTTCAGGGATAATGTTCTGGTTGGGGGCATTTTTTACTACCACAGTCTCATTCTAGTTGGGGACTTAAAATTTACTCTATCTAATGCTGAGATCTGGGGTGAAAAATCTTGTATTGACAACATGGTGCACTACTTCTCCCATCTATTGGATTCAACTAACATGGTGGACTTAGCTCCCCATACTCTTGGCCCTACTTGGAGGAATGGTCGTGTGGGCCACGAGGGAGTAAGTAAAAGACTTGATAGATTCCTGGAGTCTATTCATCTCTGCATTGAACCACTATAAATCATGGATCCAACCTTTGGAGATCTCAGATCATTATCCTATTTGTCTGGAGTGGAAATTTGTACCTACTTGTCATCTTTATCCCTTCAAGTTCAATAGGGCCTGGCTCTTGGAAAAGGATTTTTGAGATCTTGTCAACACTTCTTGGGTATCACAACTCCCCTCCTGTTTTGACCCCATGTCTGCACTCACCTTTAAACTTCAGAGACTCAAGGGCTCTTTTAAGGATTGGGAGAAAAGGATGAATCTAGCCAGATGAAAAGAAGCCACTGAAATTGATGCTACCATTCATGATCTCCTTACCTCTCGGATCTCTTGTATCCTGACTATTGATGAAACTTCATAGCTCGCACAACTAAAGGATAGGAAAGATTCTTTATTGTCCCATCAGGTTCTCTCTTGGAAGCTCAAAAGTAGAGTGGATTGGATTAATGAGGGAGATGCTAATACAAAAATTTTCCATTCCTATGCTTTTGCTAGAAGGAATTCGAAATCTATATGGGCCCTTCAGAACCAGTATGGTGAGTTGATTGAGGATGAAACTAAGCATAAGGTTTTGGGTGCACAACATGTTTCTGACTTGTTTTCTGATGATGGTGCTTCCAATATTGAGGATCAAATCAAATTCATTAAAATTTTTCCTTCATTTGTACATGAAGGAGATAAAGAGGTCTTTTTGGAAGATTTTACACTCTCATAAATTGAAAGCATTTTAAAGGGATTCAAGAAAGATAAAAGCCTTGAACCTGATGGGTGGCCTATAGAATTCTTCCTCCATTTTTTTGACTTGGTAGGTCATGACATCCTTAGTGTTGTGGTTCAGTCTCGATATGAGGGGAGGGTATTGGGTGCTCTTAATGCTACTTTTATCACCCTTATACCTAAGTGTGATAAGCCACTTACTTTTGCGGACTTTAGGTCTATTTATCTATGTACTTTGCTATATAATACCATCTTTAAGATTTTTTCCATTAGACTAAGTCCCTTACTGGAAAAAGCCATCTCTAGAAACCAGTTTGGGTTTCTCCACAATAGACGAATCATTGAGCCAGTGGGCATCACCCAGGAGGTATTGCATTCCACTAAATTGGAAAAGAAGAAGATATTGGTCCTTAAATTGGACCTTGTTAAAGCGTTTGATAGGGTCAACTGGGCATTTCTCAAACATGTACTCTTGCATATTGGTGTGCCGGTAGTGGGTGTTAATTGGATTATGGGATGTGTGGAATCCTCTAATTTTGATGTTCTCATCAATGGGATTCCTTCAAAGTTTTTTCCTGTCACTTGGGGCATTAGGCAGGGATTCCCACTTTCACCTCTTCTATTTATTTTGATTATTGAAATGCTGAGCCTTCTTATATCAAATGCACAACATAGGGGTGACATTATTGGTATCAAGGTGTCTCCAAGTATTAAACTTGCTCACTTGTTATTTGTTGACGATGTCTTACTGTCTGGTCTGGGGACAATTGAAGAATGGCAGAAATTCAAAGATTTATAGGATCTCTTTTGCTTTGCGATGGGTATGAAAATCAGAGATGAAAAATCCTCCTTTCTATATAATGATATTGAGGAGACTATCAGAGCTAGAATTTTTTCCTTGCTACCATTTAAAATGGAGCCCTTTTCTATAGGCTTCAAGTATTTAAAATTGAGTAATTTTTTAACAAGCTTGAAGAGAAGGGAAAATAATGCTTGATAGTGTCACTGATTCATGGATTTAATGAGCCCGAACTAGTACATGCCCAGTTGGTGTTTTCACATTTAGAGAGTCTGAAAACTCCAAAGAAGACGCCAGGGGGGTCCTTTTTCGTCCAATTTAGTCTCTTGAGGCTGGAAAAGTATAAAACATACCACAGAACAACTCTCTTAACTTCCATAGAAGAAAAGGTGAACCTTTTTCATACTTAGTCAGGGAGGTCCAAAAAAGGTTAAATTACCACCTACCCAACACTCCTTCCAGAACAACATGAATAGCTTGAGTTTTGCGAGTGTGAAGGAAAGAAAGATCATTTGGAAAGATCCATTTGATTACGAGAAATGGGGCTTACAAAAATAAACTCGTTGCTTTGTTCTTAAGTGTTTAACAAGCATGACAAAGACACAAAGTACACTCAGAATCTTTTTCATGTTTAGGTCCAGAGCACGAAAAAGAGAAAACTAAGCTCATACCGGGCATTCCTTTTCCGTAAATTTAGTCCCTCAGGTCCGGAAAAGTGATAAACCTATGCCTGAGAATACTCTTCTCAATTCAAATAGAAAAGAGAGGGATCCTTTCTCGTATTATTCCGCATGGTCCGAGAAAGAGATAACCTACCATCGATGTGGATGCCCATTCACATATTGTTAACGAGCTTGAACGGACAAGTTAACTCGGCAGTCAAGTCTATTTTAAAGGATTCAGACCTGGGCCTAAAGAAACTCCATAAGGGCGGGGAGTCCTATAAAGGGATAGCTTGCAAAAAGAGGTTCAAAAAGAAGCTCTATTTGGCATGAAAAATAGCTAAAAGGATACCCCTATACCTGAAACAGCTGCGACATGAGTATCAAAAGAAAACATAGGTTTTAAAGGAGGATACTCATGAAAAAAGGGTCCTATCCACGGAAGAACAATGGTAAAAAACAGGGAACTAATGGTTTATAATACCATAGTCCATGGAAAAATGTTAATTGCTAAGGTTAATGTGGATTGAGTATAGATGCAAAAAATGCATTGGAAATGTCAAAACCACCCTATGAGAGCAAAAAACACTTTATAATGATGAAAAACCTGTTTCAAGGCAAAAAGAGATATGGTATCAGTTGAATAGATTTCAAACTATAGGAAAAAACCCACTTTGAGAAATAAAATTTCTATAAATAGTTCAAAGTCAAAACAAAACTTACCATTTTGAATTTTAGCCATAAGAAGCAAATTTTTACCTCTACCTTCATTCGATCATTGTGGAAAATCTAGTGGATGAAATCAAATTCCGCAAGTTGCAGGTAAGCCTACACCCCGAGCTCTTCAATTTCATCCTAGCAATTATTAATTTTGAGTCCCAATTTCATTGTTAAAAGCATCCTAGCATGTCACGGCGTGTACGCGGGTTCACAGTGTAAAGACTCGCGTACACACGTTCTGTACGCAGGTTGCCTATAGAGACAGTCACGTACAGTACGCGACATGTCTAACTAGATAGTCGTGTGTACTGCGTGAAGGATAAAAAGCTAATTATAGGAAATTTTTTTTGAAATTTTATATGAAATTGATGAATCATATTACTTGTTTTACTAGGTGTGAAGATGGTGTTGGAATGGAGGGAACGGGAACATGAAACTATGGACCAAGAAGCGCTCCAAAGTGTGCCCACCGTACATGCTTTGCAAATGAGTGGGTTATTAAAGTTCTTTTGCACATCACCCATGCAAGCCAATGTCCGTCTATTGGAGTTCATGATAAACTATTGGGATCATGATTTGGGGATGTTTGACCTACAGGATGAGACTTTGGAAATAACTTCCGAAGACATATATTTCAATACCGGTCTGTCACGACGAGGAGCACTGGTCAACTTAGAGGGCACCGACAGGGGCGGTGATCCTTTAAGTGTCCAAAACTACATTGATGTGTTTTGCACACCAGGTACCCAAAAGAGAGGGAGTTGTGTCCCTATTGCACATATCCGTGATTTCACACTACAGGTACTGATGAGCACCATCGTGAGGATTGCAAGATCCTCTTCATTACATTTAGCTACACTGAACCAAATGAGGTTGGCGGTGGATTGTATGCATGGTGCCCTTTATGATTGGTGTTCAGGAGTTGTCCCCATTATGAAAAGACAACTCTCCGATTGCAAGAGAGGAAGGCGAAAGAACTTTGGGTATTCTAGCATATTTGTTGCCTTCTTATTCTTCGAGAGTACCAGGGTTGAGCCCCGCCATACCTCTACCAGTCCGATCTCCACGTCAGCCAAGGCTGAGCAGATGGGGAGACATCTTCCTTCCTCAAGGAGGAGGAGACACTGTGCAGAGTGTATATGATGATGAATTCTATATCTAGTGGGAGCGACAACTACCGACACTAGAGCAGTTTCCATATAACGACATGAATTTTCGAGGTGATCCAGATCTTGTCCTCCCTCTAGGAGGAGCATGGGGAGAGCTAGGTAATTTTTTTTTAATTTTTAACATTTTTAAATTTTATATGAATTTTAAAATGATAGATATATACATATGTATACTCCTATAAACATGTCAAAATGCAGATATTGGACTGGTCCGCCCTAAGGGGCATCCACGCATGTTTGTTCATCCTGTCGTAGGTGAAGACCCGTGGCTTATTAGGGTTCTAGAGGGGAATCTGGCCAGGCTTACCCAAAGAGTTCCCACTTTGCAGATAGAGCATATCCCAGCCGTCATGCAGGAGTTTGTGGTTGGAGTTCCACTTGTCTAGTTATGCCTTTTGAGGTGAGTGGCCAGAGCAGTTCTTGTATACATAGATGCTGTGGAGGCTGCCGAAGCCAAAGAGGCTGAGGAAGCTAGAGTACAGAGAGACCATGGGGACCAAGGTGGTCCAAGTGACCAGGGTGGTACTGCTTAGATCTAGGACATTTTGATGGACTACGATCCACATTTTTGTATATTATACAGTTATGACTGGATCTAAGGATCAGAATCGACCTATCTATGGACAGATAGTTACATATATATATTGTTGTTGGTTTATTTACAAGTGTTTTTTATGTGGATACTGTATATTTTTATGAAATGTGTGTTAGATGCCAATCTAAGATGTAATTAGCATATGCATCAGTCAATGAATTCTGATTTCTTGGAATGTGATTGAATATAATAACTTTAAAATTTCTTTCCAATAACCGAATTTGCATGAACTGACATAATAGAATAGGATTTCGCACCTGATAAGATCGATTGAGCTAGGAAACCACCAGTTGAGAGTCCAGACAGACTTCAAGCTGGGTGATACCACGTGACAAAGCATCCCATAGAAGCTCAATTACAGCCCTATGCTCAGCAACATTATTAGAAGCAGGACCTAAGCAAGTGCCTCCTGTGGCAACTAGCTGTCCTGAGGGAGAGTAAATGACCCATGCTGCTGAAGCTAGATTACAAGTGTGGCGGCTGACGCCATCGACGAACCCTATATACCTCTCAGAAGACATCTGCAACAACCAATAGATGGTATAAAAAACAAAACCGATAACTTAATGTACATAAAAATACATACAATAAAAATACAAGAAAAAGTACTAAGCCTAAGCATAGTACTTCTTTAGGTAGAGCCCATTTCTAGGCTCAAGCAACTTGTTCCCATCAAAATCAATTAAATCATATGCGCCCTTCTTCAAGACTTTCGACACGACATAAGGTCCTAACCACATGGCCTTGAATTTTCCTGCCCCCAGGGGTTCTTTGTCTTGGTCCCAAAGCAAGACAAGTTCCCCCTCAGAGAAAACCCAAGGTTTGACCAATTTATCATATTGAGTTTTGACCCTATTCTTATGAGCTTGATTAGCAATTAGCACATCTCTACGCTGTTCATCAAGGTGTTCTAAATGTACCAGACGTTCCTCAAGCTCTGTTGTATCAGGTAACACATGAATAGCTATTTTTAGAGATGGGATTTCACACTCAATTGGGGTAACTGCTTCCACTCCATGAACGAGTTGGAAGGGGGAGAAACCCGTAGCAGTTTTTATGTTAGTTCGGTAGGCCCAAAGAGCAGGATATAGCATGATGTGCCAGTTAGAATGGGCTGCATCAATTGTACATTTAAGGATAGTTTTTAAAGTTTTGTTTACAGCCTCAACCTGACCGTTTGCTTGCGGATAGTACGAAGATGAATGTTCTTGTCTGAATCCGAGCATAGTGGTCAGTTCCGTCATCATGCTATTTTGAAAATGACTGCCATGGTTAGTGACAATCACTTTGGGTATACCAAACCGTGCTATAATCTGATTGAATACGAAGAAAGCTGTTGTTTCCCCGTTAGCTTTAAAAGTAGGCATTGCCTCTGCCCATTTTGTAAAATAGTCAACAACAACAATAATATATTTATGCCCCCCAGCCGAGGCTGGGTTACATGTCACATCATCAATCCCCCATTTCATAAAGGGGCTTACCGAGACAACGGAAAATAACAAAGTGGGATGTGACTGCATTTTCCTAGTGTAAAGCTGACAAGGATGACAGCGCTTCACTTCTTCCACACAATATTTGAAGATCGTGGGCCAGAAATAACCGGCACGTAGTATCTTCTGGGCCGTTGCTAACCCAGATAAATGAACCCCACATGCTTCACTATGGGAATCATTCAGGACAATCACCACTTCCTCATGGGTAAGGCATTGACGTAAAATGGAATCTACCCCTCTTCGATATAATGTATCTCCTATGATGAGGTAGTTCTTAGCATGAAGGCTTAATTTACGTCGTTCCTCCCATGAGGAAGCTGCAGGATACTTCAAAGTCTGGAGATATATAAGAATATCCCCGTACCAAGGATCAGAGGTTGATATCAAGAAGATGTACTCATCTGGGAATGCGTCATCTTCAACAGCTACATCTTCTTTAGTAGGAAATTCTGCTATAAGCTCAGCAAAAACTAAGGAATTTTTAGACTTAGCGGACTGAAAATCCAAGTCAAACTCTTGGAGAATGACTATCCATTTGTTAAATCCCCCCCCAACAATCCGTCGGGACAAAGCATATTGAAACAGATTCACATCCGCCACTACTGTTGTGGTCCTCAGTAAAATGTAGTGACGTAACCTCTGAACAGCATAAACAGCTGCTAAGGCTAATTTCTCAACGTGGGAGTACCTAAGTTTAGGTCCGGCCAAAGCATGGCTAAGGTAATAAATGAAATGCTCTACGAGCTTATCGTCCTCCTAGACCAACACTACCCCAATGGTCGACTCAGACGCGGCCAGATATAATATAAAATCCCTAGAATGATCTGGCGGACGCAGTAAGGGTGCCGACAATAAAGATTTTTTCAATGCCTCAAAAGCAGGTTGTGCAGTTTCATCCCATACAAATGGGGTGTCCTGTTTGAGCAGGTGCATGAAACCCTTAGTAATCTTGGCATAGTTAACAATAAAACATCGAAGAAAATTAGACTTCCCTTGCAGGCTTTGAAGTTGCCTAATAGAACAAGGAGGAGGTAGATTTACAATGGCCTCTACTTTTAATGGATCCACCTGGATATCTTTATTAGAGACAATGAGCCCGAGCAATCTTCTTGACTCGACGTAGAATACACACTTGTGGGGATTCAAGCGGATTTTATAATATCTGCATCTCTCAAATATCAACCGTAAGTGATCTGGATGTTAAATCCTCTTACGAGAATGTGCAGGCAGATCATTAAGGTATGGTTCGACAATGGCTTTAATATCATGGAAGGCAAAGTTCATAGCCCGTTGAAAGGTTTCCCCAACATTTTTCAATCCAAAGGGAATTTTCTTGTACACGAAGGTACCCCAAGGACAAATGAAAGCAGTTTTATGTTGGTCTTCTGGTTTTATTTGAATTTGATTTTATCCGGAGAAACCATCCAGAAACGAGAACACTTCACTTCCTGCACAAGCATCTATAATTTGGTCTATAAATGGCATGGGATAGTTGTCCTTAGGACGGGCTTTATTCAAATCTCTGAATTCAGTATAGACGCAGATATTCCCTTGCTTCTTATCAACAGGAACAAGGTTGGATACCCATTCTGTCAAAGCTATGGGATAGATAAAACCAACCTTCAACAACTTTTCAACTTCAACTTTCACAGCTGCCGCTTTGCACGGATTAAACGGTCTTAACTTTTGTCGAACCGGTTTGGCATCAGGATATGTTTGGATTTTGTGTTCAACAATTGATGGATCTATGCCTAGAATCTCCTCATATGACCAGGAAAAGACATCATGGAATTCCTTAAACAAGGCAGTATAGATGGCAATCTCTACAGGAGAGCAGTTTGCACCTATGTATATGTTTTCCATGACATCAGGATTTATAGAGATGTTAATAGGTATAGTGGCGGAAATATTTTCCATATTCCCCTCGGCAAACATTCCTTCCCTGGCCAAGGGATTGATGGGTGTATCAACATCTTCTGACAGTCTCAAACGAAACTCTTGATTTTCTATTCTGCTTAGTTCTGGAAGAAAATAGGATCGATGGTGAAGATCCTCACAAATCTTACCACGTCCACTCATGGCTTCCAAGATGGCTTCATCAGAAGGTAAAACCATATCTAAACAATCCATAGAGTGCAAAGAGTTTTCTGCCCACGCGGGCAAATAGACTTCTTCCAGGTCCTCCGAGACTGTAAGAGGATCCGGAATGGGGTCAACGGTGGTTTGAGTGATAGCTTGGTAAGCTACTTCCACTGCCGATAAGGGAACCTCTGGTTCATGGGGGGAAGGGAGAACCCAAGGATCAGTCCTATCAACAACCGTGGCTATGGACCTCCCCACATTAGTAGAACCAATATAGTTAATCGGGGCTGGAAGATCAAATGTACCCATCAGTGATGTGTACATTCCAGCCCCCAAGCTTTGTGCAGCAGGTTTGACCTGATCAACCAATGGCACAACAGACTCATTAGACTCTAAACAACATTTTCGAGTAAAATCAAGTTGGTCAATAGTAACCAACTTTCCCTCATGTGGAAAAACCACTACACGAAAGATGGACGACGCAATAGCGGACATCGCATAAGTCCAGTTTCTTCCCAAAAGCATATTATAGTCCAAGGGTGCATCAATTACTTCTACCTCAACAGACACTGCTTTCCCTGCCAGCTTAATTTCAAAAGCCGGCAGGATACCGGGTGGACGGAAGGACCTTCCATTGAAAGCAGTAAGTAGAGTGTTTGACGGGACCAACTCTGGGGATCTGAGAGCTTTCCAACAGGTCAAGGACATAACGCATGTAGAAGCACCCTCATCAGCAACTGCCCTTCCAATGGTATTTTCACCATGGATGACATCTATTGATAAGGATACATGGTAAGGTAGGAGAATTTTAACATCAGACAAATGAAATTTCACCATGAGACTCGATGAGTCCATGCTGCCTAAAGCTGCTAAGAGGGCATCCCGCTTGGCGGGACAACTCTGTAACACCTCTAAAGCTGACATTGCACACGGGGTTTGGGCTAGATATTCAACCATGGAGTAGTTTGAAGCAGCCCTAGCATTAGGGTTATGCAAGGTCTTTTTGAAGACACCTTTCGGTATCTTCGACATAGTTTCAACAGGATTCTCTATCGTGAGAGGGTTATAAGTTTCACCTACAGCTTTACCCTTCTCAGAAATGTCTTTCTCATAATTTTGATTCCTTGTCTATAATAAAGTCGAAGATCGAACCATGTTGATATAGTTTGGGTCAGGGGCATTTT
The DNA here is from genome assembly GCA_001517045.1 of Pseudotsuga menziesii. Taxonomy (NCBI): domain Eukaryota; kingdom Viridiplantae; phylum Streptophyta; class Pinopsida; order Pinales; family Pinaceae; genus Pseudotsuga; species Pseudotsuga menziesii. Next base: position 20,686 of record LPNX010152960.1, on the reverse strand, counting down.
GAGTGCCCCCTGCTACATTAGAAGCTGGCACAGAGTTCTGTCCTTGGGGAAAAGGATCCTTCAAGACAGCTGGTTGTTGAGCTTTAAGCAACTTCTGGGCTTGTTCCATAAGGGGACAAAGGTGAGTAAGGTGGTCCTTGTGGCACAAATTACATGGGAACTTAACCTTCTTCTTTTCTTTCTTGCCCCCGTCAGCACTATTCGTGGGTTTCTGCTTGTTTTGGTTTCCCTCTCCTTTATTTCCTCTCTTTTTCTTCCCACCGGGTTGCTGATTGCCCCTATGAGAGGTTTGTGCAAAAACATTTGCACTCTGGGGGGAGGGGGCAGCCTTTGCTGCCTCCACCGTAGAATGCTTGACGGACAACTGGTGAAGTTGCTTAGCCAAAGATTCTACAGTGGGAGAGTTTATAGAACCCACCACACCATCGGCATGGGGTCCAGGCTTAGGCTTCTCCGCATCGTGAGTAGGCCTCGGTGCCTCAGGGATAATCTCATACAAGATCCCAGATTGTGAATAAATCAAATCCAATTGCTGGGCCCTGAGAATGGCTTCTTCTTAATTTGTCACTCCTGAGGTGGATACGTCCTTAGATATGTAGGGAAAGAGGGATTTAAGGAACCACTCTAGTAGGAACTCAGGAGGGATGGTGGATTTTATAAGGCTCTTTCACCTCCTCCACTCTAGGATGTGATCCGAGATGTGGGTAGCCTTGTTCTGCCTAAAGGTAGATAACAAGTCCGTTCCGAAATCATATCGAACTGGAAGCTGAAAGTGGCTAAGAAATGCACTATTCAAGTCCCAGAAACTACTGAAAGTAGCAGAAGGTAACTCAATATACCATTTTGCCGCAATACTTGTTAAGGTTCTCTGGAACAGCCTCAACCTGACTGAATCTTCATTTAGTGAATTCAAAGAACACCATAAATGAAATGTGGTGGCATGAGCCCCCGAATCTTCACCAACTTTGCCCTCGAATTTAGGGATGTCCGATGGCAATTTGGTGGGAATAGGTGGCCACGAGAGGTCATGCCTCACCGGGTCATTCATCAACTTTGACAAATCTGGCAAGTTTAATGTTGCCAGGAACGAAATCTTGGGTCAAACCGGGGCACTAAAAGTTCTAGCCTGGGGATTAGAGGGACCTGCTCCCGAATGCCCATAGGTAAAGGTGGGGTTGCCCCCTGCCACCGGTTGCGAAGTGGGTAGATTACTCTGAAACAGATTCCATCCGTAAGCCACAGGGTTATGAGTTGGAGGTGCAGTATAAGAATTTTGAGCCGTCCCAATCGAAACTGGGGTCTGAAAGACAGTAGCAAGTATCCCTCCGCTAAACAACAAAAAGGGAGAGCTCGTAAACGGGGCCGAAATCGGAGTTTGAAAACTTTGCCCATAAGAGGTATTGTTTCCAAACTGCACTCCTACATAAGAAGGTGATGGTCCTACGTATGAAGTGGATGGGGGAATGTGCCCCCCATTCTAAGGAAATCCTTGGACGAAATCCAAGGATCCTACCGGACCACTCTGGGTAGTGTATGGAAAGGAAGAAGGAACAATAGGTATACTAGGAATCCCAGTAACCATATCACCAGAAGTACCTGCTAAGTTTGAGTGAACCGGTGGTTGGACCACCCGGCTCGCTGGAGTCAAAGGCGTAGAAGGTATACTAGATCTAGGGGCACTTATCGGGGGAGGTAGCACCCCTTCATCCAGAAGGGCTGAGGTGAACACAAAAGAACTTTCTCCCGCAGAAGACATAATCCTACCCATAGGGACACCTAAAACAGGTGAATCAAAAGGTCTAACTTGAACGATCATAGGATCGTTTAAATCAGTTAAGGGTGTGTTAAAATTACTTGCAAACTCATCAGTCTGCAAGTCTTCTATCTCAACTGTATCAAGATTAAAACGACTAGCTATAAGTGCTAGTTCACCTAGAACTTCACTTACTCCTACCGGTTCAAATGAACCGTCCGTGTCCAATCTCCTCCTTTGGGGTGGAGGTGGAGTTTCCAATGTGACGAGAGGAGGAAGGTTTTGTAACCTTCTTGACCTTCTTATAGGTTGGTCCTCCACGATTGAAAATTTAACAAATCAAACCCTAAGGCCAACTAAACACAGGAAAAACCATAGAGCATACACTATAAAAAATCCTAAAGCCTCAAAAAATCAATCAAGGGTGAAAGATATGCTTTCCCGAAGAAAGCTTAAGAATGATTACTTGGCGTCCTTGAAGTGGTTCTTAGGCACAAGCGGAGGAATCACCCGCCGCCCTCCCACACTTACAACAAGGGTTACCTTCCAAGCCCGTCCAAGGTGAACCAGAAATAGCCTTCCGGTTTACCTAGGTATGAACCCTAAATGTCAAGAGACTAAAGGCTACCTTAGTTATACCAACATTCTGGGGGGACAGTCGCAAGCCTGACTCGTACGCATGGGCAGGGTAGCTGAGCCCGACACTCTATCTAGGACAGAATCCCTAGATGTGTAAAAGTCCTGATTTACATTTTGACAAGGGATTAGAGGGTTATCTCCTCAGTCCAATGCCTCCACGTGGCCTCGTGCTTGACTCCCTTTTGAGAGGAGCTTCCCAGATGCAATTGATAAAGACAAGGATTTACCTAAAGAATGGTCCACTACGTCTGAATTTTAAAACTTATGGGAATTTTACACTTCCTATCCCACAAGTCTAGCCTAAGCTAGTAGGTGAAAGGCCCCTAAAAATAAAAATTACTAGTAAATTTTAATTATTGCGTTCATTTTAAAGGGCTATTTCTTACTCAGAAGGAAATGGAGTGATGAACTATGGTGTTTTTGACTCGATAAGAAATAAAAAGTGAAGGTGTATTTTTTTTCTTTTCAAAGAAAATTTCAACTATTAAAGCAAACTTCTTTTTCTTTTTGTAAATATAGATTGATGAACAAATGCAAATGATAAAGAGAAACTAAGACTATGTTTTTGTATTTTTTGAGATTATATTTTAAAACTGAAATGAAAACTACTTATGCAAAAGCAAATGCAAAAGCTTGAAAATGTTTTTCTTTTCACTTTTTAAAATGCTCAAACTCTAATATGCACCTAAAATGCACTACAACTTGAGTATACTTGGATCAAATCAACTGTATAAAATAAGCAAACTGAAGTAAATAGATCAATAAAACCAAGAATCAACCAACAAGGGAAGACCGAGAACCCTAGCTTGGGTGTGTACAATGACAAGAAATCACTGCAAACTCACAAAGGTAAGTAACAAACCAACCACCATCAGAAGATAGACTGGAAAAAGATTTCCCAAACCCTGATCATTGATTCGAACAAAAACACTTCAACCTACTTCAAAATGCAAACAGAAGACAATCCAAACAAAAGAAACCCAAGGGATTTACAAGAAAGCACAAAGTGTGGTCACCAAGGTCTTCAGACTGACTGCACAGTATTTATAAAGAAAGCCAACTAACAAACAAGAATCACAAAAGGACAGGGAAAAGCAAACCCTAGCCCAAAAATCCCTATTTCCAGGCTTGTACGCGACTGTGTATAAGGGAAACTCGCATACTGTACGCGACTATCCAAGAGAGCAACCCGCGTATGCAGGCCTCTGTACGCGAATGTTTATGAGAGAAACCCGCGTACAGGTACAAAAGTTTTCTAAAAAAAAAAGGAAAATCCACAAGGATTTCAAACACTATGGTAAGCATGAACCAGGATAAAATACCACACACAAACTTCAAGACAAAGACTAGTCAAGGGTGACAGAAATAACCTACAGCAGTCTGGGCTCCCCAGCGGAGTCGCCAATTCTGTTGTATAGGAATAAACACCTTATAACCGAAGGTATGGGGTTACCAACATACTCATAAAACTTGCAGGCAATCAACTTTAGAGTACAGAAAGGAAACAAGAGGATAGTATAGACTCACCTGATTCATGACGGTTGATCCTAGCTTTGTCCTCTTCTGCTCTGCTTCTCCTCCAAATCCTTCAGGGATGTTTCTCCTTCACCTGTAAAGAGCAAATCCTCCAAGTGCAAGCCTATACATCTATATAGAACATGTTAGATAAATCATATATAGAGTGCTTAATCATAAATATTCATCAAACCATGATACATGAAAGACATTCAAAACACATTTGGAAGAAGGATTCTCTCTATTAACAATAGTGAATGAGTTAAGATTACAACCCAATGCCTGAGACAAGGACTCCGCTGCAACCAAAGGATTCTGAGTTCCACTGCTCCAAAGACTTCTGAATAGACACCACCAGCATAACTTTTCTCTCCAAGTATGATTGATTAATACTCTCCCCAAGGCCTTTATTTATACTTAGTGAAATAAGGCAGTTGCGAGGGTTGAGGAGGTTGAGACAGTTAAGATGGTTATAGTTAAGGACTTAACAAATCTCAAATAATCATGATTTATTATTTTTAATGTCAAAGGAAGGAGTACGCGGGTATTAATACTGGAAACTCGTGTATGACACGCGAGTTTCTCTAAGGGAAGCGCGTACAGATCTGTACGCGGGTTGTAATTACAAATACATGTGTACAGTACGCGACATGCTGTAGGAAAAGTCGCGTATGTATGCGGGTTGCATATAGGCAAAGGCGCATACAACAATTGACATATTCAAAGGTAAAAATGGCAAGCTGGATGGATAATGAATGTAGTTCATAACATGCCCATCTATAGTGTTTTAGGTGACCTTCAATCCATAAGTGTCCTTTTGTGTGCCAACATAGGGAATGTCGGCACTCGGACGGAGAAGTGCCATTTGGGTAGATAACAACTACCTCAAGCCTCTAGGATATTGTGTCAATTATTGGTTTTGGATTATCAAAAATTTTGAAAGAAGGATTATCAATTGTACTTACAGGTTATTATCACTTGGAGGTAGACTAATACTGGTAAAATCGGTCCTCATGGGGTTGGTAGTTTATTGGATTTCCCTGGCTCGTATGCCTAGAGATATATTAAACTATCTTAGGCGTTCCATCTTCAATTTCCTCTAGGGGAACTCTAATGGGAACCACAAAGCTCAGTTGGTTGATTGGCATATGATCTCCAGGCCATACGCTTTCGGTGGGTGGAATATAAAGAACCTGGACTGGTTCAGCTTGGATCTTAGACTGAAAAGCTTCTGGATGGTCTTGAATGGAGAGGGAATCTGGTCTCAAATTGTTAAGCATAAATATCTTACAAACAAGCCTGTCACTGAGTGGTTACACTTACATAGGTTTATTGTCCAGGGCACATATTATATTTGGAATGGTTTCATCGGGGCGATATCTTGGATCACTAGATGTTTGGGATGGAAGGTAGGGATTAATGGACAAAGCATCAAAGTTGGTGTAGATCCTGTTGTTGGTTTATGCTCTGATTATATCTTTCCTGAGGATCTCGTGATATATTTAGCAGACTATGGTATCTCTTATCTCTCTGATGCTCACAATGGGGGTCTTGTCTCATCCTCTCGGGCATATTGGCTTACTGGTGAAGATATCGATTTGCGTGGTCACTGGAAAGAATCCTAGACATTATACATTGATGGGTTATCTCATGGTTGCATCGGACTTGGTGATAGGGTATATTCATTAGTTTGGATGTTCAATCAGAAAAATGGCATAGTAAGTGCTAAAATGGCTTACGACCTCATTACTTATAATACTCTCAATGATCGGCCTGGCAGGGCTCTCATTATGATCTAGAATTGCAACATCCCACTGAAAGTGATATGTTTTAATTGGTTATGTCTCTCTAGCCGTATAAATACATGGGATAACTTAAATAAGAAGGGTTGGATAGGGCCCAAATGGTGCAGCTAAGTCTGTCGATCATCTTTTTGTAGATTGTTGTTTTACCCTTAGAGTTATCCAGGGCCTCAGTTTGATATTCCTCCATCCTATTGTATGGAATGAGGCCACATATCTACAAAATTTGGAATATTGGTTTAGCCATGAAAAGAAGTTAATAAACCTACCTCTCTTGATGACTTGGCATATATGGATTACCAGGAACATAGCTATATTTGAGGATCATAATCCTGGTATTAAGTATATTGTTCACAACATTTTGGATCAGTTTCAGCTACATCATGTGGCTACTCATCCGAAACAAAAAAGGAGAAACATGGGCTCTACTCCTGCATTTGATTACTCTGCATGTTTCTTTGATGGGGCATATACCAATAATATGGGTGGCATTGGTGTGCATCTTCTCATCAACCAGGACCACTACTACTGTCTAAAAATGGGCTGTGGACAGAGCACTAATACTAGAGTAGAATTACTTGCTCTATGGGTACTTCTGTTTACTGCAAATTTTTTTGGTTTTCCTTATCTTCATATTCGTGGTGATTCTTCTACCATTATAAACTGGTTCATTGGGAGAGAAGACCTCTCGGCCCTCAATTTAGATGGATGGTGCCATAACATCATAGACCTGGAATCGTCCTTTCTCTTTCTCGAATCTTGTCATATGTACAGAGAATTCAATGGGAAGGAGGATGGCTTATCAAAGGAAGCTCTTTCTTTGGATTCCGGCCTTCTATTTTATTCTAAATTCACAGAGGGTGAATGGATTGGGAATGGTTCTTTCCAGCTATATTAGCTTTTACTAGCCTACTCCTTTCAGCTCAACTTTGATGTTATTGAGTATGCTAGGATTTAAGATCCTTTGGATGTCACAGATGGACGTGTCCTCTCTTTTTGATGATATTCCCAAAAGTGCTTCCTTGGATCAACCATCCTGTCTTTCTATTATCGTCTTAGTATTCACGGTGGTTTCAGATGAGATTGATTGATGATATTGGATTTGGGTATCCTTACTGAGAGTAGGATTATTACTATTAGATGTCGAGTTACTGTGATTAGTTATGTAGAGGAAGAGTTTAACCTCTTTGTTGTGGACTTTACATTGAGCAATGTACAACTTGTGATGTAACCAGGTTACCTTTGATTATGATGAACAACAAGGAATTGATATTTTCTCCTGGAAAAAAAGAGTCATCTTATAAGAATAATGAATTAAAAATAAAGACAAATCTAACATCCACCTCATGCCCACTTAAGGTAATCCTTGGAGCTAATACATGTGTGCATTAAATTTTAAATCAATTTATTGACAAAACACTATGTGGACCCAAATAAGGTAAAGTTGAAACTTAAAATATTGGGATCTAAGGCTCAAATAATTTTATGTGATTTTTATTTTATTTTTTATGAATCACTTTAATTTTTACAATTAATTAAAGATTTATATTTTTAATTTTAATGTCTTTAAAGACATGAAAACAATTCATACAATTTTGAATCAAATGTGGAATACAATAGACTATTCAAGAATTTTAATTGTAAGTGCAAGCTTTTATGAGGCAAACCTTTTTTTGAGCTTGTATGTATCAACAATTTTATTTCATTTCATGCGATTTTATTTGTGTATTTTTTTGTTTAGTTATATTTGGTAGATAATTTATATTAAGATTCTAATACTAGTTTTTCTTTACAGTGTATTTTATTTTTATTTTTTATAATTGTATTTATATTATAAAGAGCTAAGGCTAGGTAGGATTTCAGGGCTATCATTCAACTATAGATCACCTTGTTACTGTAAGTACCATCGTTGATGAGTGTCACAATAATAAAACCAATCTTTAATGGTTCTTTGTCGACTTAAAAAAACATTTGGAACGGTGTCGGTAGGAACTAACCTTTGGAATATATTGGAAGAGATAAAAGTCCCTTTCAAGTTGAGAGTTGTTGTGATAATATTGTACAAGAAGGTTATTTCCAAGTTTAAGAACTCTGAAGGCTAGTAAGAATAAATTAATTGTAATATACGAGATAAGCAAGGTTGTCCCCTATCCTATACCCTTTTGGGTATTTATATTGACAAGCTATAGAGTTATTTTGAAGAGGTAGGTTGTGCTAGCACGACTTTGGCGGGTATAGTCATCATCCTTCTTCTCTATGCTAATGGTATCGGTCTTATGGCAATGAGTCCACATGATCTCAACAAGTAACTAAAAAATCTCATGGATTTTTCGCTCTAGTATGGGTATGATTGTTAACATTGACAAAATAAAGGTTATGATAATCAAATCCCAAAAGATCACTTATGATAATTTAATGTATGGAAACAACAACTTGAAGGAAGTGTTTTCATACAAATATCTCAAAATGATCTTCACCATAAGGTTAACTGTAACTATAGCATTGAGATTTAATGATTAATTGAGGATGGAAAGTTTATTATGGACTTGAAAACAATTGTAAATTAACAATCCTCTAGCTTTAACATAGGAATAAACTTCTATTTGAGACTCTCGTCACCCCTTTCATCTTATATGGAGTTGAAGTTTGTGCCTGTAATGTCTCTAGAGAAACATGGAGAATAATATAGCAAATCCAAAAGTGCTTTATGACATATAATCTCAAATTAAATGAAATACACCCTATCCTATTATCCTCATATAAGCGAGTCTCTCATTGATTGAGAGCATCCTATGACTGGGTACCTAATGTACAAGAACTAGATAACCATGATGGGGGACAAGATGATTCATAAGATTGCTTCATACTCTAGTCAAAATCATATATGAATTAAACAAGGTTGGCATAAAGATGCCAAGTTTTGGCTAGATAATTGGGGACTCATGCATAACAGTGATAATATTAAAAGTATTATTACATCAAAATTTAAGGAGCAAATGTAATGTGATAAAGAGTTAGAGAATAAGAAATAATTAATATACTATAAGGAGTTTATCAACCCTAACTAGAAAATCAAAAGTATATCTCTATTTTTTAACTAGTGTAAAAAAGACAATCAACATTCTTAAAATAAGAACAAACTCTCATAAGCTCCATAGTGAAACAATGTGTTGGACAATTCCTAAAACATCATGGGATGGAAGAATTTGTCATCTTTGTGACATCAAAAGGGTTGAATATCAAAGTAATTTTCTCATAAAATGTCATGCTTATACCCATGTTTAACTCATCACAACTATGGTAAATTATGAATGCTTCTCTCAAAGATTTTCTAGCATCAAATAAAAAACCTAAAAAGACTAAATGACTTCTTACCACCACCATCATCATCTTGAAAATATGTTTTTAGTTTTTTATTCTATTAAATTATACGATCAATTTGTTATTTAAAATACATAATATATTGTTTTTATGAAAAATAAAATTTATGTAAATATAAATTGTATGTAGAACAATGGTTCACAATTGCTCTCATTTTCCTGTAGATCAATGGTTCACAAATTTAACATGGTATCTGATCCTTGTTCAGGCTAGTAGAAAGTCTTGTTTGATCTCCATTGTACACTAGAAGCAACTGAGTTTCCACATAAATCCTAGAATGATAGCATTGCTCCCTATGGATATTGTCCAGAGAGGTGTATCCAGGTGTGACGAACTCTGAGAAAGTGTACATTTCGATGTGGAAAGGCTTGAAACTAAAGTGATTGCGAATTGAATTGGTTTTTGCATTGTTATTTGCAGGTACCTACGTAGATTCTTGAGGAATTGACTATTCATCATACAGAAAGATGGATTCTTCAGCTCTTGTACCTTGAATCCTTACACCCTTCAACTACATTGATTGGAGGGCAGATATGCAGGTAGCCTTACACAAGCTTGGTTTGTTTAGGATTACAATGGGTAGAGAAATTGAGCCCCAATAGTATGTTGAGAAGAATAAATTTTTGAATTGGTTTCATGCGCGCTGATATCTCTCGAAAATTTTTGTTCCACCTTGAGGGACTAAGGACTCTGAAGGAATCTTGGGATAAGCTTGAATATTTGTATGGAAAACAAGATGAGCTTAGAGGGAATATTTTGGAGAATGAGTTCATTGCTCTACATCCCAGCAGTTTCGAATCTATTCAGCAATTATTCACAAAATACAAGTCACTAGTACTACAATGCAAACAATGTGGATTAGAGAGGAAATATGAGCAGCTTGTGCTGTCAGTACTGAGCAAGCTTGGCTCTGAGTACCCAGTCTTTGTCTCTACAATCCATTTTGGAAGAGCTTCAATCCCTAATTGGAAGATGTCTTCTCTAGATGTTTTTGTTGAGTCCTTAATACAAGAGCAAGATAAATTGGTTCAAATGGGAGTGCTTCGAACCTTCAAGAAGATATCACTCTTAGTGACAAACTCAAACAATGCGCAAGCAAGAGGGAAGCACAAAGGGAAGGAGACCAAAAACATTGATTCTAATCCAAAGGAGAATCAGAGATCTTTCGTTGGAGCCTCAGGTTCCAAGAAAAAGAAGAAATGCGAGAAGACTAAGTGTCCATATTGTATGAGAGGCTTTCATCCAGTGCATGATGAATACCATTGACCAGTTGACAACACACCTTGAACAGAAAAATGTTTCGCTTCCATAAGGTGCATAGATGTCTGAAGCTGGAGAGCAGACTGAAGAGTATGAGAGGTTCCATGCTTTGAAAGTAGGATTCACTCAGTCAAAGGATTACTTGATAGATTCAGGAGCATCCAACCACATGGTTGCCTCCAAATAATACTGCACTACTCTGGATCTCTCAAGAGGACCTCACATTCATATGGGGGATAATTCATAAATCCCAGTAGTAGGTAGAGGTTCTATTAAAATCCAGCATGGTGAGTTCAAGAATGTACTCGATGTGCCCTCGCTTGTAACAAATTTTGTATATGTTTATCAGATGACCCATATTGGCTCGCCAAAGCAAGTTGTATTTTCTCCTGACTAAATGGAGATCTTATATATCTCAACTGGGAATATTATAGCGAAGGGTGTTGCAAACCACGCCTCCAATGCATATGATTTCTTACACTTTCTACCATACTCAGCTTCAACACAATCTCAGTAATCATTCAAAAGTGGAGGTATAAACTCTCTTTCATCTCCATTTGCAGATAATGATATGTTGTCTAATATTTTAGTTTCAGAAAATGAGGAATAATATCAACATGATCTTGATATTGAGATTGTACCTCAAGATGATCCAGATCCAGATCCTGCTCTTATTCTAAATCAGAAGCCTAAATGGGATGAAAATCTCATTGAAGCAACTGGGAATGATGTTGGGGATCCAACTGATAGAATAAAAATGAGGTCCTAGTATCAGAATGAATATGTTGCACTCTCTCACACAACTTTGCTACCTACAGAGTGGTGCAACAAACTTTTATGAATATGCTACTTGATGATATCGGATGATCCACAATTTGTCCCACTGAAGAAAAAAATGGATCATTCCATTCCTCCTCCAAAAAGAAGAGACAAAAGAAACATTCAATAGATCAGAGGAAGATGGAAAGGTTCGCATGCAGAGTCCCAAGATGTTGATGCATAGAAGAACCATGATTCTGCATGGATGCTCCACAGAGCTGCAAATTGTAACAAAATTTTACAAGTTTTTAACCAAAGAGGAAAATTTCCTCTTAAGTATAACTTGTTTTCCAAATTCAATGCTTATTTTGAGGGGGGGGGGGGGGGGCGTTCCCATGAGTTTTTCCCCATTTTCCTTAGTTTATTAAGCAATTTTTATTTTTATTTTTCATCAATGAATTTTAGCCTAGCTGCCAGGGCCCAAATTTGTCCAAGTTAGGATTAAGGGGGGGTGTTAGGATTAAATAATACTCCCTTGTCTATATATAGTCTATTTGATCATCTTTCCTAACTTAGGAGTCATTTGGATGAGTTTAGTACCACCATGATATTGGTGCCACTGGTGCCATTGGTGCCACCGATGTCATTTGATGCCACCAGTGTCAATCTCTACATTCTAGGAGCCACTCTGAGTGCCACCAGCAACCTCCATTAGTTGGTTGTGGTAGGTAGGAAGTTATGCTGAGTCAACCTCCAATTAAAATCAGTTAGATCACTCTCATTTAGTCTAGTGCTAGTTTTGCATGCATGCATGGGGAGTGGCGCATTTTCCACCTACTCCAGCTGTTAATTGATTGTTAAACTGATTTAGACATTAGGAGTTAGACTATTTGCTCCCATGCAGTGATTTAGACACACTGAGTTAGCCATTCAATCATGTTTAGTTGTTAGATTCGAATCTTGTCCACATGATTCAAATTCTACTTATTGTAACACCATTGTATTAATGTTGGGATAATGACTATTAATGTTGTAATTAACCGATCAATTCTGGTCAGATTTGTCTAAAATTTGTCTTGTTTAGTGTACATTGTTCTTGATATGCCACTGCATAGTTCTACTTCTCAATTGCTCTCATTTTCCTGTAGATCAATGGTTCACAAATTTAACATGGTATTGTTAGGATTAAATAATCCTCCCTTGTCCATATATAGTCTATTTGATCATCTTTCCTAACTTAGGAGTCATCTGGACGAGTTTGGTGCCACCATGATATTGTTACCACTGGTGCCATTGGTGCCACTGGTGCCAATACCTACATTCTAGGAGGCACTCTGAGTGCCACTAGCAGCCTCCATCAATTGGTTGTGGTAGGTATGGAGTTATGATGAGTCAACCTCCACTTATAATTAATTAGATCACTGTCGGTTAGTCTAGCACCAGTTTTGCATGCATGCATGGGGAGTGGCACCTTTTTCCACATACCCTGGTTGCAAACTGATTGTTAAACTGATTTAGAGATCTTGAGTTAGAATAGTTTCTCCCATGCAATGATTTAGACACACTGAGTTATCCAGTCAATCAGGTTTAGTTGGTAGATTCAAATCTTATCCATATGTTTTGAATTCTCCTTATTGTAACACCATTGTATTAATGCTAGGATAATGAAGATTTATGTTGTAATTAACGGATCAATTCTTATCATATTTGTCTCAAATTTGTCTTATTTAGTGTACATTGCTCTTGATATTCCACTACATAATTCTACTTCTCAATTACTATCATTTTCCTGTAAATCAATGGTTCACAAATTTAACAGTGAGCACATTCTTCATCGATCGATAGTGTTTCCTTCAAATCCTAGCCCGTTTCCCAACTAGATGTTGCACCATGAATTCTTCTTCCCAATCATCCAGGATGTTCTTGAAGTGTCTTGGGACTGAGTTTTTGTAACCCTCTATCCTTGATATTTTGAGGCTAGAATGAACCGAGCGGCCACAACCTCCTCTCCCCCGACAGGGGGTTGCTCGTAGTCTTTGGGGCATTATCGCTTTTGGAGGTTGGCGACTAAGTCTCTTCTTAAGAGCGCACAATCTTGTAATGGGAAGATGAACTCCCCTATTTGAGCTTAATGCGGGGATCTTGAAGCACACAAAGCCAAAATGCATATATTGTAAAGATAAACCAGAAGAATTTACTTCACTAAGTCGCTTGAGAGAAGCATCGTAGCGTATCCAAAAAGGGCCTTTCCAAACCACAATCTTCCAAGCTGAGAATGAATGTTTCCATCTATAGGAGGATCCCAAATCCAGCACATAACTTGCATGATCACTATCATATAGGTAGGAAACCAGAGTATAGGTCGAAGAGCCATGCAATTAAATGACGTTAGCCTGGTAAAACGTTGGATTTTAATGCACATGAGGCGATTCAAGAGGGGGTTCCATGTGGTGTGGAGCTAGCCTGTCGGATGGACCCTCTATCACCCGCATCTAGGTGAAATCAAATTCTAACTCAACAAAGGCCAAGGTAGATGGAAAGTCATGAAATCTTCATAGGTATACTTTAAACCGTTTTTTATAATAATAATAATGATGATTTATTTTAAAGTCACAAGTTACCAAATTGGTGTATAAGACCTCTTGTTTGTAGGACAAGGGACCTCCTCAAGATTTGGACGTTCCTAAGAGAAAACACATGTTCTTAACCGTATATTATTAATTATAGTTTTAGGTTTTTAATGTTTTTTTATGGCTTTATTCTTATAAGATGGATTTATATTTAATACCATTGAATAAGAGTCATCTTATAAGAATAATGAATTAAAAATAAAGATAAATCTCATGTCTACCTCATGTCCACTTGAGGTAATCCTTAGAGCTAATATGTGTGTTAAATTTTAAATCAATTTATTGACAAAACACTATGTGGGCCCAAATAAGGTGAAGTTGAAACTTAAAATAATGGGATCTAAGGCTCAAATAATTTTATGTGAAATTTTATATTTTTTATGAATCACTTTAATTTTTACAATTAATTAAAAGTTTATATTTTCAATTTTAATGTTTTTAAAGACATGAAAACAATTCATACAATTTTGAATCAAATGTGGAATATAATAGACTATTCAAGAATTTTAATTGTAAGTGCAAGCTTTTATGAGGCACACTGTTTTTTGAGCTTGTAGGTACCAACAATTTCATTTCATTTCATGCAATTTTATTTGGGTATTTTTTTGTTTAGTTATACCTGGTAGAAAATAGTATATTAAGATTCTAATACTAGTTTTTCTTTACAATGTGTATTTTTTTTTACTTTTTATAATTGTATTTATATTATAGAGCTAAGGCTAGGTAGTATTTCGAGGCTATTATTCAACTATGGATCACCTTGTTACTCTTATTACCATCGTTGATGAGTGTCACAATAATAAAACATGTCTTTAATGTTGCTTTGTCGACTTAAAAAAAAACATTTGGCACAGTGTCGGTAGGAACTAACCTTTGGAATAAATTGGAAGAGATCAAATTCCTTTTCAAGTTGGGAGTTGTTGTGATAATATTGTACAAGAAGGTTATTTCCAAGTTTAAGAACTCTCGGGGCTAGTAAGAATAAATTAATTGTAATATGCGGGAGAAGCAAGGTTGTTCCCTATCCCCTTCCCTTTTGGGTATTTACATTGACAAGCTATAGAGTTGTTTAGAAGAGGCAAGTTGTGCTAGCACGACTTTGGCAGGTATAGTCATCATCCTTCTTCTCTATGTTGATGGTATGGTTCTTATGGAAATGAGTCCCTGTGATCTCGACAAGTAACTAAAAAATCTCATGGATTTTTCTCTAGTATGGGTATGACTGTTAACATTGGCAAAATAAAGGTTATGATAATCAAATCCCAAAAGATCACTTATGATATTTTCATGTATAACAACAACAACTTGGAGGAAGTGTTTTCATAGAAATATCTCAAAATGATCTTAACCATAAGCTTAATTGTAACTATAGCATTGAGATTTAATGATTAATTGAGGATGGAAAGTTTATTATGGACTTGAAAACAATTGTAAATTAACAATCCTCTATCTTTGGGATAGAAAGAAACTTCTCTTTGAGACTCTCGTCACCCCTATCATCTTATATGGAGTTGAATTTTGGGTATGTAAAGTCTCTAGAGAAACATGGAGAATAATATAGCAAATCCAAAAGTGCTTTATAACATATAATCTCAAATTAAACGGAATACACCCTATCCTATTATCCTCATAGAAGTGAGTCTCTCATCGATTGAGAGCATCCTATGACTGGGTACCTAATGTACAAGAACTAGATAACCACGAAGGGGGATAAGATGATTCATAATATTGCTTCATACTCTAGTCAAAACTACATATGGCTTAAACGGGGTTGACATACAGATACCACGTTTTGGCTAAATAATTGGGGACTCATTCATAATAGTGATAATTTTAAAAGTATTATTACATCTAAATTTAAGGAGCAAATGTGATGTGATAAAGAGTTAGAGGATAAGAGAAAATTATGATATTATAAGGAGTTAATCAACCCTAACTAGAAAATCAAAAGGAGATCTCTATGTTTTAACTAGTGTAAAGAAGACAATCAACATTCTTAAAATAAGAACAAACTCTCTCCATAGTGAAACAATGTGTTGACAATTCTTAAAGCATGGCCCGATGAAAGAATTTGTCATCTTTGTGACATGAAAAGGGTTGAAGATGAAAGTCACTTTCTCATAAAATGTCATGTTTATACCCATGTTTAACTCATCAAACTATGTTAAATTAGGAATGCTTCTCTCAAAGCTTTTGTAACATCAAATTAAAAATCTAAAAAAACCAAGTAACTTCTTACCACAGTCATCATCATCTTGAAAATATGTTTTTAGTTTTTTATTCTATTAAATTGTACGATCAATTTCTTATTTAAAATACATTATATATATTTTTTATGAAAAATAAAAATTATGTAAATATAAATATATAAATAACCAATCATTAAAAAAAAATGCATTTTTAATTTTTAGTTTATTAGTTTGAACCATCAAAACAATGATAAATTTTTTATTTAATTTTTTATTATTATATTAGTTTGAACCATCTAAACAATAATGATAAATTTCTTATTTAAAAATAATATAATACATTATTTTTATGAAAGTAAAACTCACTAATGATAAATTTTTTATTTAAAAATAATATAATGCACTATTTTATGAAAGTAAAACTCACTTGTGATTATTATTAATAGAATGACATCAACATCATTATAAAAATGTGAAATGTGTTTTTTGTTTTGTATTATTTATATATGTATATATGAGTGTACAAATTATTTAAATAATGACCTATTTGATTTTAAAAAATATAATTTATTTTTTATGAAAATAAAAATGTTAGATTTTAAATTTAAATGAATCTAAATTGATAAACTAATATGGATCTCTATTAAAGCTTGATCTATAAATATAGGATCTAATTTTTTGAGGTGTATTTTTAAATCTTAAATTTTTAACATAAAACAAAATTTATACCTCAAAAAATTTGATCATTCTCCATATTTGATATTTGATAGATCGTGTTTAAGATTGATTTATACATTTTATTTTTTTATATTATGAACCAAAATGAATTTTTTAATAACCTTTTATTTGGTTTTAAATTTTTATTTTATGAACCTACTTTTTATTTAGTTTTATATTTTTTTATAAGTCTACAGGAATTTTTTAAATTATTTTTTATGTTTGGTAGCATAAAGTTAATAACATCACAACATCTCCTTAGAAAACACTTTACTAGTTTTGTTATTTTAGAAAAACAAAAATAAACATCAAATACCAAATTTCCTTGTTTTATATGTATTTTTTTAAGTATCAAATTTCAACATTTTTTATATGTTTTTTTTAAAATGTTTATATGTTGTTTTAGAAAATAAAGTTGCTTTCCAATTAAAACTAGCACACCCACATAGTTTGTGGCTAGATCATGTGTCCATAGGAATTAAATGGTTGAGAGATAGTGCCAAAATGGAAGACATTTTGATTTTTTGTATTCCTCATATTCTTCTAGTTAAACTCGTTCAACTTTGAATTATACATGCCTAGTTACATGTTATCACCAATCAATTATTTTTTGTATTCTTTATTTTATCTCATATTAGTCTAGTTATCTACCATGATGTGTTGCACCTTATCCTTTTATCGGCTATGAATTATCCATGCATCGAGTTATCCATTCATTCATCCTCCATGGATGAAAAAAGCATAGACCATAATCCACCCATATTCAAATAAAAACGACTACCAAAGTAAATAAATATATAAATGTTGAAAGCGATCTCTTAAAAAAAACATACAAAATATTACATCACTAAAATATGACTATGTTCTCCTTTGAACTTGTGCCATGACTTACAAACTACCGAACACCAAGATATCTCTATGGCCAACGTTAATTTGAGTACATTGAACATATTTGATGGATAAACATAGAAGATAAATACAAAACCTAGTTGTCAAACGATACGGTGATCGGATCGGTTGACGGAGCTACATTCATTCCAGCCATCATGATTCAATTCTTTTAAGACATATTCTAGCTTAAATGTCCAGAAAGAAACCTATAAATATAATTACAAGTTTATCCGTTATTCTGCATATTTTCTCATATTTCTTGGTTTTTGGGATCGGCGGGATAAGTGCCCAGAACCCTCATAAAAGTAGTAAACTCCTCCAGTTCCGTCAACGCGTTCTGTGC
>LPNX010152948.1:0-112046 GCA_001517045.1 Pseudotsuga menziesii | reverse complement strand
CCCCCCCAATCTTTATCTCTTTCTCTCCCCAAACCCCCCCTTCTCTATCCTACCCATAATCACCCACCCCACTTTCCTCCTCTCCCCTCCCCTCCTCTCCCTCACCCTCGGGCTCTATTTATCTCTCTCTAACCCCTCTATTCCTCCACCAAAATATAACCCCCACCCCTCTCTGTCTACCCCAACCCCTGATCCTCCCAACCTTCTCTCAACTATTTTTCCTAAATTAAAATCAATATTATTAATATTACGCTATCATTTTAATTTCAAATATCATGTGCGTGTTTTATAAACATAAATCATGCATGTGTTTTGTATACTAAAATCGTTCACGCATTTTTATGACACCAATTTTTTTAGACGGGAGAAGGAATTTGAATTTAAAAGAAACATGCTTGCATTCCTTAACACCTAAAACAAGCCTCCTCACATGTTTTCAAATCATCCCTCTTTCTGTGTCTGATTCGAGGTTAGCTTCGGGTAAACCATACATGTGCTATGGAATATGGTAAACCATAATTAATCAAGCATTTCATCCATTTTCTCAATATACCTATGTTTTAGAACTCATTAAAGTATGCTACACACAATCATTTTTTATGAAATTTTAGACCCATAGAGCATTTTTATGTAAATTCCTAATATTTAATTTTTTAAATATTACTTGCTTTTGTTTTTTTACAATTTTTTGTATCATTACTCAACTTAAAAAACAAACTGTTAGTCTTTTTTCCATAACATTTTTGTTTCTCTATCATTTAAAAAAAATTATATGTTGCACTACTAGACATTGACCTCTACATGCTATAAAAAAAATCATGATCATTGCATTAATACCTTCAAAAGAGGGACCCACATTTGACATATTGTTTCCAAGGTTTGGTCACTTAGATAATTAAAAAAAAATACTAAATTTACTTTGGAAAAATAGTGTCGCACTAGTATTATTTGTTCTATATATGTCCACCACTTTTCGTAGGTTGATTCCATCATTTAGGCACTCAAATGTGGCACCACAAAGACATATACCTTACCATTTCCCAAAAAATAAAATGTAACTATTAGAAAATAGCAAACTTGAAATAGTTATGAACATTTTCAATGGATGAAATTTATGTATTTAAAAATGTGATCCAATTTCGTACATTTCATCTTTTTTACTCAAAACAAAATTTATTGTGTAGTATCTCAAAATATCCATGTAAGTTGAGGGATTCCCGTTTTTTTAGTTTTCTATTAAATCTAACACGTCAAAAGAGACTCTCATTAGCTTTCACCAACCCTAGTCATTAATGATTAATTATGGTCAAACTTAATCAACCATAATTTGACCTCCATCATAAACCACGGTCAACAATGGTCAACCTTAATTTGACCTCCATCATTAACCAAAGTTAGCTATAAAAACCATGGTTAATTAAAGTCAACCATAGTCAACCATTATTCACTAAAGATAACCATGGTCAAACAATAATGAAACATGATTTACTATGGACAAACTTATTTAGCCATGGTAAAGTTTGTCACCCTAGATAACCCATGGTTAAACCATTGTCACCTTTGGTTAATCTTATTCAAGTATAATTTTACCTCCATCATCAACCATAGTCAACAATGGTCAAACCTAATCTAAATTATCTAACCAAAGTCTTCCATAAAAACCATGGTTAACTAAAGTCAATCATAGTCAACCACTGTTCACTATAGCCCACCAAGGTCAAACAATTGTCAATTGTGAACTGATTATGGTCAAACATAGTCAACCTTTCTCACCCATGGTGAAACCATAGTCGTGTTTGGTTAACCAAGGTAAAACTTAATCAATCATGGTCAAACTTAGTCAACTATTGTCAAGCATAGACAACCATATGTTGATGTCCAAAAAACTCCTTGTGCTGATAGTAGGGGTTCTCCCTAGTAGAAAACACTAATTAGACTTTGAATTGTTTGGGATAGGGAACATGTTTGAATCCTGGCTCAGCTGCCATTCACTAGTTGGATCTTTTACCAATTGTGGCATGGTCCACCATTTAGAGTTTTTCTTTTAGAATATCAGATGCAAAATTCCCTAATCTAGGATGCAGGCCAAGATTATTCTAACCTATCCTATCTAGGAGCAAAAGTGACAAGGAAATACAATAAATGAAGTTGAAGTACATTTCAATAACATATAACCACATAGAATGAAATGTGAAACAATCACCCAAGTGAATTTAACTATTTCATAAGTGTTTTTGTTTTCACATGAAAACATTTAGATGAAAGATGGGATCCTGTGTAGAATTATTTAAATCGATGTTTTAGGCTGAATAGCGTAACCCATCATCCGAAAGAGATACCTAGAAGATAATTAATGATATATGACCAATTTATCTTTCTTTAAAGAGATTGTTGGTCTTTAATAAAAGGTAAGGTGGTTTTAAAATTATTTTAACCATGCCAGCTATTTTTACTTCCAGTTTTATTAATCCCTAAATTTTAAACCTAAAATCAAGACCTAAATTCTTTGATAACTAAGATTTGATTGATTATTGAGCTTTATTTTAAGACCTAATTTTTTTATTAAGGCCTAAAATCAAGAACTATTTTTTTTAAGCCTAGAATCTTTGATAAATAAGCTTTAATGAGACCTAAATTTTTTATAAAGGCCTAAATTCTTTGGAAACTGAGCTTTAATTGATTACTAGGATTTATTAAGACATAAAAAGATTATTAAGACCTAAAAAATTTAAGCCTAAAGTCAAGACAATTTTTTTTGATAACAAGTTTTAATTGATTACCAAACTTTATTTTGTTAAACTTATTGAGTTACTTAGACTATCATTTTCTTATTAGGTTGATCACTCGCTTCCATGATTTGCTTAGCTTCCAACCATCACCATGATTCGAATTATTTGGATGTTTTTCAATTTCAATGGCTTCACGGACACGTCTCTTTGTATAGTGATCAATGTTGCTAATAACGTTGGCATCCTTTATGCATATGTGGTGTCTAGAAATGTTTGAGTGCTTGGGTAGAGTTGATTTTTTTGTTATTCCATGTATGATATTGGAATTATGTTCCTTAAGTCTAGTATGAACTCAACGACTTGTTTCTCCAATGTAAACTTTTCCATAGTCAAAAGGGATCATACACACCCTTATTATTTTTGGTTTTGTATATTCCTTAGCATGGTAAAGCATTCTTCTTAATGAATTATGTGGAGGAAAGGAAACAACAATTTGTTTTTTCTTTAGGATATTAGATATCTTGTTGGTGGTCCCGTGTATGTAGGGAATATTAATTGTTTTATATGTGCGATTACCATGTTCTTTAACACCGACAAGATAGCTAATATCCTAAAGAAAAAACAAATCAGTGTTTCCTTCTCTCCACATAATGCATTAAGAAGAATTCTTGACCATGCTAAGGGCCAGACATAACCAAAAAGGAATAAGGCTGTGTAAATAATCCCTTTTTATTGTGGAAAAGTTTGCGTTGGAGAAATAGGTTGCTTAGTTAATACTATAATTAAGGAACATAGTGTTGACATTGTACATGGAAGATCAAAAAAATCAGCCTTATGCAAGCACTCAAACATTTCTAGACACCACATATGCATAGATGATGCCAAAGTTATTAGTGATGTTGATCACTATATAAAGAGATGTGTCCATGAAGCCATTGAAATTGAAAAACATCCAAATAATTTGAATTGCGATGATGGGTGGAAGCTAAGAAAATATAGAATCCAGTGATCAACCTAATAAGGAAATTATAGTCTAAGTAACTCAATAAGTTTAATCAAATAAATCTTGGTAATCAATTAAGACTTGTTTATCAAAAAAATTATGCCTCAATTTTAGGCTTAGAAATTTTTAGGTCTTAATAAAAATTTTATGTCTTCATAAATCCTAGTAATCAATTAAAGCTTAGTTTCCAAAGAATTTAGGTCTTAAAAATTTTAGGTCTTTATAAAAATTTTAGGTCTCATTAAATCTTAGTTATCAAAGATTTTAGGTCTTGATTGCAGGCTTAAAAAAATGTAGTTCTTGATTTCAGGTCTTAAAATTTTTATGTCTTGATAAAACATTTAGGTCTTAAATAAAGCTTAATAATCAATCAAAGCTTATATATCAAAGAATTTAGGTCTTAATAAAATTGGAAATAAAAATAGGCAACATAATTAAAATAATTTTAAAACCACTTTACCTATAATTAAAGACTATTAATCTCTTTAAAGAAAGCTAAATTGGTTAGATTCATTGATTCTCTTATGAGTATCTCTTCCTGACGACGGGTTATGTTATTCAACTAGAAATGACGATTTAAATAAGTATACACATGATCCCATCTTTTATCCAACTGAATTTAACTGTTGGAATAGTCACAACATAAACACATTTTGCATTTACAACTCGTAGAAAGCAAAGAAACTGCGAGAATACATACATAATAGAAAGTAATGAACCACGTGAATAATCCAATACGTAAACAAAACTGCTGAATTTTTATTTGTATTGATAGGGGGTGAATCAATATAAAGCACAAATTATACATTTTTTACTTCAAACAAGTATGCACCAATTTCTAGTGCAATTAACGTAATAAGAGACACCAATGTGCAAATAATTTGTATAGTAAATATTTAAATATATATAATTTCTATTTACGACGTGAGACACCAAAATCCAAAATATGAGCATCAACTCAATCAAGCACCAACTTAATTGCAAGCATAAACTCATTGATTACAGGAACCAACCTGTAAGTACTTCAACCATCTACAACCACCAATTTTTTGACTTCAGGAAATAACCTAAATGGATATCAATCCTATTGCGCAAGCTACGATTTGCTATAGTCAGGAACCAACCTGATTGAGCACTGCAATATCCTTTTTATTTTTCAACACTGGCTGGATGGAGAAGCACCAACTCCTTTTGTATTCTCCAGCACCAACTGGATGGAAGAATGATATGATCCCAGGATGAGCTTAAAAAACAACTTGAAACTCACTTAAGAAAGGGATCAATATAGGATTTTTATCTAACGTTAATTTACATGTGAGCATGAGCATAACATTAAGTGTGCATCACAAAATCAACCACATAAAATGCAAGACATTTCAAGCACATAATGAACATGATATGATAACGGAGTTCACCAGACACACTGGCTACATCTACGAGACTACTCCAAATAGAGAAACCAATCCATTAAGCATGATGAACAAAAGCATAAATTTACATCAAATTGACCACCTCTAAGAAGTATTCACATTTTAGAAAAACAAGATCATAGAGCAATAGCAATAAATAATAAACAAGATGCAAATAGTAAAACAAATTACAAGAAAGACACACATATAGCGTGGTTCACCCAAGATGGGCTACGTCCACATAAAAATTTCTAGTCCTTTATTATTATACCATCCATAAAAATGTAGGGATACAACCTACAACAACTACGCCACACTTCCTCTTCACTCTCTCACCATATCTCTCACATATTGTTTTATAATTCTACAATACAATACAAATCCATATTACAATGCTTTCCTTTTATATGGGAATTACCATGGAAAAATACCATGGGTTACCCAACACTATGGGCTTGTAAACTGTTGGCCAACAAAAATACGAAAAATTTATTTCAGGGGATCGATGGCCCCTGCACCCCCAAACAATGGGGGACATCCCCTACTGGGATGACTGTATAGTAAAAATGGGGTACAAACATGACTGAACAATAAAATATTTGAATATGAAAGATAAGGCTCCACAACCAACAATCTCCCACTTGGATATAGATAAAAAAAAATCCAACGCTACTATGCTTGCTAAACTATGCTCTGAAACTTGAGCCTAGAAATTTTCTCATATTCACCTTCACACTTGAAGTCCAACAGAAACCGAGCAGTAACTCAGTTTCTCTCTGGTTACTACATTTGTCAACATGTCCATAGGATTCTGGCTAATATGTATCTTTTCCAACTTTAACGGCTCCTCTTCCACAGAAGATCTTATGAAATGGTACTTGAGCTATATATGTTTAGTCTCCGAATGAAAATATGAGTTCTTTGCAAAATGAATGGTACTCTGGATATCACTGTACAACCTATTATTCTCTTTCTTCTTACCCAATTGCTCCATGAACCTCTATAACCAAATCATCTCTTTACTAGCCTATGTAGCAGTAACATACTCTATTTCCATTGTTGAAAGTGCAACAACCTTTTGTCATTTTGAAATCAACTTACTTTTGTTCCACCTACAGTTAAAACATACCCTGTGGTGCTCCTCCCGTTGTCTTTATCACCTGCCATATCTACATCAACATGTCCCTGTAGAACACAGTCTGAACCTCCAAAACATAATGCATGAGAAGTGGTACATGTCAAATAACTAAGAATCCACTATACTACTTTCCATTGTTCTTTACCTAGATTGTTCATACACCTACTCACAAATCCCACTACATGTGCAATATCTAGTATTGTGCACACCATGGCATACATCAAGCTTCCAACTGTTGATGAATAGGGAACCTTGGGAATGTATTCTATCTCTTCCTGTGTCTTGGGACACGTATCCTTACTTAGTTTGAAATGGTTGGTTAAAGGTGTACTAACTAGTTTTTCGTTATGCATTATAAACCTCTCCAACACATTTTCTACGTACTCACCTTGAGACAGGGTTAATTTGCAATTTTTCTTGTCTCTTGTTATTCTCATACCAAGGATTTGGTTTGCATCACCCATATCCTTCATCGCAAATGATTTAGCTAGTTTCCTTTTGAGAACATTTATATCCTGCATGTTAGACACTGCAACAAGCATTTCATCCACATACAATAACAAGATAATATGTATTCCATGATCTAGCCTCTTGAAATAAACATAGTGGTCAAAATGGCATCTATTATAACCATGTTCTCTCATAAACTTATCAAATTTTAAATAGCACTTCCTTGGAGCTTGCTTTCGGCCATACAAGTTCTTATTCAACTTGCAAACCAAATTCTCCTTCCCTTTGACCTCATACCCATGTGGCTGCTACATATAAATCTCTTCCTCCAAATCCCCATGGATAAAGGTTGTTTTTACATCTAACTGTTCAAGATGCAAATATTCTATCGCCACTAGAATTAAAATAGTTCTAATTGAAGTCATTTTAACAACAGGAGAAAATATTTCATGAAATTCTATACATTTTCTTTTATACAAACCCCTTTACAACAAGTCTAGCCTTGTACCACTTCTTTCCTCCATATCCTTCCTTCAACCTGTAAACCCATTTATTCTTCAATTGTCTTTATCCTGCAGGAAACTAACCCAAATCCTAATTCTGGTTTCTTACCAATGAGTCCATCTCCTCATTCACTCCTTTCTCCCACTTCTTTCTAGTTTCTACCTGCATTTCCTCTTCATAACATTCTAGTTCACCGAAATCAGTCATCAATAAAAATACAGTGAAGCAGAGAATAGTTTAGGGGGTCTACTTATCCTGGTATATCTTCTTACATTTGCAAGAGTTTGAGATGCCTGTTGTTGCTCATGATTTTTTGGTTCCTTTGGAACTCCATTTTTTTTATTTCATCAAGCACTGTGTACTCTGTGTTTTCCTTTTCCTCTTTCTTTCCCAGCTACTGATATTTGTACATAATCTTTTCATTGAATACTACATATCTACTCCTAATGATTTAGTTATTTTCATAATCCCATAAGCAATAACCAAAATCATCAACTCCATATCCAATAAAGGTACATTTCTTGCATTTAGCCTCAATCTTTGCTCTATTTTCGTTAGCAATGCTTCACAACCAAAAGTTCTCATAAATGAGTAGTTTACCTTTTTACCTATCCATGCATCCTCTGGAATTCCACCATCCAAAGCATTTGAAGGTCCTCTGTTTATTAAGTAAACAATAATATCTGCAACATCATCCCAAAACTGTAAGAGAAACCATGTTGTAATCTCATACACCTTGCACGCTCCATGATCATTATATTCATCCTTTTTGACACACCATTTTCTCACGGTGTTCCTGGAACTTTCTTCTCTCTACGAATCCCATGGTCTAAACAATAACTATCAAACTCCTTGCTGCAGTATTCACTTACATTATCATATCTAAGACACTTCAATATTTTCCCTATCTCATTCTCAACCATAGCTTTCCACTTCTTAAAGTAGAAAACACATTAGATTTATGTCTAATGCAATAAACCCAAGTTTTTATAGTTGCATCATCAATAAAGGTAACATAATAGCAAGATCCACCAAGAGATTTCACCTGAGCCGATCCCCATACATTTGTATGCACAAGCTCTAAATTTTCACTCTTCTTATATTTCCCAACCCTGAGAAATCTAAGTCTCTTTTCTTTTTCATAAACACAGTTCTTACAAAATTACAAACTTACTTGCTTCAAATCTAGAAGCAATTTCCTTGAGTATAGAATCTGCATCCCCTTCTCACTCATGTGTCCAAGCCTATGATGCCACAACGCTGCATCTATTTCCATGGAAGCTTCAGAGATAGAATAAACAATATTAGGAGGACATAAATACAATGTACCTATCCTATCTCTTTTTCTATTACCAGTTCTCCTTTAGTGACATTCCACCACATTTTTACAAACGTGGACACAAAACTGCTATCTCCCAACCTCCCTGTTGAGATCATATTTCTTTTCATAGAAGGAATATTCCTTACATCTTTTAGCAGCCATTCATTTCCATTATTTAACTTAATATGTACCTTACCCATTCCAAAAATTTTACATGGTTCATCATCCCCCAGTAAAACATGTCCAAAATCACTTAGAACGTAATCATGAAAAAATTTCCCATGGGGTGTAGCATGACATGAAGCCCCTAAATCTACTACCCAATAATCACTAGTATTATCTAATGCAAGAATCAAATCATATTCTAACACATCACCTACTACACTTTCTCCCTGAATAGTCTCCTACTGCTCATCTCCTTTCTTCTTTGGAGCTCTGTAGTATTTCTTTAGATGTCCTCTCTTACCACAGTTCTAGCGCTTTATCTTTCCCAATATGGACTTGGATCTTCCCTTTCTATACTTGCTACGATTACTTGGGCTCCTTCCTTTCTCCCTTTGTCTTCCCCTACTCTCTATGGTCAATGCATTACCTGATGTCTCAACTATGACTTTTCTTCGTATTCCCTCGCTAAGAATAA
Source organism: Pseudotsuga menziesii (assembly GCA_001517045.1). Lineage (NCBI taxonomy): Eukaryota > Viridiplantae > Streptophyta > Pinopsida > Pinales > Pinaceae > Pseudotsuga > Pseudotsuga menziesii. Next base: position 102,852 of record LPNX010152948.1, on the reverse strand, counting down.
CGCCGACAACATCATCAAATTTAAAAGTGTTTGAACCAGGGATATAGTTACTTCCAACCATGACCAAGCCATTCCAACTTTCTGGAAATGAGCAGAGGATTAGAAGATCCCTAACCTCATCATCAAAGTTCACTTTTACATAACTTAGATGACTAGTAATCATATTAAATTCATTTAAATGGTTGGCAACAGATCCACCTTCTGACATATTCATATTAAATAAATGATTCATTAAAAATATATTGTTGGAATCCAAGGGTTTTTCATAGAGCTTATCCAATGCACTCATCACACTCTTTGTTGTATTTTCTTTTGAAATATTGAAAGCCATCAATGAATCCATGCATAGTTGTATTGTTCCCGGTGCCTTTCTGTCAAGAACCTCCCATTCTTTGTCCTTCATAGTTGCCGGTTGTAATGTTTTTCTTCCCAATGGTAGGTATAGATCCTTCTAGTATAGATAGTCCTCCATTCGCATATTCCATAACTAGTAGTTTTGGCCGTTAAATTTCTCGACCCTAAAATTTCCTTCTTCTACCATTTCTCCCACTCGAACCAATAACCCTTCTTTCCTACGAGTTTATCAGCCAAATAAACCTTTGGCTCTAATACCAATTGTTAGAAAAACATGATCGCAGAGCAATAGCAATAAACAATAAACAATCCAACAAAGTGGTTCACCCAAGATGGGAGACATCCACACAAAAATTTCCAGTCCTTTATTATTATACAATCCAACAAAATGAAGGGATACAACCTGCAAGAACTGCATTGCACTTCCTCTTCACTCTCTCACACAATCATAGAGATTGTTTTACAATGCTACAATACAATACACAGTCGTATTACAATGATTTCCTTTATAGGGAAATTACCATAGGAAAATACCACGGGTCACCCAATACCATGGGCCTGCAAACTGTTGGCCAACAAACATACCAAAAGTTCCTTTTGGGGCTTGGTGGCCCCTGGACCCCGCAACCGAGGGGTATGGTCGCCCCCGGACCCCCATTGGAGGACGATGTCTCCTCACACCGCCCTCCTAAAACGAGTGTACAGTAAAACTAGGGTAGAAATACGTCTGAACAATAAAATATTTGAATCTAGAAGATTAGGCTCCACAACCAACATCACCAACTGTTCACTTATTGCTATTGAACAACAATTGTCTTTGAAAGGTCACACCCTCATCAAATCCTTTACCTTTGTACTTCAAATAAAGAGTGTCCAAGACCAACAATTGCAGCAGTGCACAAGTTGTATTGGATCCTCCTTTGTTTACAAGACTGAAGAAATAAAGCAAGTGCATGCTTGCCTCCTTTGTCTTAAAGAGCTAATAAAACTTGGACATGAATATACTTCACAATGCAACTATCATACTCTCTTAACATCTTCTATGAGATCCAAACACCAAGAAAAGGCACACAATTCATCAACAAAAATGAAGATGGTGCATAATGCAGTTGTCCATACTCTCTTAACATCTTCTACGAACTATGAGCCTCGAGCAAAGACACATGATTCACCGATAGAAATGAAGATTCTTCATAATGCATCTATCCATACTCTCTAGAAATATTCTAGGATCTATGAGCCTCAAGCAAAGACACATGAGTGAAGGACAAGGACTCGAACATGATATTCAAAACATGGATTGTAACACCCTGGTTTTGACCCCATGGTATTGAAATTGTACATGATGTATATATTGTATTAAAATCATGGCAAGGAGCTCAAGGCCAAGGCCTTGTTATTGATTGATGTTTTGTGTATAGGTGATCAAGGTTGATACCTATGGTTATAGTGTTGGTCAGGAACAGTACATTTTGGAATATCATGTAAATACACAATTTAATAAAATACCACATCTAGCTATGCACTGGAACGTGAAAGAGATGGGGGCATGATTTCACAAGGAATAGGGAGGGGAGTTAGTCAAACTTCTGAGCCAATAGGGTGAGACCAGATTCCAATGGGGAAACCCATGAATCCTTAGCTACCCTTTTGTCCTCTATCCTCAATCATTCATTTCTTCTAGAATTTGGTTGAGGTAGTTAATTCCTTAGGCAGAGCAAGGCATGGCAGTCTGATTGTGTGTCTGAGAAAACCTGCAAGTATGTAGTCTAGGAAGCCCTGTTCTTGCTTCTGAAGAAAGAAATCACAAGGATGCGTGCTTGTTCCATCATCCCCAATCATGCTGAACGTTTTGATTATTCTTCTATCCTATGAATTCGTTTTGTTCATTTTACACGATTATGCATTGTTCATCAGCAAGAGTCACAAATCGTTTTGGTTTTAGCAGAGTGTTGCTACGCATTTCTACGAGTATTTTCCTTTCCCGAACCCTGGTGGTGGGATTACAATGTTATCCTAAACTATAGACTGGTATGAGACCTTGTTTTCTCTGTGTTACAAAGTGAAGCCTACGTTGTTGTATTTCCTTGTGGGTTGTTGTGATGTGTATCCATGTTTTGGTATGAAAGACTTAGGAGTGGAAGAGGCCCAGAATTGGCGGATAAACCTAGTGAAGAGATGAACCTCATAGACAGATCAAGAGGGGTTGGAAAAACTTTTATGCACACCATGAAGAGCATTGGAAGGGAAGTCATAGTCCGAGGGACTGTGGAGCAGATAAGGGGATGCTTCCTTGTGTTGGGTGTGTAGGTATTATGGAATTCCAAGCCGGATAGATCTGGTGTAGGTGTCCATAGCTCTGTGGTCGAGCTCACTAACTTAGAAATTCTACCTTTCCATTTCCTTAGCAGCCTGATAAACCCAACTATTGGTTGGTTTGGTTGAGTCGTGGTGAGCATTTGACCAGGTGTGAGTCATTGCCTGAGCAGCCTGAGACACCTACTGTAGGTTGGCTTGACTATGTTTTGATGTGTGTTGGATATGTGTGAGCCTGTTGTTCCCTAGTTCCTTGTGGAAATCATGCCCATCTCGGGGGTGGCAGTGGTTTTGAGAGATTAATGAACACACTGGCCTTTGGTTGGGTGGAACGTTGCAATGACATAGCTAGTTGCGGGACATCTTCATCATTCAAGATAAATATTCTCTGTTGTGTCATTTCTGCAATGTATTTTCTTATGAATGAAACGATTATGTTGAATGCTTATGAATGAGTTAAAGTAGAGGTTAATGTTGAATGAATGTACCTGTATTTGCATTTGTTTATTCCTGGTATGTTTCAATGCATTTTTCCTAAGATCATGGAGGCTAGAATCCCATTACAGAGTCAGAATACATCTGACTTAGCGTTTCTTCCCCTTGAAATCTTCCCAGGGAAGATGGAAGGTGGAAACCAGAAAAGAGAAGTGGAAACGGGGCATAATGTTGGTTTTCCGATTCCAGGGATCCGCTTGCGGAAGGCAGAAGGTAGGAGCGCAGAAAGAACCAAATTTTCTAAGGAAAAGTTGGATTTCGGCATCCCGAGCTGCAAGGAAAAGGCGAAAGTCAATAGAATAGAAAAAGGCTAAGGCAGAATGTCAAGTTTCCAAACCCCAAAGTCCGAAGTCCGAGATCGTAAGTCAAAAGCTAGAATTCAAAAATCCGGCAAGTAAAGCAGTGATTCATGGGTTTCAGCATTCTGAAGTCGAGAGTCGAAAAGCGGGAAACCGGCAGGAAAGGTAGTCATTTCACGCATTTCCTCATTTCGAGGTCAGAAGGCAGAAAGTGGAAGTGCGGAAGGTGGAATATGGATAATTCACTCTGTCAAAATTCAGAGTTTTTGATTCCCGAGTTTCGAGGTCGGAAAGGCAAAAAACAGAAGTTGGAAGATGGAGGAGTGGTCAAGTATCTTTGTCATACATTGTGCTCCCAGTTCCCGTATTTCGCAGCGAAAAACAGAAAAGGGGAGTATGGAGGGCGGAGTGTAGAAAGGACAGGTTCAGTCCGGAAAAGGTATTTTCTGGTAACAGAAGGGATCTGTCAATGGTGGAACGACTGTTACAGTGTTTTCTAATCCAAGGATTGAATGTTTAAGGATGTTACATGACCCACGGTTGTGTTAAATAGATGAAAAGGAGAAGTTTTAAATTATTCTGCATATTAGTCGGGTGTATGGGCATCGAGTTGACGGACATCGTGGTATATCACAGTAATACCAGACCATCGAGTACGTTACATTGTGGCATATCAGAGGTAGTTGAGGTGGCGTTTCTCCTCCAAGGAGGGAGGGGACATTACATTGTGTCATTAGAGCAAATGGTTACAACATTGGGCCTAGATGGGCTAGGTGAATAGTTTTCAAAATTATTGGTTGAAACATTGCAGCTCACAATGTATTTAAATTCTAAAATTTTTATGTAGCTAACAATGATGTTTATTAACACATTTTTGCAGAGTCATAGTGCTGGTTGGAAGAGTTGGCTTTGGCTCAGCCATGAGAACCTATAGCATGAATGATGCACAGGATCCCTATGGGCATGAAACAGATGCGATGGGGGGGAAAATCCGAGTTGGAAATGCTGATATAGAGTCTAATGGGAGAATATTTCAAGATACTCCCCAGATTTTGCAGGCACCATGAGAAGCCTAAGGGTGGGGATGCAAAGCTACATAGAAGACAATGAGAGGATGATTAAAGATCAAGAAGAGTAGAATCAGTTGCATGTTGCAGATTTTGACAGACATTTAGAGGTAGATGAACTCTGGGCATGGGGTAGTAAATCCGAAAGAAGGTAGGAGCGGTGCTTTAAGAAGAAAAAGGTATTCTAGTGGATCATCTGACTCTGAAGGATCCACTGGGGGTTCAAGTTCTTCTTCTCATAGGAATAAGAAAAAGAGGTGCTACCAGAACAGTTCACGTGATGAATTTAAGAAAGCTAATCCTCTTACGTTTGATGGTGAGGTAAAGAACGATCAAGAAGTTGAAGCTTGGCTTCTTGGGATGAGAAAATATTTCCAAGTCCAAGACTACTCTGGAAATATGAAGGCTAGGGTAGCCTTCTTCAATTTGACTGGAAGAGCATCCATATGGTAGGAGAACATAAGGCAAGTGAAGAAGATCAATGAAAGGAATATTGTGTGGAAGCAGTTCCAATAGTATTTCAGGTAGAAGTACCTCTCTGATAGGAACTATGATGATAAGATTAAAGAGTTCCATGGATGAAATTGGGATAGCTAACCATGGAAGAATATGCAAATAAATTCTTGGATTTGTTGAGGTATGTCAAGTACATCAGAGATGATAAAGTGAAAATTCAGTGTTTCCTGACTGGACTACCTCAGTCATACAAAGACAGGATTGAGTGTGATGAACCTCGAACTCTACAAGAGGCTATAAGAAAGGCCAAGTATTACTATGACCAGAACAAAGGAAAACCTGATATCCATAAGGCATGGAAGGATAAGAAGAATGAAAATTTTGATCAGAGGAAGAAAGGTTTCAAACCTTCTCACTTCCAAAATCAGCAGAGGAAGCCATCACAAGTCGTGGCTCATCCAGCTAGAGTGATGGGAGACAGGCCAAGAAATCCAAAAGAGATCAGAGAACCACTCCAATATTGGGGATCTGGAGGACCCCATCTGCACAGGAACTATTTGCATCAGAATGGGAATGTGAGTCAAGCTCACAACATTCAAGAAGTAGAAACTGTGGGTTAAGTGGCAAGGACCGTCCATAGGATTTATGTAGCACTAGAGGATCGCCCGACAGATCATCGATTAATTGTGGTTGAATTTGGAGGTAAGATTGCTGAGCAATATATTTCTGTATTGATTGACCCTGGATCTACTCACAATTATATTACTCTTAGATTTGTTGATATTTGTGCTTTTAAGAAGTTACAACATAACAAATCAAGGTTAGTTCAGATAGCCACTGGGACTAAGAGAAAGGTTAGTGAAGTGGTAGAGAAATGTACATTGGTTATGGATGGATTGGTCACTTATGCAGATCTGAATGTTCTACCACTTGGTTCCTATGACGTTCTTATTGGAATATATTGGTTGGAAGCACACAAAGTTAAGCTTGATTTTTGCAATAAGACTTTTGAATGCATGGATGAAGAAGGAAACCCAAGGGTTGTAACAGCCATTCCAAAGGTGATCTATGTTAGGCAGATTTCAGCAATGTAGCTAAAGAAGTTCTGTAGGAAAGGTTGCTAGTTGTATGCAGACAATATGTTGAAGGAAGAATAGAATGAAACTCCTAGGTTGGAGGAATTTCTTGCATTGCAAGAATTCAGGGATGTTTTTTCTAATGAAATTCCATGAATTCCTCCAAAGAGGGACATTGATTTTACAATTGACCATGTGATAGGAGTAGTGCCATTGTCCAAGACACCCTACAGGATGAGTACACCATAATTGCTAAAGCTCAAGATGTAGCTACAAGAGTTGTTGGAGAAGAAGTATATTAGGCCAAGTGTGTCCCCTTGGGGAGCACTAGTGTTGTTTGTGAAAAAAAAGATGGTACACTTGGGTTTTGTATTGATTACAGACAGCTGAACAAAGTCACTGTGAAGAATAAATACCCTTTACCTCGAATTGATTACCTCTTTGATCAAATGAGAGGAGCAAACATATTTTCCAATATTGAATTGAGATCTACATACCATAAGGTAAGAATCAAGGATGAAGATATTCATAAGACAACCTTTAGAACAAGGTATGGACACTATTAGTTTGTGGTGGTACCATTTGGTCTCACAAATGCACCAGATACATTTATGTGTATCATGAATAGTGTTTTAGAAGGTATCTGGACAAGTTTGTTCTTGTTTTCCTAGATGACATTCCTATTTATTCTAAGAATGAGGAAGAACATGAAGAACATATGAGATTGATAGTGCAATTGCTCAGGGAGCATAAGCTGTATGCAAAGCTAAGCAAATGTGAATTCGATAAAGATAAAATTCATTATCCGGGTCACATTATCTCAGATAAAGAAATATCTGTAGACCCTGAGAAGATTGAAGCCATTATGAATTGGCAAACCCCAAGAAATGTGACAGATGTGAGGTATTTTATGAGACTTGCAGGATACTACAGGAGGTTCATTGAAGGATTCTCCAAGGTTGCACATTCAATCACTTATTTGCAAAAGAAGGGGATAAATTTTGAATGGACAACAAGGTGTGAAGGAATCTTCCATCAATTGAAGAATCTTCTCACAAGTGCACTAGTTTTGAAAATTACAGACCTAGAAAAATATTTTTTGGTGTGTACTGATGCATGCAGTCAAGGACTTGGAACAATTCTTATGCAAGGCAACCACATGGTATGCTATGAGTCAAGAAAATTGAAGGATCATGAGAAGAACTATGCCACTCATGATTTAGAACTTGTAGCCATAATAAATGCTCTCAAGATGTTGAGGCATTACTTAATGGGCAAGAAATTTAAGCGAAGGACAAACCATTGTGGTCTGAAATACTTGTTTGATCAACCAACTCTAAATGCTAGGCAAGCTAAATGGCTGGAGTTTTTGTGTGAGTTTGATTTTGAAATCAAACACATAAAAGGAAAAGAAAATAAAGTTCCTGATGCACTCAATAGGAAGGTGCATGAAATGCATGTGGCATCTCTCAGTATTTTCCAGTCAAATTTGAGACAGCAGATTGTTGATCATACTGTCGAGGACGAAATGTATGTGCAGGTGAAGGACAAGTTGCAACAACAAATACTTGAGAAGAAGTACGAGGGATATAAACTGGAAGAAGATGGACTTCTTATTTATAAGAACAAAATTTATATTCCAAATGTAGTAGACTTAAGGAGAGTTGTCATGGATTAAATCCATAAAGATCCATATTTTGGTCACCCAAGATATCAGAAAACAATTGCTACAGCCAGAAAAGCAGTATTTTTGGCCAAGAATGAAAAAGGAAATTGTTGAGTATATATCTAAGTGCATGAAATTTCAGCAGGTTAAGGTTGAGCATCAACACCCAGTAGGTTTGTTGCAGCCCTTGCCAGTTCCATAATGGAAATGGGAAGTTGTTTCCATGGATTTTATTACAAGATTGTCAATGACTTGGAGACAACATGATTCCATCATGGTTGTGGTGGACAAGTTGACAAAGGAAACACATTTTATACCGGTTAAGTCCACGTATAAGATTGATGCCATTGCAAAAATATTCATGAAGGATATTTTCAGATTGCATGGATTGCCTAAGACAATAGTTTCTGAAAAAGATCCCAAGTTTACTTCCAATTTTTGGAAGGGCCTGTTTACAGATTTGGGTGCAAAGATGAACTTCAACATCGCCTACCATCCTCAGACTGATGGCCAGACAAAGAGAGTGAATCAGGTGCTTGAATACATGCTTCACATGTATGTAATGGACAAACCATCCAAGTGGGAGGATTATTTACACTTGGTATAGTTTTCCTATAATAATGGTCAACAAGCATCCTTGGGGATGAGTCCATATGAAGCTTTGTATGGAAGAAGGTGTAGGACACCAGTGACTTGGGATTTTCCAATGAACAGGATTGTGCTTGGTCCATAATTGCTCAACGAAATGGAGCTAGAGGTTGCAAAGATCGAGTAGAACTTGAAAGCATCCCAATATAGATAGAAAAGCTATGCAAACAAGCATGTAGTGCATAGAGAGTTCAGTGTTGGGGATCATGTTTACCTCAAAGTGAGGGAAAGGAAGAGTTCCTTGAAGATTGGAAGTTGTGTCAAGCCGTCACCTAGATACTGTGGGTCGTTTGAATTACTTGAAAGAATAGGGCTAGTTGCATATAGAATTGCATTGCCTTCTAGCACTAGAGCTCATAATGTTTTTCATTTGTCTTTGCTTAAGAAATATGTACATGATCCTAACCATGTGATAAATTGGGATGTGATTCAGGTGGAACCTGAGGGAGAGTTCCAAACCAAGCCATTGTGCATCCTCGACAGGAAGGTCACAGTGCTCCGAAATTAAGTCGTTGGACAGGTGAAGGTGTAGTGGGAAAACTACGGTCCTAAAGAGTCTACATGGGACCTGGAGAATGCCATGCGATTAGCACATCTATTTTTGTTCAATTTTTTAAAGCACTTAGGATAGTTCTAAATGAAGGGGGAGGGGAATGTAACACCCCGGTTTTGACCCCATGGTATTGAAATTGTACATGATGTATATATTGTATTTAAATCATGGCAAGGAGCTCAAGGCCAAGGCCCTGCCATTGATTGGTGTTTTGTGTATAGGTGATCAAGGTTGATACCTATGTTTATAGTGTTGGTCAAGCATAGTAAATTTTGGAATATCATGTAAATACATAATTTAATAAAATACCACAGCTAGCTATGTACTACAGCGTGAAATAGATGGGGGCATTATTTCACAAGGAATAGGGAGGGGAGTTAGTCAAACTCCTGAGCCAATGGGGTGATACCAGATGCTAATGGGGGAACCCATGAACCCTCAGCTACCTTTTTGTCCTCTGTCCTCAATCATTAATTTCTTCTAGAATTTGGTTGAGGTAGTTAATTCCTTGGATAGAGCAAGGCATGGCAGTCTGATTGTGTGTTTGAGCAAACCTACAAGTCTGTAGTCTGGGAAGCTGCGTTCTTACTTCTAAATCAAGTAAACGCGAGGATGCATGCCCATTCCATTATCCCCAGTAGCGTTGAATGTTTTTATTATTCTTCCATCCTTTGGATTTGTTTTGTTCATTTTTCATGACTATGCAATGTTCATAAGCCAGAGTCACAGAGCGTTTTGGTTTTAGTGGAGTGTTGTTACGCGTTTCTGCAAGTATTTTCCTCTTCCGAACCCTGGTGGTGGGATTATAGTGTTATCCTGAACTATAGAGTGGTATGAGACCATGTTTTCTCTGTGTTACAGAGTGAATCCTATGGTGTTGTGTTTCCTTATGGGTTGATGTGATTTGAATCCCTGTGTTGTTCTGAAAGACTTAGGAGTGGAAGAGGACCAAAATTGGCAGATAAACCTAGTGAAGAGAGGAACCTCACAAATAGTTCAAGAGGGGATGGAAAATATTTTATGCACACCTTGAAAAGAACTAGAAGGGAAGACATAGTCCGATGGACTACGGAGCAGAGAAGGGGATGCTTCCTTGTGTTGGATGTGTAGGTATTGTGGAATGCCAAGCCAGACAGATATGGTGTAGGTGTCCATAGCTCTGTGGTCAAGCTCACTAGCTTAGCAATTATACCTTTCCATTGCCTTAGCATCCTGATAAAACCAACTGTTGGTTGGTTTGGCTGAGTCGTGGTGAGTATTTGACTAGGTGTGAGCCATTTCCTAACTAGCCTAAGACACCCACTATAGGTTGGATTGACTTTGTTTTGATGTGCACTAGCTATGTTTGAGCCTGTTGTTCCCCAGTTCCTTCTGGAAATCATACCCAACTCAGGGGTGGCAGTGGTGTTGAGAGATTAATGAACACACTGGCCTATGGTTGGGTGGAATGTTGCAGCGACATAGCTAGTTGCGAGACATCTTCATCATTCAAGATAAGTATTCTATGTTGTGTTATTTCTGTAATGTATTTTCTTATGAATGAAATGATTATATTGAATCGTTATGAATGAGTTAAAGTAGAGGTTATTGTTGAATGAATGGCCGTGTATTTTCATTTTGTTATGCCTAGTATGTTTCAATGCATTTTGCCTAAGATCATGGAGGCTAGAATCCTGTTATAGAGTCAGAATGCATTTGACTTAGCAATTCTGCCCCTTGAAATTCGCCTAGGGAAGGAGGAAGGCAGAAACCAGAAAAGAAAAGTGGAAACGGGTAGAATGTTGGTTTTATGATTCTTGAGATCCGCTTGTGGAAGGCGGAATGCAAGAGTGGAGAAAGAACCAAAATTTCTAAGGCAAATTTTGATTTCTGCATCCCGAGCCACAACAAAAAGGTGAAGTCAAAAGAACAGAAAAAGGATAAGGTAGAAAGTCAAGTTTTTGAACCCTAAAGTCCGAAGTCCGAGATCGCAAGTCAGAAGCCGAAATTCAAAAAGTCAACAGGTAAAGTAGTGATTCGTGGGTTTCTGCATTTTGAAGTCGAAAGTAAAAAAGCAGAAGGTTGGAATTTGGAAAGCTGGAAACCGACGGGAAAGGTAGTCATTTCACACATTTATACATTCCGAGGTCATAAGGCAGAAAGCGGAAGTGTGGAAGGAGGAAGACGGATAATTGACTTCGTCAAAATTTGGAGTTTTCGATTCCTGAGTTCCGAGGTTAGAAAGGCGAAAAGTTGAAGTCAGAAGATGAAGGAGTGGTCAAGTATCTCTGTCGCACATTGTTCTCCCAATTCCCAGATTCCACAGTGGAAAGGAGGAAAAGGGAGTGCCGAGGGAGGAGTGCGGAAAGGATAGGTTCAGTGCAGAAAAGGTGTTTTCCGGTCGCAGAAGGGATCTGTCAAGGGAAGAACGACTATTACAGTGGTTTCTAAGCCCAGGATTGAATGTTTAAGGATGTGACATGACCCACAACTGTTTTAAAGAGATGGAAAGGAGAATTTTTAAATTATTACGCATATCATTCAGGTGTATGGGCACTGGGTTCATGGAAATCATGGTATATCATAGCAGTACCAGAGCATCAAGTACGTTACATTGTGGTATATCAGAGGCAGTTGAGGTGGTGTTCTCCTCCAAGGAGGGAGGGTACGTTACATGGATTCAAATGGATAACTCACATCCATCCTCTAAGACTCCAACAAGAGCCATGGAGCTTTCAAGAATCCTCCATCAACAATGAGAAGAGTGAACTCTCTCCAAACATGGCTCTCAAAATGCTTTCCTCCTCTATAGAATTATAAAAGGCAAGGATCTAATTCCATGTAGAGATTCAATATCCTATTCTTGGATACCAAGTAGAATTCAACATGTGAATCTTCCTACAAAATATATCTCTTCCAAAGATGCACAAGAAAACTAGAGAGAGGAATAATGAGACTTAACACAAAAGAAGTGAAGAATGATTGATAAATATTCCATGTATTATTGATCAACAATAGTGTACATAATAATACATCCTTGAGAGGAAAAATCAAGTTGCTAAGGAGACAACTCATGCTAACTAATAAAGCATGCTTACCAAATATGAAAACCCCCCATAAGTGACTAAAGCACTTCCCAAATCAGTCCAATAGCTCACGAATTGGCTAAAGCATGAGTGGGTAATGATGAATGATGGAAAATATTACTAATTATGGAATCTGGAGAGAAAATCATGGAGGATGGGTTTTCCACAAAATATAGCAGTTGCCTAGTTAACTAGCTTTACCTTATCCATTGAAAAATTAGGAAAAACATTCTAAAGGCAAAAAAGGACAAGAAGGCACAATTACTAATCTGGGCAGTCAATAAATTTGGAAAAATATTATTTAGTATAAGGATATCCTAGGGTATATATGGAAAGTATTGACCAAGTGATGGTGTATGGAGGCTAACTACCTAGTCTAGTACAATAGGACATTAATCAAAATGATTAATTAATTTTAACCTAAGTATGGTGTGGTTTTTTGATATTCTAACACCCCCCTTAAGCCTGAATTTATGATGGAGTATCTGAAAAAATATCAGAAATATATCTGTATATAGGGCCCATCAACAAGGCTATGGTCATCCTTTACAATTTATTTTGTCCAAAAACCTGAGGAAAGAGGCAAAACCACACCTCCCTCAAAAAGGACATGTCACTAAAATGAACAAAATGTATTCACTTTTTATTTTTCTTCACTTGAATCAGCTGACCGAACTGTTTCTTATTGAATAATTTGATGAAGAAGTTGTGAACTCCATGATCATGCACTAAAGCGTCGATGAAATCTTTGCAAAAAGCAAGTGGAGAGGCTCTTTGTAGTTCATCATATGATGATGTAGGGTAATTATTTGAATGCTTATTGGTTCCAACATAATCCAATCTGAAAATATAATCATTAAAGGAAAATAGATCTATGCATACTCCTTCCCAAAGCGTAAAAAAATCAATATAATCAGTTCCTTGTATAAATGCAAAATGGTGAACTAGACCATGTATCTTGCTTCCAAACGGATGTAGCACCTTCACAATTATGAAATTAGGATTAAAAGACTTTGAAATTTCATAATTATTGTCATATGGAGTAGCAAACACTAAAGGTATAATGTCTCCATGAGTATACAGGGCCATAGTAGGAAAATGATGTGCAACTAGGTAAAATTGATGGATGAGTAAATATGAATGGTACATGGACTTGAATTATGAACCATAGATGTTTATATCAGATCCAAACATGTGTAAAAGAAGTCCAAATATGACTAATGAAATGACTATCCAACTAGTGAAAAATAGACAAGACTTGAAACCGGCAGAAACAAGTGACACTGAATAGGAATCCAATGAGGAATACACTAGTGAACTTGGGGTTTGTATAGTCTTAGGAGAATTTAGAGGATGGGTAAGTGGTATGGATGATGCCATAACATACATATCATAATGCAAACTTAATTCTAAATCGGTTTCATAAGCATTTGAATGGAGTGAAAAAGAGATGGATAAAGACAAGTCAAGAACTAGTGAAAGAACACAAATACTGGGAGATGGCTCTAGCGAACTGATAGGTGGTTTATCCAAGGAAGACACTGATATTTCTGATATAGATATATAAAAAATGAATTTGTATCAAAGAGTTGAGAAAAGGATTAAATTTTGGCACTCAAATCATAATTAAAATTACCTTGGGACCACACATTGTGACAGTGCTATGAGGATTTAGCAGGATTCTCTAGTTCATCTGGTACATCAATTAGTATGTTTCTCAAGCAACTTGGCCATGATGTCCATTTTTTTCTTGAAACATTCTTATCAGAGTGAAATCCTTTGCTGCACTAATAACACTTGGATGAGGTTCCTTTCTTGTTGAATTTCTTCATGGAATTTGAACCTTCATTAGTGGGATTTGAACCTTCATCTTCATTGTCTGACCTTGGCTTCTTCTCTTTAACTGTTTGCTTTTATTTTGAATTTGAATTCTTTATTTCTTTAACTACAATAGAATGGCATTTGTTTTTGGAGTTTTTAAGAGCTCCCATCTGAACCAATTTGTCTTTCTCTTTAGTATGTGAATCAATGAATGTACTCAAAGAAGGAATTTTCCAATTCGAAATAACAAGCCTTGTACCATGGAAAGTTGAAACAAAAACTGAGTATTCATGACTCAATTTTGAAAGGATGGAAATAATCAATTGGTCTTCCTTCTTCTCAAACCCACATTTCTTGAGCATAATATTAAGTGACTTAAACTTGGTGAAGAATCCTTCCATGGATTCAAAAATGCTTGGACTCAATGAGATTAACTCATTCTCCAATTGATGTGCTCTTATCTCATTTTGTACTGCAAAGAGATACTCAAGTTTGGTCCATACTTGGTTTGGAGTGTTCAAACCATCAAGATGAAAAAGAAGATACGGAGAAATTGAGAGACATATCAATCCATAGGCTTCATCCATTCGATTATGCCACTTAGATTTCTCAACAATAGCATTTGACTCATTCTCTAAAGCCATAGAAATTCTGTAGAGGCCCTTACTGCGCAATAAAATTCCAATCTTAGCCTTCTATTCATGATAGTTGTAAGAAGTCAAGATCATAGCTGAAGAAAAAGCCATGCTTTGTTATTATTGTGCTCCTGGAGATTCTCTCTATAACATGCACAAAAAAACTTTGAAGAAATGTTTTGTAAGCTCAATCAAGTCGATAGCGTGATCCCCCTTGCTAGTTGAGCTTAATAGATTGAGCAACCCTGCGCTCTGATACCATGTAGAATTATAAAAGGAAAGGCTCTGATTCCATGTAAATATTTTATATCATATGCTTGGATACCAAGTATAAATTCAGTAGGTGAATATTCCTACAAAAGATATATATTACAAAGATGCACAAGAAAACTAGCTAGGGGAATAATGAGACTGAACACAAGATATGTGAAGAATGATTGAGAATTATTGATCAATAATAATGTGCATAAATAATACATCCTTGAGAGGAAAAATGAGTTTCCAAGGATACAACTCATCCTAGCTCATAAAATAGGATTACCAAATATGAAAACCCCCATAGGTGACTAAAGCACTTTCCAAACGAGTCCAAGAGCTCACGAATTGGATAAAGCATGACCAAGTGATGATGAGTGATGGAAAAGCTTACTAATCATGGAAACTAGAGAGAAAATCATGGAGGATAGGTTGGCCACAAAAGATAGCAATTGCTTAGTTAACTAGCTTTACCTTATCCACTAAAAAGTAGGGAAACCAATCTAAAGGCAGAAAAGGACAAGAAGGCACAGCTACTAATCTGGGTAGTCAATAAAGTTTGAAGAATATTATCCAAAATTAGTATAAGGAACTCCTGGGGTAAATATAGCAAGTATTGACCAAGTGATGGTGTATGGAGACCAACTACCTAGTCTAGTACATAGGAAATTAATCAAAATGATTAATTAATTATATCCTAAATATGGAGTGGGTTTTTGATATGCTAACATCCTCAAATCTCCTAGATATCCAATGTAGTCCCCAATGGAGACACCAAATTGAGTCTCTTCAATAGCCCACGACAAGATCTCACCATCTCTTTATTGCCCCTTACAATGCATATAGTAAGGACTTAAATAGTTAAAGCCACCCTTGGTAGCATGAAACATTTGAATCTCCCAAATTAATACTTAGTTACAATTTGTTGGATTTTAATAAAATAAGCCAAAATATGATTCTTTACCTAGTTACAACTTGTTTGAATTTTAATAACATAAGCCAAAATATGATTCTTTACATATTAAATTTGGTCTAAGTGGTTTCACCTTTCGTTACTCCCTCTAGCCTTACATTACATTTGGTTGACATCCCATTAAAAAGTTGGTTACAAATCATAACCATAATTTCCATGGTCTAAAATCACATGGCATTCTCCATAATTTGTGGGTAACACAACCTATGCCAATACAACATGCCATTCGCTTGTCTCATGCCAAAGTACACTTAAAGATGTTGTTTTACATTTTCACATGTCTTATGCCCAAGTACACTTAAAGATGTTGGTTACATTTGTTTTGGGAGCATGTGATAAAAATAACCAATGTATATACTAATTACACTTTTTATTCATGGCATTATATAACAAGAGCCACGAGGTGGCAATGTCTTTGAGGATAGATTTAAGATTAAATGTAAATAAAATTGCTCTATGTAAGACCGAGTTGTTTTTAAGATGAATATATATTTGAAAAGATCCTTATTAGGTCAGGATGTTAAATGATTCAAGAACACCATATTGTGATAACTAACAACACACTATCGAGAATTCAGCCTCATAAAATTAGGGGAATTTTTGAGGTTTAAAATGGGCCTCATAAGAGATATAATAAAATATTATGAGTTGGGCATTTTGTGGGGAAGATATATTTACAACTCATCTTTTACACTATAACCAATGCAACTATGGTTAAGTTAAATTGAAAATATGTCTAAAATAAAACCAATAAAAAAATCATCTTCGATATGACTAAAAGTAAAGTGTTTTCGAGTACATAAATTACTTTTAAATATAATATGATTGATATGAGTAAAAATAAATTATTTTTGAGTACATAAATTACTTTTGAATATAATATGACGAATATACTTATAAAAGCAATGTACTCATAAAATAAAATATATTAATTTTGAAATTTGAAACATAAATTAATTTCTTCAATATTCAAAATATGTACTCATAAAATAAATATATTAATTTTGAAATTTGAAACATAAACTACTTCTTCACTATTCAAAATATGTTTATAAACCATGTATTAAGTTTATTATTCAACTTTTTAATACACCTTCATAACCTTCATAATCACGTGTAAACTCATTTTTAATAGTTTTTTGTGATATATTTATGTATATTATATATCATTTTTAATGCAATAATTAATAGTATGATTAAATAAATTAAAAAAATATGTTAATATTGGGATGAAGGAATAGTACATAAATTTCTACCAGGAAAAAGTTAAGTTAATATTAAGCAAATGAGATTATATATAATAAACATTATTATTATATCTAATAAAAACTATAATAATATAATATCTTATTATGATATAATAGTTCATTCAAATTGCTACATAAGATTGTATGCATGTATTTGGTTTTGTAACTTGAATGTACATATATAATTTATGTTAGTATAAATGTAGATGTTTCCAATGTTAAAAAGTGATAATAAAATATAAACCTTAAACAATACATAAATTTTAAAAAGAAATATTAATATTAAAATTCAACTGCATGAGAAAACATATATATATATATAAAATAAATATATATATATATTTTTAGATTTAAATAATAATTATAATAGATTATTATATATAGTAAATATTTAAAAAACAAAAAACTATTAATCATCAAATTGTTTTTATTATAAGATGTCAAATGATTTTGATTTTTAAATAAAGATTTGACATATATATTTTAAATATTGAAAAAAAATAATTACATATAATTTTAGTTTTAGTTTTGAATAAAACATTTTTTTTATATTCGTAATTTTTTTTATACTGAAAAATGTAAAAAAATAATTACATTTAAATAAAATATTTAGTTTTTTGGTATTTGTAATTTATTTTATATTGAAATATAGAGTACTTTTATTTCTAAGTATTTTAGTGCATTAATGTTATATTAAAAAATAATCTATGAGTATTATTTTCCATAATGAGTACTTTACTTACAACATTGATATATTTAACTATGGGTTTTCACTCACCATTTACAATTTGACAAATAAACATCCTTAACTCAACCAATGTCACCTCAACTATTATAGATGATGTCATCATCTAAAATGTAATTGGTTCTTTTAAAGTGAAATTTGATAGTACATTTTGTTTTGAGGTCCATTTTTACCTCAAAATTCCCCTAATGAAAAAACATATCATTACAATTTGTAGTATTAGTTTTAAAGTCAAAATATTTTATTAAATATAAACTGAATATAATAAAAATATCTAATATTTTACAAAGTATTATTTCACTTTAAAACAAATTATGATAAAAAATATTTAAATATTTATAATATCAAATTTACTTGAAACATGCATCTAACTTTATTTAAAATCACAAACACTTGCAATTAAAAAAATAGCCCTAATTAAAATGATAACGTGATTCTTTCTCTAGCATTGTGGAGCAACTCTTACTTGAAAGCATTGTGGAGAAGCTATGCTATTATTACTCCATGTCTGGCTAGCCGAGACTCCTCCACATTACTCGGATTTATTACTTTAGTTCATTCCTATCGCATTTTTATTAATGCCATTCATAATGTCTCCTTCTTATCATAACCTTAGCGACAACCTCCATGAATTGAGCCGACGAAATGTTTCCATGCTCCTTTTGTGTTGGAATAAAAAGAGGCACACCTAATTTACACCATGGAAGCAACGTATTGCACATTTCAATCTATTGGAAATGGAGTTGGCAATAAATGTTGTAAGATGCACATCCCTACAAATAATGTCGGCAGAAACCATGAAATAGGATAAGGGAACAAGATATCAACTATATAGGTAGGCAGGGATGGAATTTGATGGGTAAATGCCCATCACGGGTCAATTTACCTGTCAAATACAGCTAAGATATTACTCAGATCATCAAAATCTGGCTTAGAATACAGAGAACGTTTCAGAGTTCGTTTGTTACCGGCAATTTTGACGGGTGTCCGTCATTTGAAATTCCAACACTATAGGTAGGGTATTTTCTCTGTTGTATCCAATTCCATGCACTTCCCAATTAATCATTCCATTCGGTATAGAGTTCACATGTACATAGATTTTGACCAAAAAATGTCTACTGTCATTTAATATATGTAAATATGTTTCTTTGTGCGAAAAATATTTTATCTGAAATCTATACACAGTGGAGCTCCATAAACGCTATCCGCATCACTACGAAAGCAAGTCACAAGTTAGTATTTGTTGACATTGAGACCATATAGAACCGGTCTATTTTCTCCATAAAAAACTTCCAAAGATGACATAGGTACCATGGCTAACACCAACTCTATTTTAAACCCACACGCCGTATCAGAATTGAGACCATATAGAACCGGTCTATTTTCTCCATAAAAAACTTCCAAAGATGACATAGGTACCATGGCTAACACCAACTCTATTTTAACCCCACACGCCGTATCAGAAATCATAACCATAATCTGCAAACCATTCTCACAAGTATTGTTCCTCTCCATTACCTAAAACATAGATCTCTACAATGCCCAAAACTTCTAGCTCTTTGTCAACGCCACTAACCCTAGATTTCCATGAGGATTATGATCTAATGATAGCCTAGGGAAGAAACACCAAAGTTTAATGTAGATTGAAAGGTTGGCCTATATTAACAAAGAAAAAATACTTCCATTTCGATGTGGTTGTAACAATATCCATTTGGTTCCTCTTCCTTCTAGACAAACTCCTACTTACTAACTCAAGTAGTACCTATTCCATACAATATCAAAGAAAAATGATTCCAGATAAACAACATAATTTTATCATATTTAGATATTGAATTATCAATTAGTGTTTTTATAGTTTCTTGATGTCTAAAGTGATACTAATTTATCAACGCCTATAGTGATACCATCATTGTTGAATGCACCAGGGTTCACATTACAAACACCTATGGAAATCAGATCATTAGATCCACTATAACGATGGCATGGGTTTTGT
Organism: Pseudotsuga menziesii; assembly: GCA_001517045.1. Classification (NCBI taxonomy): domain Eukaryota; kingdom Viridiplantae; phylum Streptophyta; class Pinopsida; order Pinales; family Pinaceae; genus Pseudotsuga; species Pseudotsuga menziesii. Next base: position 83,188 of record LPNX010152948.1, on the reverse strand, counting down.
GGAAACTAGTGCTAGATCAACACCACTGCTAGTGCAACATACATAAAAAGAAACTATGCTCAGTACCATGAGTGCTCCCATTAATGTATTACCATTTTCCTCTCAACTGATATTGAGTTCCAATGTGGTGAGTAGGTGAAAAACCAGATGGATACAATGTAATATGACAACCGAAAGTTGCATGCATCCCCTTTACGAAGCTGTAAAAAAGACAACCAAAGGCTACATGCATCTCCTTTTATGAAGCTGTAAAAATGCCAAAGACATTTAACTTGGATGGCATCTTCCCACCACCCCGTGGTGGACAACACAAAACAAAGCGGACGTCAACCTCGTCAATAATAATTTAAACAATTCTTATTTAAAAATTGTTTTTCAAAATAAAATTCCTATACCTATATACAAACTATAGTCTACCTTCAAAAATTAAACATACCCCTAAACTAATAGTCATGAGAAAAAGCTATATGTTCATGACATAACAAGATAAATACAAACCAAATCATATACATATTTAAACTACCACAATATAAAAATAATAATTTAAAATATGTGCGATTTTAATTTTATTTTATTTGTGTAATACTACAATGTCTTATTTTGGACTCTGGCATATGTGTACTTGACACTAGACGAAGGATAATTTTGTAAAATGGGTTGGTAATGTGCATCCAAGATGAGAGGTAAGAATTCTCTTTTAAAAACATGTTTTAACTAATTAAAGTAAAAAATGCTTGTAGTAGTGAAATTATAAAGCCTAAATTTTTTGGGGGGATGGATGTGATTTTTTGAGAAGAGATATTTTGTATTTAAGTAACAAAAAGTATAAGAAGGTTGTATCACAATATAAAGAAGTACAAATTGTAAAATGTTCTGGATTTTTGGAGGAGGTAGTGAAAAATGACATGTATAATAAGTGAGAAAAAGAAAAAACAAGTTAAAGTTATAGATATTTAATTTTTTTAATAGCCATATATGAAACAAGAGGCAAAGGTATTTGGACCTTATGCATTGTGATATTTGTGGCTTACAATTTTGAAAAAGTTGAGTTTTTAAACGTGAATTTATTTTTAAAAAATAGCTTTGATGATTTTTCTTAATGGAAAGTCTACAAGGTAGCTAAGTAGATATTTTGAAAGTATTAAGATTTTTTGTAAATTAATAGTAGAGGTGAATTAAAATTTAACAAAATTTTTGTTTTTTAAGAAAAAAAATTAGTTTAATGAATGGATTGTAGATCAATGACAAAAAAATATTGGGTAGACTTAATATATAATATTGTATGTTTGTTAAATAAGTGCACTATAAAACTATTGTAGGAGGTCACCTCATAAAAAGATTGGTTGAGAAACAACTTGATGTAAGTCACCTCAGAGTTTTTGGATTTGTTGTCTAGATGTAATAGATGTAGAAGCGAAGAGAACCAAATTAGAGGTTAATGACATGGAATCATATATAAGGTTTTAAACACTCAAGTTGTTTTTTTCTTTTAAGTTAGTTGTTCGCAATATTGTTCATGGATTTTAAGAATGATTAATGTTATTGAACAAACATATTGATTTGTATTTTTGTAAGTTTAGCAAAACCTGCTTCAAAATGAGAAAACTGGTCAATTCTTCTTTCCACCTTTCTCTTTCCCTCTAGTATTGATCTGTGTTACAATGCCTTTAAACTAAAACCTATAACTTAGATTCCCCAATGCAATGAGCTTCTCATAGAGAATCTTTGAAGTAGTGTGCTTTTGTTCAAGAAAAAAGCCCTAGAAGGTGGACCTAAGAAATTTGTTTGAAAGGCAAGAGTTTTTCATCCTAAAATAATTTTGTTAAGTATTTCATTTAATATTTTGATTATAAAGAAAATATAAAATTTTTAAGGTAAGTTAGTGGTGTAATCAACACTCGTAAAAGTTTTTTAGCTTCAAATTAATTATTTAATTTTAAAAAATTTAATAACCCCAACGAAATGATTTTAACCTGATATAAAAGAATTTTTTTGAAGTTTACACCTCTAACATTTAAAATAAAATATAACAATAAAACTCAAATATTATACATTTAAAATCAATAAAATCTATATCATTCTAACTGTAAATATAAGATCTAATTCCTTTCTGAACATTTCATTCATTCAAAATAACGTATTTGCTAGTCTTGATTTCCAAGAGTATAAGCGTAAATAATAGTAACTAGTGACATTAATGTAACCGCGAGTGAATATTCATGTTGTTTATGGATGAAAAAGACTCGGAATGGAGGTTTGGGCTGGGAATTTTTACTTGGGAGGAGAGACTCGACGACTACAAGCTCGAGTGGGTCAAACAACGATATACCAGTGCCAAACTCAACTCTCCAAACTCTCATTACCAAGTTTAGCCGACAGGGTCTGAATTTGATAGACTTAGTGGCACTGTCATAGATCATTTTAAATTGTTTATATTCATTCATTTCGTTTGATAGCATTGAATGCACTGGAGCTTCATTTGTTGACCAATGTCCTATCACCTTAGTTTATATTGTGGGTTTTAAAATTATTAAAAATTGAACCAATATATTGCAGGTATTGGGGGAGGAAGGGTTTAAGGTGGGGGTGGGTAGGGTGGTTTATAAAGATTGAGGTATAAAAAGGGGTAGGGATGAGATTTTAAGTATTGGCAGGGGTTTCAACTAAAAGAGTTTGGGTCAATATGTCTGGAAATTAAGAGTATTATTTAATATCCCACGAATTGCACCAGAGGTTCACTAAGTGAAGTCCCTATGATTGAATACTACATAGAGATTATTAAATGCTGAAAATTTAATACAAGTGCAAATGCAAAGATCCATTCAGCAGGATAAATGCGCAAGTTTCAAGCAGAGACTTTACAACTAGAACGGAAATGGACAGAAAGACGTGGCCCTGCACAATTCTTAATATTCTCGGCACATACCTATAACCAATCATGTATTTAAAGTATTGGCAGATCGAGGCCATCATGGGAAGCTTACATGATGAAAGATGCAAAATTACCCAACTGAATAAATAAAAAATCCAAATGTTAAATGTATAATTACCCTGATCAAAATCTTAATAGTACTCTAAGGTAGCGTTCTCGTGGCTCTTTGTCCTACATCAACAATAAAAAATTAAATAGAAGTATGAATATACTAAATTAGAATCCATATGTAAGATGGTAGAGTGCCTATAAATGAATAAAGAATAATACTTACAATAGAAAACAAACCGAGAGCATGACTGTGGGTAGAACTTTTCAATTCATAGTAGCTAAGCAATATTTTTAACATAAAAAATATAGTAACAATAATTTTTACAAAGTTGAAAAATTTATATAAAGAGGAGAGAAGATTTCATGGCAGTAGAAACAATTTCAAGACGCCACACACATAGAGGTATCCACCTGTTAGAAAACACATAAAGGTATCCCACTGTTAGAGGTATGTCATTGTTAGTATTGGCACACATGCACAAAGACTACTGGAAAAGGCAGGACAGTAAGCATAACATCCCATGGCCAATCAACCATTCCGTCAGTATGAAGGCCACTGTATGAAGAAAAAATCTTCCCGCAAAAGTAATGAACTTAGAAGCTCAACGACTCCCTGTTGCACATCATCAGTTTTAGAAGGATGAAGAAAAGCTGAGAGATCATTTTTACAACACTCAAACCCACCATTTGTCTCCCAATAGATTTGCTGAGTGTACGCACCACACTTTTCATCAATGACGAATGTACTGCATGGAATTGAGAACACAGAATTAGTTCAGTGACTACATTTTGCTGAACTATGGGACACTTCTAGTCAACAAATACATTAAAAAAATGGCTTCAGAATCACTCCTGACCCCTTGCAAAGACCATTTCGCGTTCCTGTGGCTTTAGAATCGCTCCTGACCCCTACAGAGACCATTCCCGTTCCTATGCAGTCTAAGTTGTTAATAATGTTGATCACAAAGATAAAAGAATTTATGGTGATCGAGAGCAGAATTGGACATATGGTTTCTTTGAGGGTACGGAGTCCTTCCTTTCAAAGACTTTTCTACCGGTATCTGAACCCGTGCAACCTGTGACCGTTTTTCTAGGTTTGTCGAGGTGTATCGTTCCTTATAGAATAGTATCAGAAGGTTTGGACCTGAGCTTCAGTTCCCAAGTGGAACACCTACCGGTTCTCGGAGGCGGAGAGGCGACTAGGATTTTAAACTCAAGCATGAGCTCGCACCCTTCACTGGATTATAGAGATAAAGCTTCCACAATTCTCTGGTTTTCATTTTGGTTTGTTTCTCGATCTGTCTCCTCACTAGAGGATTCTGTTCCCACATGTAATTTTATTTTGTCATATAGGTTAAAGATCTAAATTTTATAAAAAGTAGTAGTCTTCCTATTTTTCTATAAATTTAATTCTTAATTATAAATATAATGTTAATGAAATATTTAATAAAATAATATTTCAAAATAAATATATTAACAATATATTTAAAAATAAATAAAAAACAATCATGTTATATAATGTTGCATAGAAACCATTCAAGAACTGTTGTTTAGTTTGTACAGAATACCACTCTTCCAAGTTTAACGAAAAGCATATATTGTTGCTTCAAAAAAAGATTGTGACATAACATAAGTTTGAATAATTTGTTTTTTTAGCTGGCTTTATATCAAGTGAAATATTACTGGTTGTTTTCCATGTCATAGGCCTTTTAGCATGGGAGGAGAGATATGTAATGTGAATGTGTGTAGACAGAAAACATAAGCAATTTATCAATGGAAAAAGGTAGTAGAAAACCAAGAACATTGGATCAAAATTTAATTGGGCTGACATCGGCATTTCAAATATTTATATAATGTTTTTGGAAAAAGAGGTTGAGCGAAGGTGGCAGCCGATGGCAAGGTCAAGCACATTCGGGCATATCCTCCCATGCATTTTTATTCTTACAAACAAAATTTGTTCTTGTACATTGATTCGAGAGGTCAACAACAACAGTGCAATACATAAATTTAGTTACAATTTGAATATATGGAAGTGGTAGTCACTAAACACAGTACAGACTTCTATGCTTTGAACAACTTGCACTGTGAAAACATCAGAAGAACTCTGAAAACATCAGAATTTTGTAGAATCATTGATGAAGCATATAAACTTAGTAACTATACTAAATCCCTTTTAGAAGGATTGGATGTGGACTTGTGATAAATACATTTTGATTTTCAATCTCGCAAATTGAAATACGCTATTGACAAAATATATGATTTTAAAGAAATTTTGAACAAGAAATGGTGCTTTACTCCAAATGGTTTGATCAACTACAATGAGTATGGTATTTCAAAGTCTCCCGCTGATTGAGGGTCTTCTGTTGTTGATCTATTAGGGATTCTACCCTCAAAGGTGGCACAATGGACATCCAAAGTATAAATTTTTCATCCTTTTTACTTCCATATAAACATTTATATATACACACCAAATCTCATTCGCCAGTTAAATCTATGTAAAGACATATAACCTTCATTCAAAATAATCTTAACCGGTCAATCACTCACGTAACATTTCTTTAATACGATAACCTTTCCATTCAGTTGAAAAATATCATTCGACTTATCGTTTTACTGCGCAATGGAAGGCAAGGAAAAGACTGAGGATTTAGATATCGGTTGAATAGCAGGTTAAGCTGCCATTGCACACAGGAAACTAGAGATTTCTGTCAGCTCAACCAATCTAATAATAACGGTTCACTAGTACTTAACAAGATTTCGTTTACATGATAATGTATTTGGAACTCCAATCGCCCATATCCCTCATTCTTTACTGCAATCTTTAATCTGTTAGCTCTATTGAAAGTATTCTATCTATAAAATATTCAATATTTCTGAATTTAATCACAGGAAAATATTCTCCACAACAAAATATCAAGAACTTCTTCCCCAAGCTGACAAATCCAGTCGGTGAATAATTGGTTGCAATCGGTCTCTAACTCCAGGCTGGAAAATAAGACAGTCGCATGTTGTTCTCTATCTCAAGAATGATGGAATCGAACCCTTCTTTAAACTGATTCATCTGATTTATAGCTTTTCCACTGCCTGTTCGGTTCTGTTGGAAGTCCGTTGGTCTCTGCAGCGATTTGTATTCATTAGTAGTGCCTCTTTGAATCCATTCTGCAGGGCGTAGTCCACTTTGATTTTATGGTTCTATCAGAGTTATTAATGTAAAAATTCTGAGTTTTTTTTTTTTTTTACTCCTTGCTTGTTTATGTTAACATTTCATGTTTTTCACTTACAGCCAGTTTTGCATTGGCTGTAAATTACTTAAGAAATTTGCTGAACAATTGAACAATTAAACACACAGTAAAAATAATAACAGCCTGAAATACACATTTTCCAAACACACCATAAAAAATGATAGACTCAGCAATTTTTGGCCAATGGCCATGGAAAAACCCACAAGGGGAAAACCAATGAGAGATAGAGAGAGTTTATTATTAGCTTCAGGAAAAATCAGACATCAATTTTTACAGTCAAAAATCAACTTATCTCAACCCAGAAATCTGTCTTGGTTTTCATGCTATTTTCTTCTCGAAAAATGTGCCAAAACCGTACAGCAACTCAGCCTCGATTTTTGTGCTAGACCGTACAGCATTTAATACAGCTGTACAACACCTCGATTTCTGTGCCAAACCGTACAGCATTTAATGCAACGGTACAGCACCTCGATTTCTGTGCCAAACTGTACAGAAATTAAATGCAGTGGTACAGCACCTCGATTTCTGTGCCAAACCGTACACAAATTAAATGCAGCCGTACAGCATTAAATGCAGACCGTGCCCTCCTCGATATCTGTGCAGCAATACACCTCGATTTTTGTGCCAGCATTTAATGCTCTACTCCTCCTCGATTTCTGTGCCAACTGAAAATCACTCTCAGTAGTCTTGAAAATCGTGCCCACTCTGAGTCTCTTCAGCAATCTCGCTCTCTTTCTCTCAAGAAAATGGAAAGTAAAGAGTTTTGCCTCCCTCAACCCTTTTTGTCTAAACCCTAAGTGGGAATCTCATCCAACGGTGGAGAAAGATCCAATCCAATGGCTGAGATTCAATGAGAGTAAAAATCTCTTTTATTTAAATCACTTAAATAAAATTACTCACCCACTTAAGTTTATCAAAAAGTGACTTTAAGTTTATAAAGTCTCATTAAGTGACTTTTAATGTGAGGGTCACCTTTTTCCCCCTTCTAAGTGACTTAGGCAAAAAAGTCACTTAGGGAACAACTGCCTAGGTACAAAAACTAACAATTAAAAGTATTTGATTTTCTCAACTTCACCCTCGACCTGGACCACCACCATAAAACAATAAACTTGGAAAAATATGTGGAGGAGCTTTCACTTAAACAGTAAGCAATCACCCGAAGAGGAAATGTAAGACATCAAGAAGTACACCTAATTCTTGTTGTGAGATATTAAGAAGCACATGTAAGATCAGATTTGTGAGCCAATCGAAGACAGATCCAGGAACAGACTCCTTCGCTTCATAAGTGAAGATTGAGGTTGCGCCTGAGAAAAAGTCAATAGATTGCTGAAAGAGCCAAATAGATAATCCTTCAGTCATATGAGATTTAAACGCCTTAGTTTTACTTTGCAGTGTTGGACAGAGTGGAGCAAACAATATTCAATGGTGTAGAGTTTTCATTCCGAAGGATTCACTAGATACTATAAGTCTAGAAACAACTCTAGCAGCGTCATTTCTCCCAAGAACTGCTCTGTCGAAGTCCTGCAGATTCATGCTCTGTCAAATGCTCGAGAGATCCCCCTGTCTCTTCGTCCTACTTCCACATTCCAAATTAATCCTCATCCTATGCTTCCAATTCCCAAATTAATCCTCAGCCTGAGCCAGTATATAATATGGTAAATATATGTATGTAGATATAGTTACCCAGTTGAATATTAACATTAACAATGACAATATTGAGGATTAATCACCTGGTGGGCGCTATCTCTTGCAGCTAAAGCAATAATGTCTGCACATGAGACCACATTCGGGCATTTGGCTTCCAATGTTCTTAGCCAATCACTTAGAACCCGTGAAGGGTCGGATTGTTTGCGGGTGAGTCTTTCTCTGCTTTATTTCCCGGCGTGGAGTAGATAAGTATTGATCCATCGCAACCCTGCAGGCATAGCCTATCAAATATTGTATGTAAATGACATATAGCACTGATTGTTTCAGAGTTGATATACTTACTGTGACAAAGCAGTCGTGGAAATGCATCCTGATGAGCGAAGGAGCAACGCTAGGCATATCATTTTATGGGCTTCGAGTGGGGAAGCACCACCCGGTCCATTACTATCCATGTCAGCGATTAACCTTTTTTCTCCATCATTATTCTTAGGAGGCATTTGTACTTCGGTTTTGAGAGCCTTGTTCTCTTCTTCTAAGCTGATTAACTTTTTGTGCAAATCCTTAATGGCCCTCTTAAACTTATGCCCTTTTCTGATCTCATCTTGTAATTCTACTTCAATATTAATGATTTGTTTTTAAATGAAACATCATTATTTTCTGAAGATTATTTTTTAATAAATGTATTTCCCATTATCTGGAAACTGGCACCGGCACCATGCTCCATTGAATTCATCATCTGACTCAATTCAGCCTGATTTTCAGCTCGAAGAACCCATACTTGTCTATGTTTTTCTCAGATCTAGACTTTGCCCTTTCGTCCCTCTCTTTCAAATTCAAGCAGAATTTTGAGTAGCTTCTCAATCAGGTATCTGAATTCGCAGTGCCATAAATATCATTTGAATTCCTATGTCGAATATCCATGAATCAGGTATCTGAATTCACAGTGCCATAAATATCATTTGAATTCCTATGTCAAATATCCATGATGCTTGATTCAAGCCACTCATCAAACATACTTGTATATTCATTAACATTTTTCAGAAAAAATATTGATTTCACTTTTGATAAAGTGATTTCAATAAAACATCTATCCAATACATTTATAAACAAGTCTAATGCATTTCTAAGAAGCAAGTCTAATGCATTTCTAAGAAGCAGAAAAGTTGTTGATTCCACTTTTGATCATGTAATTTCAATCCTCATTAAGAAAGAGGACAAAGACGACCATGTAAAAACCCTAGTCAGAATATGATAGTAAAATGTAAAATTTGTACAACTGACATAGTACAAGCCTGCAAAATTATCCGGATGAGTGCAAACTTTTATCGCGCTGGTAGACAAAGCCCTTCTCTTGCAAGCTTGCTATAGATTCCTTAATGGCTTGTTCTATGGGAGTAATGACTAGTGCGATATCGTTTAACTTCTTTAATGGATTGTTAACTTGCAAACAATTAGGGTTTTTTTGGTTTTTTGTACTGCATCAAAATTAACTGTAATTCAAATTAGTGAAAGTCCATAGATGCAAAAAAAATAGGGGTTTTTTTATTGAAACTACACTAAAAATTAGTTGTGACAGTTCAAATTAGTGAAAATCCATAGATACAAATTATCAATATAGCACAGATCCTATTTATAACGCATAAGGCATTGGGATGACAGAGAAAATATGATGAAGTTTAAAATCTTATCACTATACTTTATACTATGGACACATATTGGCCACAATCTCTGCAAATTCACTGAATGACAGCATCCTCTAAACACAGAGATGTCTCCTTGATGCTTATGGGGTTTCATAGAGCAATAATGGTGCTCTTGCCATGCCTTTTACATGCACACACCCTAACCAGTAATTATCGTAGGTGTCTGTATGACCTGCATTTACATTATCAAAATCATACACCCTAACCAGTAATTATCGTAGGTGTTGTATGACCTGCATTTACATTATCAAAATCATAGTAACTATATATACATATTTATAGTCTATTTCAGTGTGCTTCAAAATAGTTCCAAGAAGCTTCACATTGAAACCTCTTTTTGGCCTATTCTAATCATACATGCACAAGAAATTAGCACTGTACACTTAGGTTGAGTACTGTTTAGCACATAAAGGTACAACCCCACATCTAGAAATCAAATTTATGTTATATTTAGATCGAACAAAGCCATGCCTAAATTTATTTGATAGTTTATGTTTAGTATCCCATAAAGATAATAGACAACTGTAACATGGAAGTATAAAACCCTTGCAGATGGAGAAGCTCTAGCAGACCTAGAATTTCAACTCCAAGAAGAAGGGATTTCGAAATATTAATGAAAAATAGCTGGCAAGCAATTCCCAGTAGGCATCATACCATATCCCAAGATACCAAGCTCATGCAACCTTGCCGTTGCGTCTTGGGACACAAATATCCACACCGGCCAATAGAATGTCATTTAATTACAATTTTAAAAAATTACACTGAATAAATAATATTCCAAATATAGTATAACTTTAAAAAAATTAAAAATCAAAATTAATAAAATGAATTAATCGCTGTGAGCGATTCACATATATCCCCTCGAGGACATAATAACCACCATGTAAAACAAAACTTTATATGCCAAACCATATGACAAACTCTTGCTACTTTTGGCATTTCGTTGGGAATATAAACAAACTTTTTTAAAACCCACTTTTAAACAACTTACCCAAAGTTTCATTTTAACATGCGTTTAAATATTAGCAAGTGGTTGGGGAACGCTTCCATGTTAGGAGTGGGGGCTAATATGTGTAACCACCACTATGCTTAGTAGATGAGGATCCCGCTGTATATGGGGAGGTCTCGGGTTCAAACCCGTGGGCTTCCCATTTCCATCAATGGTTACACATTACTAGAATAAAATAATCAATTGTCGTGCTACATAATATAGTACATGTAGGCGGATTGGTGGCAGCGCTTGGCTTGTATAGCGTGGGTTATGGGTTCAAAGCCCATAAATGTTTTGGTGAACCAAATGATATAGTCGATAAGCAAGTTGCAACGTGGCGAATTTTGGTTGGTCCATATGTCAACCAAAAGTCCAGTCAGCTAACACATGTCTAATGTCAATAGGTCCATGTCAACATTTTCATTGGGATGCCTAGCCACCCACATCTGCCATGTGACCATGAAATTCTGCCATGTAGGAGTTGTACCATGAAATTCTTCCACGTAGGTGTTGTACCATGAAAAATTGGGATGCCTAGCCACCCACATCTGCCATGTGACCATGAAATTCTACCACGTAGGTGTTGTACCATGAAAAATTGGGATGCCTAGCCACCCACATCTGCCATGTGACCATGAAATTCTACCACGTAGGTGTTGTACCATGAAATGATGCCACGTAGGAGTTGTATAGTCCATGTGGCATCATCTATATTTTGGTGAACCAAACGATATAGTCGATAAGCAAGTTGCAACGTGGCGAATTTTGGTTGGTCCATATGTCAACCAAAAGTCCAGTCAGCTAACACATGTCTAATGTCAATAGGTCCATGTCAACATTTTCATTGGGATGCCTAGCCACCCACATCTGCCATGTGACCATGAAATTCTGCCATGTAGGAGTTGTACCATGAAATTCTGCCACGTAGGTGTTGTACCATGAAAAATTGGGATGCCTAGCCACCCACATCTGCCATGTGACCATGAAATTCTACCACGTAGGTGTTGTACCATGAAATGATGCCACGTAGGAGTTGTATAGTCCATGTGGCACCCTTGCAGTGGTGCCATGTAGGACTCTTTTTGGTGTTCCTTCCAAACTTTAGACCGTGATAACTTTCGCTTACGACCTCTATTTGACTCGTTGTTCATGCAGTTGGAAGGAACAACTGCATGAAATTATGCCACGTAGGAGTTGTACAGTCCATGTGACACCCTTACAGTGGTGCCATGTGGCACTCTTTTTGTTGTTCCTTCCAACCTTTAGACCACGATAACTTTCGCATACAACCTTTGTTTGACACGTTGTTCATACAGTTGGAAATATCTTGTAGATAACTTCAATATGCTACTAGTTTCACTGAATTATAATAAATTCAAATTTTTAGTCTTCTGATATCCACCTAGACCAAAGCACCAACTCCTGATTGTGTTTTCTAGAACCAACTTGATGGAAGCGTTGACTCCCTTTCCTTGACCTTTCCTTTCACTCTGAAAATATAGATTATAGCCAAACTGTGATCTACATATTTCTTTTCTTCAATTTGTGCCTTATGCAATATCACTTATGTGCGTCTTCTGCAATACTTTAAAAACTTTCTTCGAATTTATGACTACATTCCTGCAATTTGCAATATCAACACTCTGATCTTTCAATGATTTTGTGATATGTGTTTTCTATTGTAAACCTTCTTCGCACAACTCGATACTGGGTATCCTCCTGATTTGTGCACTGCTTTTTATTCTTCTATATTGATTCAACACGGTCAGTTCTCCACTTTATAAAATTCTTCAATATCAATGAGCCATTGATACCCCAGAATTAGAAGCTTGTTAAATCAAAATATCACATCTTCTTCATCTTCAAGCTTACATCAATACTTCCATATGTTGCTTATTTTTACTCTTCTTGCTCAAGAGATGTGTCCACAAGTTGTGATTCCTTTCACTCAATGATGCCCCAACTCTCTCACTTGTTGTTCAAGCAAATCGCCTCATTCCACCTTTCGTCAGTGTGCATCTTTTGATATAATTTAGCCTTATAGGGTTTTGCGCGCTCGAGTCCAATGACTTACTATTATATACACACAAGAGTCCCGTGTCTTGGTGGGATTTTCACACTTCCTGAACTTCCACTCTTCTTCTTTATATACGTCTCCAAAGTGGCTTTGCGTATATAGAGACGTTTTTCTTGTTTGACATCAACATCGACCTTGTGTTTGGCATCATGCTTGGTTCTTATTTGACATTAATGGAAACACCAAAGTCCAACATTTCCCCCCTTTGATATTGATTTCAACCCCAACTAACATCAAGATCCCCTTGAGAATGAGCCCTTCTTATGTGCAAAAAATACTCCCCTTGTGTTCATATCAATTAATTCTCCATTTTCGCAAAGCTTTCTTTTATTAGAATCATTTCCTTCTAAGAATTTCTCCCTTTGGCATAGATTTATTATGGAATTTATCCCCCTTTGACATCAATGAAAAAGGGATTATCCTTTTGATTATTAGACTCCCCTTGGCTTCATGCTTCTCAATTCATCTTCCCATTAATTCTATTGTGCCAGATCCTTCCATGTCGCAGATGTTTTTTTTCTGCATCATTTACCAACTCCAAATCACTGAATTTTGTTGCTTGGCTGGTTCCACCTTAATTAATGCAATTTCACACAGATTGTCATGTGATTTCGGACAAGAGAAAATATTACTTGATAAGTGTCATTAAATTCACTTATGGTCGCACATATTTCCATTTGTCATTCGACACAAATTTGACATATTTGAAGCAATGTTCTTTCTCAAAGTACGATATGTTATTTATGACCCATGTACTTAAAATATTCTTATTTAATTTGACATATATTGTTCATCAATTCCACCACAAATGCACTTCAATTTTGCATTCCCTTGCTAGCTTAGAAATGTGCGAGTTGGTGACCTTCAAATCTATTTATGGGCTACTTCGTCATGCACAAAGCCATCAAGTTTTATTGTTTTCGATCATATTTTTCTTTTGTCACATTGGCCAGTTCTATGCAATAAGTTTATGTGGTCATTACTATGTTTTCTAAAGCAGTTGAGTCTCAACGGAAATAGCTTTCAGAATTTAAAGACAGATTTGAGAATTTGACTTCTCGAACCAAAGAGGCTAACATCCAAAGATGGTATGATCATATGCAAATAAATAGACAACATGTTGATGAGCTTTATATCTTGAAGAGATGAATGGATCAATTTGAAAAACCAAAAGAGTATAATCGGGTGCAGTATCTTCTAGGAGTGTCCAGGGATGTTTCTTTTGCTATGCAATCTTCTGGTGTTGAATTGAGCCTTACATTATCCAATATTGTTGATACTACATTTCGTCTGTCTTTGTCAGATTCTGATTTGTAGCTGCTAATGAATTCAATTTTGTGCACCAATAGGCTTGCTAACAAAATTTGACAAATGTATGATGGTCATAATGTCTTTTGTATTCTTCTTCTTGTACGCCATTTGGTCCTCCTCCTATGTGTTTTCAGCTTCAAATATCCCTTTTGTTAATTGAATGAGTATTGTTTACTTCCTGTAATGACACCATCTTTACAAAGCAAGTTTTTATTATACAAATGAGTTGTATATGTGCAGATATATGTGATTAATAATGCAATCCAATGTTGTTTTTCTTCTTAAGAATAAATTATCTGTCTACTGATATTGATATATCAATGCTTCATTGATCTGAGTATGTGTTCTCCTTCCCTTGCAATCACATCTACATGAACGCAATGTTTATGCGACAATATATACTAAATATAGTTCCTATTACTACTTTCCTTGAATTCCCAAAATATGATATCTTGAATTCAAGGATTTTCCTTTCGGCTTCAATGATTAGCAATAAGGGCAACAATCTTTTGTTGCATCAACTATACTCGCATAAGGAGTTTTCTTAACCCATTTTTTATGTGTACAATACTTCTTTGATACTTTCCAATAACAATTTCTTTTTCTCTCCACATTTTTTTGTCATTGTTATAAGAAATATTTCTTTCTGGTTGTCTCAATTTTCTTGGACAATATTGAGCCTTGTGTCCAAAACCATCGCAGGAATAACATTTTACAGTATGCCAATACTTTGCAATATGGCCGGTATAATTATATCTCAAGCATTTGGCTATAATATATCTATTGTTATAACTGAAAGAATGTTCATACATGAATCCAACTCGTTCAAAAGATACACCAGAATTTTTCAATAATGTAATTGGTTGTTTTGGATCAGAGATGTACTTGATAGTGCAAACCTTGTCCTCAGTTCAACCATAGCCAAGACCTGTATTACCTTCTAGATACCTATGATTGCTTAATATATGATCCAATATTGTTTTGTTGTTGTTGAATTTTACTTTAGTTTCCGTGTCAAAGCACATTTCAACCCTTCCTAAATTTGCACAATTTGAAGTCCCTTGAGTTTCTTTTGACTCTCACAAGCCAAATTTTCCAAAGACTATTTTTCTCTTCTCATCTCCGCCACTTCACTCTTAAGTGAGAGATCTCCATATCCTTTTATGCAATTATCTTTGTTAGCATCTCATTCTTCCTTTTTGTTTCTTCTAGTAATTCATCCATTCATGTTACTTCATTTTGTGTGCAGTTAAACTGTTTCTTAAGACCCTCTTCCTTCTTATTCATATCTTTTTCTAATGTTCTTAAAGAGCCTTTTCCTCCTTGATATGTTCTTCAATATTTGACAGTTGTTCCTTCATTGATTTGTTCTTCTTTCTTGACTTCTTTACCTCTTCCCAAGCACTAACAATTTCACCTTCCAGGTCAACTTCTGCAGTTTCTTATTCACTGTTACTCCTACCTGAATCACTTCATGTATTAGATTTTGAAAGTGAAGGATAGACCCCATTGCAAAAATACTTATTCAATGTTTTTTAGTGTCCTTTTTGAGGTGATTCTTTCTTGAAGGAATACCGTATTTCTTTTTCTTCTAAATATTCATCCTCTACAAAATCCATGAAAAGAACTTCCCTTGAATTATCATCACTGCTATATTCCTTTGATGACTTGCAGTATTCCTTAGATTATAGGATTTTCCTCTGTTTAGGTAATTTCCTCTTTTTTTTACATCTATCCTTTTGATTTGACATTCTCTGTTATCTATAATCAACACCATCTTCATTGTCATTGTCATTGTCTTTGGTTTCTTTGTATGGACATTTTGAGGAAAAATGACCAACTCCACCACATGTAAAACATTTGAAAGACAACTTGCCTTTCTATTTTCCACGTCACCTTTTTAATTTTTTCACAAAGTTGAGTTCTTCTTCATCTAATCCATCAAAGGCATTCTTGTTGTGTTTTTCTCACTACATTTAGACTTCTTGGTGGCTTTGAATGTTGCTTATTTCCTAGGAGGATTCTCTTATTCAGTCCTCATCTCATATGCTATAAGAAACCCTTGTAGTTCATCCCTTGATAACTCATTATGATTAGTTGTATCTTCTAATACTGATACTTTGGAGTCAAATCTACATGGAAAGGTAATTAATATTTTTTGTACAATAGATTCTTCAACAACCACCACTCCAAGTCCTTTAATGGCATTGACAATTTAATCTATTCAAAGAAGGTATGATGTTATGTTTTCTTCTTCTTTCATCTTCATGGATTCAAACTGCCCTGAAAAGGTTTGTAATTTCTCCTTCTTGGATTTATAATCACCTTCATAGATATTCTTGAGCTTATCTAGTTGGAATATTGGACAATACTGAGAGGGGGGGTGAATCAATATTGATAACTTTTAACAATTAAAACCACTTTTAATTTATTCATTAATACACATGATCAACAAGATACAAAAAATACAAATTTATCATGGAAGCCCAATTGGGAAAACCACTAATACTTCTTATTAATGCAAAATTATATTTATAAATAATTTCTTCCTACTACTACAAACAAGGATGCTTCTACACCCTATTTACCAAAAACTATTAGAAGGAGGCTACGACCCCCTGGTTTTATCACCTGCTACTGAAAGGATACTACGAAACCCTATTTACCAGCTACCACTAGAAGGAGGCTACAACCCTCTGGTTTTATCAGCTACTACTAAAAGGATGCGACAACACCCTATTTACTAGCTACCACTGGAAGGAGGCTATGACCCCCTGGTTTATCAAATTCTACTGAAAAAGATTTTTCGACACCCTATTTACCAGCTACCATTGGAAGGAGGCTACGACCCCCTTACAGGCATGTATCCTGCCCTAGCACCACCCTGCCACCCTATTATGTTTTTATAAGACTTCCAGATCTTCTTCTATCTTCAATTTTGTCACTGGTTTCTCATCACTTCCTTGATCTCTGTCTTCTGTTGTTGCTACATGGATCTAGACTATAGAGACACTTCCTTCCTCTCAAACCTATTTCTATAAATACCTTTAACACACATATCACCAAATCTCTTCAATCTTGGAAACTTGTGTCTTTTCATTTGAACCATCACACAACTTCATCGTGACCTTTCACAAATTTCTCGCGCGATTTCAAAGCGTCGAATAAAAATCCTTCCGCAATTGCCTTTCCGCAACAATCTTTCTACAACATAAATCTTTACTCAATTGTTTTTTTCAACTATCTTTTCACAACATGTCTTTCCGGTTCTGCAACAACCTTTCCACATTTATCTTTCTGTAATCTGTCTTTCCGCAATTAACATTCCACAATGATCTTTCCGCAATCTGCGGGGACTCCTTTTTTCCACAATTGGAGGTTGTGGGTTGCCGGCCTGTCTTTTAAATTTTTTGAACCAGGCTTTCGTATTACCCTTTCTGCAACGTTCTTTCCGCAATTACGGATTGTGGGTATGCATTTCACAAATTTCAAAAATGAATTCCGCAATTTTGCTATCGCAACCTTCTTTCCACAGTCCAGTTGCAGATTGCAAATTGCAGGTTGCGGATTGCGGATCTACTTTTCATTAATCCTTAAAAATGAATTTCACAAATCTCTTCCATAATAGTATTCTTGTAGCTTTAACAAGCTTGCATCTTGGCATTGCAGAAACTATTCTATACCAATGATCTTTCTCTCTCTTATGATCTAGGTCATAGAAACTTAGAGTTATAATGCTTTCGACTCCGCTTAACCAACTGTGTGATTTTGGCTCAATCTTTTTGGACTATTTCATCAACGTTTCCTTATGATCTTATGTTGAAAACAATGCCAATTTAATCAACAATCTCCCCCTTTGGCATTGATGGCAATATTTTTTCTTTTAGACAATTTTTCTCCCCCTTTGAAAACAATGACAAATTTCTTTCTGAAAGCTCCCCCTGTCAACATATCTCCCCTTGAAATTATGCATTTTCTCCTTTTTATTTATTGTAAGGAGATTACTCCCAAATTATGTCTAAGATGCTCAAATGCTTCTTTGGGTAGTGGCTTAGTGAATATATCAACCACATGTTCTTTTGTATCCACATATTCCAATTTGACAACCTTTTGTGACACTTGGTCTCTTAGAAAGTTATATTTTATTGGAATGCACTTTGTCTTGAAGTGCATGATAGGATTTTTAGATATGTTTATGACATTGGTATTGTCACAATTTATAACTATTAGGTTCTCATACTTCATAATCAAGTCTTCCAATGTCTACTTCATCCAAATGACTTGAGTGCAACATGATGCATCAACAATATATTCAGCTTCTGTTGTAGATAGTGCAATGGAGGTTTGTTTATTGCTTAACCATGATACCAAGCAATATCCCAAAAAGAATGTTGCTCCACTGGTACTCTTTCATTCATCAACACTTCCTGCCCAATCTGCATCAGTGAATGCTTTTAAAGTAAAGTCTTTATTTTTTGGATACCATAAACCATACTCTATGGTATCTTTCGAATATATGAAAATCCTTTTAACTGTTGTCACATCCGTTTCTTTGGGGTTTGACTGGAATCTAGCAACCAATCCTAGAGATTGCATCACATCTGGTCTTGTAGTTGTCACATATAGTAGGCTGGCTATCATAGATCTATACATAGTATGATCTACTTCCAAGGACTCATCATTCTTCCTTAAGTTACAACCAGTTATCATAGGAGTACTAACAGGATTGGAGTCTTCCATCTTAAACTTCTTAAGCATATTTTTGATGTCCTTGGTTTGAGAAATGAAGATTCATTTGCTTGATTGATAAAATTGTAATCCCAGGAAGAATGTTAATTCACCCAACATTGACATTTGAAATTCCTTCTTCATTTCAGAAGCAAAGTTTACACTTAGTATTTGTAGATTGCTTCCAAATATGATATCATCCAAATAAACAACAAAAATGATCATATTCTTATCTTGAATCTTTACGTAGAGATTACTATCAGTGGCTCCTCTTTTATATCCTTTTTGCTTGAAGTAGTTATCTAGCCTCGCAAACAATGCTCTTGGGGCTTGCTTGAGACCATAGAGTGCATTTTTTAGTTTGCAAACATAGTCTTCATTTTCTGACAAGAGAAAACTTACAGGTTGTTCAATATAGAATTCCTCTTCTAGTTTCCCATTTAAAAATGCAGACTTGACATCTATTTGATATACTTTGAATTTTTTACAACATGAAAATGCCAAAAACACTTTGATTGCTTCAAGTCTTGCTACAGGTGAAAAGGTTTATTTAAAGTCAATACCCTCCACTTGAGCATATTCTTTACACACTAATATTGTTTTGTTTATTATCACTTTTCCATCTTCATTGAACTTGTTTTTGAAGACCCACTTGGTTCCTACAATATTCTAGTTATTTGCAGGTCTTGGAACTAGTTCCCAAGTTTGGTTCTTCTCAATTTGATCCAACTCCTCATTCATGGCTTTGATCCAATCATATTTGTTGGCTTCTGCAAATTTCTTAGTTTCCACCATTGATGGTAAGGCTTTTTCATTAAATAAAGTTTTCTTCTTGTACTAACTCCAGCATCTTTGTCACCTATGATTTGTGTCTCAAGATGATTCTTTTGTATTCTTCTAGATGGAGCTTTTGTATCAGGTCTTGGAGAGTCTTCATCTTCACTTTCTTGTGAATCTTCTTTTTCTTCTTCATCATAAAATCCTTCATCCTTTTGCAAGACTTCGTCTTCACTGTTTGTTCTTACATCTTCATCTTGGATTTTAATTCTTCTTTCTTTTATGTCATCCACTCGTACATCTTCAATTTTTATGATTTTGTGTATCCTTTGATTGTAACATATATATTCCTTCTTAGTGGATGAATATCCTAAAAATATTCCTTCATCGTTTCTAGAATCAAACTTACCAAGATCAACTTCATTTCTTTTTATGTAGCATTTTCTCCTAAACACTCTGAAATATTTGACTGAGGCAAGTCTTCCATACCATAGTTGGTAAGGGGTTTTGTCATTATTAACTCTGAAATGCCCTCTATTTAGTATATAAACAATTGTATATAATGCTTCCCTCCAATACACATTAGGACACATCAGGAAGTTTTGCTTCATTTAGCATAGTTTTGTAAGATTCTTGGATTGTCCTGTTTTTTCTTTCCACAACGCTATTTTGTTGAGGAGTCTTTGGGGATGAAAACTGTCTTTTAATTCCAAGGGTTTCACAAAGTTCATTGAATTCATTTGAATTAATTTCACCTCCATTATCTGACCTTAGATATTTGATTTTCAAATTTGTTTCATTCTCAACTTTTACTTCAAAAATTTTAAACTTCTCAAAAGCTTCTGATTTTTCTTTGAGAAATGTAACCCAAGTCATCCTTGTAATCTATGAACATCATGAAATAGTACTCTCCTTGCAATATTTTAGTTATTTTAAGTCCACAAAGATCAATGTGAACTATTTCCAATGGATGTGAGGTTGTATGTTCTTTTTCTTTGAAGCTAGATTTGGTCTGCTTCCCATCTTGACAATGTTTACAAACTGATTTCAGAGGTTTCACAATTTTTGGCAAATCCCTTACAGCTCCCTTCTTACTTACTTTTATAATATTTTCATACTTTAAGTGCCCCATCCTTCTATGCCACAACCAAATTTCATCAATCATACTCATGTAGCATTTTTCTTCATTTTCTAGGATGTATACATTACTTGAATTCCTTACAGCAGTCCCAACAAGTCTTGTTGAGTCCTTTTTTCTGATTTCACATTCCTTAGAGTCAAAAGTGCATATGTGCCCTTGATCACATGTTTTACTTACACTAAGGAGATTAGGCTTTAGTTCTTCCACTAGCAACACATTTTTAGCTTTGATCTTGTTGATGATAATAGTTTACCTTTTCCAATTATTTTGGAAGACATATTATCTCCAAAAGTGACTTTTCCCTTATTATCTTTTCTTAGGGTTATGAATTTGTTTGGATCTCCTGTCATATGTTTTGAATACCCACTATCAATATGCCATAGATTCTACTTTTCTGTTGCACATAGAGCAATCATGGATTTCTCATCCTCTTTCTTTTTCTTCTAGTCCTTTCTCTGTTTTTTTGTCTTGAAACTCTTTTGTAGCAGCCTTCTCTGTAGGAGTCATTAGTTTACAATCTCTTGCTATATGTCCATGATTATTACATTTGTAACACTCTATGTCATATCTTTGAAGAGGTGCAAAAAAGTTATGGTTTCTTGCTTCTGGTTTGTTACTAGATGTATTCTTCTTGTAGTCTCGAAACTTTCCATATGCTCTGCAATTTAGGCATTTATGGCTGAAATTATTACAAGAGTAACAATGACCAAAACATATATGTGAATATCTACTTTTCATTGGTCTTCTAGTCATCACATTAGTTTTATCTTTGTCATGAGAGGGTGGAGTAGATTTCTGATTTTCTTCCCTTTTAATTGGAATCTTCAGTGCAACAACATAACTTCTTTTATTTCTACCTTGGTTTGTGAGGGAGGAACATTCTGGCTTCTTTTCTTTATCATATCCTAAACCATATTTATCTCTTGATGGCCTTTGGATACTCAAGATGTCATCTAGAGTCTTTGAACTATTTTCAAAATTTGACTTTATAGATTCTTCATCAAACTTCTTTTTAAGGTGCATAATCTATTCTTCAAGCCTTTCATATTCTTGTATTCTCTTTTTGAGATATAAATCTAAGTCCTCTTCAATCTTATTGGTCTATTGAAGATGGGTCTTCAAGTCACTAATGATTTGGTTTGACTATTTGTTCTTTTTCCTACATTTTTCAAGTTCTTCAAGAGCACTAAGGAGTTCATCTTTTAGGTATACTTCTCCTTCCTCATCTGATTCACCATCTTGAGATTGAATTTCTATTCCCATGAATAGAATTTCTTCATCTTCACTGTCTTCCTTGGAATATAATTTTTTATTCTTTTTCTTAAATTTCTTCTTGTACATGGTCCTACTCTTTTGATATTTCTTATGACAACTAGGTTCTTTTTCATCATCATTATCTTCTTGTTTTGGGTAAGGACACTTTGGGGAAAAGTGACCAATCCTTCCATAGTTAAAACACTTCAAGGGTATCTTCCCTTTGTACTTGCTAGTACCTCTCTCAAGTTTCTTAATGAAAATAGCTTCTTCATCATTTAGGTTCTCTGATAAGGCTTCAGACTTCTTTGGCTCTTTTGAAGCTTTAAATGTTGATTCTTTCTTTCATGGTCCATCTTGTCCTATTCTCATCTCATATGCAGTGAAGATCCCATGTATTTCATCTACTGTCATGAGGTCAATATGATCTTCTTCCTCTAGAGTAGATACTTTTGAGTCATACTTCATGGGAAGGGTTCTTAGTACTTTGTCAATTACTTCTGTGTCCTTTATTACTCCTCCAAGGCCTCTAATAGCATTGACAATTTCATGTAATCTTAAAATATATTATGCAGTATTTTCTTCCTCTTTCATTTTTAGACTTTCAAACTGTCCTTTATATGTCTGAATTTTAGATTGTTTGACTTTGGGTACTCCTTCGTAGACAATTTTTAATTTTTCCCAAGCATTTTTGGTTGTCTTGCATTACATGACTTTTACAAACACTGAATTTTTTAACCCACTCAAGATTACATTTAGGGTTTTTGCATTGGCCTCATATTGGACTAGTTCATCTCCGTCTATAGGTAAGTCGTCTGATACTTTGTAATATTTGTCAACATACCTCCAGACTTTGTATCCAATAGACATTAGATGGCACTTCATTCTTACACTCTAGTATGCATAATTATCTCCTGTAAATATTGGAGGTTTGTTAGTGGCCAAGACTTCTTGTTGATCCATTGTGGTTTCTAATAGGGTCTTCCTTCCAAAGATTAAACTGTAGTGAAGGATCTTGCTCTGATACTAACTGTTAGAATACTGGACAATATGAGAGAGGGGTGAATCCGTATTGATAATTTTTAACAATAAAAACCACTTTTAATTTATTCATTAACACACATGATCAACAAATACACATAAAAACAAATTTATCATGAAATCCCAATTGGGAAAACCACTAATACTTCATATTACTGCAAAATTATATTTACAAATATTTTCTTCCTGCTACTATAGACAATGATGCTTCTACACCCTATTTGCTAGCAACTACTGAAAGGGGGCTACTACCCCCTGGTTTTATCAGCTGCTACTAAAAGGATTCTACAACACCTTATTTACCAGCTACCACTAGAAGAAGGCTATGACCCCCTGGTTTTATCCGATGCTACTGAAAGAATACTATGACACCCTATTTACCAGCTACCACTGGAAGGAGACTATGACCCCCTGGTTTATCAACTTCTATTGAAAGGATCCTTCGACACCCTATTTACCAGTTACCATTGGAAGGAGGCTAAGAGCCCCATTCCAGGCCTGTATCCTTCCCTAGCACCACCATGCCACCCTATTATGTTTTTATTAGATTTCCATATATTCTTATGTCTTCAATTCTGTCACTACTACATGGATATGGACTATAGAGACACGTCCTTCCTCTCAAACCTCTGTCTATAAATACCTTTAACGTGCATCTCACCACATCTCGTCAATCTTGGAAACTTGTGTCTTTTCATTTGAACCATCACACAACTTAATCTTGACCTTTCACAAATTTCTCACGCGATTTCATAGCGTCAAACAAAAATACTTCCGCAATTGCCTTTCCGCAACAAAAATCTTTCTGTAATTGATTTTCCCCAACTATCTTTTCACAACCTGTCTTTTCGCTTCTGCAATTACCTTTCCACAGAGACCTTTCTACATTTATCTTTAATCCAATTGTCTTTTCGTAATTAACCTTCCCCAATGAACTTTCCGCAATCTGTGGGAACTCCTTTCTTCCGCAATGAACTTTCCGCAATATGTGGATACTCCTTCCTTCCGCAACTGCGGGTTGCGGGCCTATATGTTAACTTTTTCGAACCAGGATTCCGCATTTACCCTTTCCGTAATTGTGGATTGCGGGTATGCATTTCCCAAAGTTCAAAAACGACTTCCGCAATTTCATGTCCGCAACATTCTTTTCACAGTCAGGTTGCGGATTGCTATTGCAAATTGCAGGTTGCACATTGCAGATCTACTTTTCATAAATCCTCAAATATGACTTCCACAATAATATTCCCGCAGCTTTAACATGCTTTCACCTTAGCATTGCGGAAACTATTCTAGAACATCGATCTTTCTCTCTCTTATGATTTGGGTTGTCCAAATCTTCACTTCATAGAAACTTAGCATTATAATGCTTCTGACTCCGCTTAGCCAACTGTGTTATTTTGGATCAATATTTTTGGACTATTTCATCAATGTTTCCTTATGATCTTATGTTGAAAACAATGCCAATTTAATCAACATATCCCACATGTATTTGGCTGATGTACATTGCATCACCTTGGTAAACTTAGAATCTGCTAGGCCAGATAATATTGCATTTCTAGCCCTTGCATCATTTGTGTGTTGTCTTTCTATCAATGTTTCCTTATGATCTTATGTTGAAAACAATGCCAATTTAATCAACATATCCCACATGTATTTGGCTGATGTACATTGCATCACCTTGGTAAACTTAGAATCTGCTAGGCCAGATAATATTGCATTTCTAGCCCTTACATTATTTGTGTACTGTCTTTCTATCAACTACATCCATTGGTGTGATTTTGGGAACTTCATAACCATTCTCTACTGAATTCCAAACATCAACTCCAAGATATTATAGATGCACTTCCATCTTTATTTTTTAGAAGGTGTGGTTCACCCCATCAAATATTGATGATTTGCTAGTGGAAATACCTTCCGGTCTATTCATATTTGTGCAAATATCTATTTTCCAGTGGTTAAATTATTACTTAAGACACTCACTCTAATACCAATTGTTGAATTCTTATTTATACTAATAGGGGGTGAATCAGTATAAAGCANTTTTATAACAACGAGAGACACCAATCTCCAAAATGTGAGCACTAACTTGCTCAAGAACCAACGTGATTGCAAGCATCAACTCCTTGATTACAGGAACAAACCTGTAAGGCCTCCAACCATCTATGCAAGCACCAACTTTTTTACTTCAAGAATCGACCTGAATGGATATCAGTCCTATTGTGCAAGCTCCAACTTGACGTAGTCAGGCACCAACCTGATTGAAGACTTCCCTCTTCTTTTTTCTTTTTAGCACCAACTCCCTTTTGTGCTCTCTAGCACCAACTGGATGGAAGAACCAACTCCCAATTGTGTTTTCCAGCACCGAATCCCTTTCGTTAACCCTTCCTACCACACTGAAAAGATAGATTATAACTAAACTGTGATCCACGTCTGTTTGTGATATGCATCTTATGCAATATTATCTATGTGCATAATCTACAATACTTAAACTTTTTGTGAATATGTGATCTGTGTTTCCTTCAATATGCAATATCAACACTCTGATCTTTTAATGATTATATGATCAGTTTTTCTGCTATAAATCTTCTTCGCACAACTCAGTATCCAGTATCCTCCTAATTCGAGCACTGTTTCTTCTTCTTCTATATTGATTCAGCACAATCGGCTCTCCATTGTAAAAACTTCTTCAAGATCAAAGAGCCATTGATACCCCAGAACTAAAATCTTGTTAAATCAAAATATCACATCTTATTCATCTTCAAGCTTACATCAATACTTCCATCTCTTCTTTATTTATACTCTTCTTTCTCAAGAGATGTGTCCACAAGTTGGGATTCCTTTTACTCGATGAAACCCCAACTCTCTTACTTCTTGGTCAAGAAAACCACCTCATTCCATCTTTCATCGACGTCAATCATTTGATCATTCAACCTTGTAGGTTTTTGTGCACTCGAGTCCAATGACTTGGTGGTATATACGGACATGAGTCCCATGTCTTGGTGGGAATTGCGCACTTCGTGGACTTCCACACTTCTTCTCTATATACTTCTTTGAACTGGATTTGCGTATATAGAGACTTGTTTCTTGATTGACATTTGACATCAAGCTAATTTCTTGTTTGACATCAAGATCCATATTGTGTGTTTGACATCATGCTTGTTTCTTGTTTGACATCAATGACAACACCAAAGTCCAACAAAAAAAACCTTACTATGTATGAGCCACGGATGAAAATGAAATCAATTCCACACCATTCATCCACATAACAATCACAGTATCCATGTCAAAACTTGAGTGGCAAAGAGTGAGTAGCAAAACTATCCATTCTCATAAATAGTTCTTACATATAGTGAGTAGCAAAACTCACATGGAAAAAGTCCCTTTTTTTTCCTTTCACCTTTCTTTTTTAATTTACAAAATAACATTCAAGTGACTGTTTGAATTCCCAATATAGTTACAACCTTTGGGCTCCTTATGCACATGTCACTTACGAACTTGCAGTTTTCTCCAAAAAAGTGGAATTTAAATTACATAATTAAGGAGGGGCGTTCCCTTGAGCCTTAATGAGCTCATTCCAAATTTTGCAATCATAAGATATGATATTTAATTGTTTGGGATCTATTAAATGTAATCAATCTTCATGAAGAATAGTTTCCTTAGACAATATATTCAATCCTTTGGTAACTGAGTTGTGCCATGTGGTCATGAGTTGGGTTTTTAGTGTGGGTGCCTCAATTTGTTCTTGTAGATCCCGTGAGGTGACCTGAGTAGTGTTTATGATAGCTCCCTTTGTCTATGATTGTCTTTAGTTCCACCAATTGTTTTTCTATAGGGATAGGTTCTTCAAAATTTCCTGGTGGAGGTAAGTGACATCTCTGGAACACTCTTACTATGGTTTGATGCACATTTTATATTTTTTCTAGTGAAATTGTAACCTTCTTCTGTAATTTTCCCTTACCTTTTGAGAATGGTCTAAGGTGACATAATCAAGCTGAATTTATTCTATTGTTCTCTTGGGAAAATTTCCTGGAATTTCCATGTTATGTTTATGCCATGCTACCACACTTTTTAGCTTTCCTTTCACATTCGTAATCCTAAGGTCACTTGTTTGGGATTCCTCTAATATCGACTTGAGCTTGCTAGTTATATTCTACACTTCATACAATTACTTGGTAAATAACTCTTGTGAGTGAACTAATTTTTCTTATATTGTAGTTGCACACATGTGGAATTGAGCCAAGCTCTGTCTTTCTTCCTTGGAAGAATCCACTGCTACTGTTAATGAGTCATTTTCCTGTTGGAGTGTCTTTACCTAAGCTTCCACGGTAGCCTTCGCTCCTACCAGGTCATCAAGTCGAGCTACTAGAACATCTTGTTCTATTTACAAGTATTGGGTAAAGACTTATAATGTTATTTTCTTGACCTCCAAGGCATGGTCATGTATTAGTTGAAATCTCTCTCTCCTAGCTTCTAATAGGAGATCTTAGAGAATGGAAATCTTCTTCTTAGCCTGTTTCAGGTTTTGGGCCATCTTTTAAATGTTGTCTTGGTTATCCATAGTAGCAGCCACATTTACCGAAGACATAAATTTTGTTGCATTATTAGTCCCTTTGAACACCAAAACTTCCTGAGTAGTGATGATCTCAAGTTGTGACAAAATTTTGAGTCTCTTCTCTGTTATTTTGACAATCTATTTCTTTTTGGGGTCAAATATTTTGATATCCAGTCTAGCTACAACATTCTCCTTCGTTGGTGTGTATGTTGTTAAGCCCAGTTCTCTCAAGTGAAGGTGACCTCTAGTGAGTGGGATTTCAATGCTTGTAGCACGTGTTTCAATATACATGTCCTAAGGCCCGCTACCACATGCCTCCTTAGTATTCCCTTTTGCTTGATATGTATCCATCTTCTGGGTTTCTTATTCTTCCTTCTTTTGAAGTTCCTCTTATAGAAATTGGTCCTCTATAATATGAGCTTCTTCATTTTTTTGAGAAGCTCCACTTGCCTATGTTTTTCCTACTTTGCTCTCTTTTCCTACTCCTCATACATTTTTTCTTTCTCTTCATCCTTCAATTTTCTTTATGTTTTATGCTAGTAGAGCCTCTAATTCTTCAGTAATTATCTAGAGGTTTCTTCGGTTTGCTTACTAGTGGTAGCATCTTTTTTTTCCTTTTATGCACTTTCTACTTTTATTTAATTATTTCAAATTGTGTGCTCATAAATAAGCTTCCTCCTCTACACAAAATTGAGCAATGTAGGCATAATCAAACTTGGCATATGCATAGTGGTTGGCCACCTTCCCATGGTTGTCATTACTATAGAAATTCATTCCACCAAGGTGAAAGGATTCCAAATTCTTGGTTAACTCTGAAGCCTCCTTAATATTATATAAGCTCCAACTTTATGGACAGGGGAAGCCATGATGTCTTCTTAGCATTGTTCAAGTCGTATCCTATCCCATTGATGAAAATTTTTCTTACAATATCGTTGAGAACCATGTAGTCAGTAACATACTTAGGGAATATGTAAGGAGCCTTAGATCCTCAGTAAATATGTAAATAAGTCCCTTCCTTATCTAGTTACCAATCTCCAAACTGATTTATTGTTTTAAGGACAATGTCAAACATGTAGTATGTGAATTCTAGTGGTTGATCTTGTATAAAGGAACAATGAATTCCTTACAAATTTGTTTATAATAATTGGCATGTTTTTGTGACCATAATGATTGACAATGCGCATGTATGGGTGCTTCTTTTGGGTTCCATTGACACCCCATTCCCGGTAAGTTATGCATAATACAAACTGTATCAATCAGATATGAAGAAAAAAAAAATTCAGAATTGCGCACCAGAAGACCATCTTGTTCCTTCCTAGTTGCATCTTCCATGTTTGCGAAAATAATGGTTTCCCAGTTGAACCTTGTGGCACAGAAAATGATGTGATCGAATAGCAGAGTCCACTAGAGTTTGAAATGAGATGCACTTGTAATACCATATAATATACACAAAAGAGTCGTGGCTACCCGGTAAGGCTGCTTCAACATTTTCATCTCTTACTCACCGCTTTCCCTTTGCCAAAAATATTTCTCGGACATACATGCTTGCTTGATGAATTCTATATAGCTGACATTAAACTCTTCAACCCACTCTAATGTCATGTTAGTCTCAGCTACAGGAATCTTATAGGACTTTTCTAAATGTGACAGCTGAAAGGAAGTGATGCCTTCGCCTATCGCATTCATCAGGATGCGTGATGTGGCATCGATATGAATTATAATCCAACTTGTCATTTCCTCACGGGGGGGGGGTCTTGGCTCTTTATACTGCTTTATGAATTCTTGATCCATTGATATTTTGAAATGTCAATATTTCCTCCACCCTAGACGATTCATACTCTTTGTTCCTAAAAACCCAGTATACCCCCTCACGCTTATACTCTTACTCAGCTCAAGTAGTTCTCTGACTATCCTCGTATTGGATTTGGATAGGAACCTCTTTTGTTTTCTTGTCACCAAACAATACCTCCTGCATAGATTTGGACTATTGTCTTGTGCTCTGTTGTGACATAGTGAACTCCTGCAAGCCATTTATAACAACATCAGCTTCCATGGAATACAAATTAACAACAATTCCACACAGAATTAGGCTATTATGGTAATAATCCCAAAGCAAAATTAGTTTTAGAGATCCCTTCATGTTTGGTGTCCAGTGGTTGGTGATTTCCAAGTGTTTCATATCCTAAAATAGGTAATGTCAGACACAAGATTCCACAGGGAAGTTATGCCTTTAGGGTTTATCCTATAATACAACTTGGGGTTTTAGTATCCAAGTTTCTTCAAATTTAAAATGATGGACGTATAGAGAAGGAAAACTTAAGTATAAACAAAATAAATGGTTGTTACATGGGTTTGAGGGATTGGTCAAAATGGGGCACTTACATAGTGCTTTGGAGTCATGGTTGATGATATTCATTCTCAAAATCCAAAATCATTGTGTTTTGGAGAAAAATGGGTATTATCATTGAGTGAAAGGTAGGGATAGAATAATGGCCGTGGAGTAACTCAAATTTTGATGCATTCATTCAAGCATGGGGGGGCAAAATTTTAGTTTTCACTGTGAACCCTTATGGTTTATTCAGATTCAAATATGGTGAGAAGGCGCTAGTAAAAAACAAGTGTTTTGTTTTCGGGTTCATGTCAACTTTGGAATATGGGAAAAAACGTGCCTTGAGGATTGTAAGGTTCTAGTTCTAATCTAAGGTTCAAAATATAGGCACCACTTTCCCAATATCTAATGAGATTAGCACCAATCAAGGGCTTAAATCCCTTGACCCAAATGAGACAAATATGCTATTAATATCCTAAACTTAGGATATAAGACAAATCTGAGGAGGGCATGTCTACTTACTATTTGAGTACTTACTATCTGGGATAAAAGACAAATCTGAGTAGGACATGTCTACTTACTTGGAATAAATGATGACAGGTGTAGGGGGCTAAGTGGTGGCATCTTCAATCTTATATGCTTCATCCAGATGGTTTGTATGCGAGGTTAAGTTTGTAACAGACACATTGTGACACTGACTTTGAACGGGGTATGGGTGTCTATTTATAGGGAAAAGAACTCCTCCCTTATTTAAACTTTTAAACGTGGGGTTCGAAACTGCAGGTTAAATGGAGTTGGAGTGGAAAACGTTGATTTTTTTTTAGCAATTTTAAAAGAGTTACAATGTTGTGTTGATCCTATATTAGCTAAGTCGCAACGTTGTAGTGGAATCTGTCGAGTTTCCTCGATGATCATTAAGCCCCACCCCTTTTCTCAGTTCATTAATACATGATAGTAGTTGACCAGTTAGAAACATATCAGTGATAGATTGTAGTGAATTTGAGCCAGATCTGTCGCAACGTTGTGGCAAATTGTGGTAATTATGTCGCAACATTGTGGTGAAATAACTCGAGTTTCGTCGAGATCCATCCAACACGCCAAAGTAAATATAGATGGCCACCATTGTGGCAGATATCAATGATGTTTTCTGGCACTGCAATTCTCTTCAGGAGGAGGGGAAACTCAGGGGAAAGTGTCACCTTTGTGGTGAAATTGGACATTCTTATCGTTGTTGCGGTGGCTTAAGGATAACTTTCCTTTGTTGTAGCAGAATCCTGACAATTTTCCAACATTGCAGCTATTTTGGGATTAAGTTCTGCCATTGCAGCGAACTTGGAACAAAGCCCCGCAACTGGTAAAACCATGAAATTTCTTCGCAATGGAAAAACTTATGAAATATTTACTGCAATGGGAAAACTGATAAAATTAAAAAATCCAAGTGTTTTTCCCTTGCGAACTCCATATTCAAGATAATACTTAGCCAAGCCTTTTAGGGAGAAACCAAATTTTACTCAAAAAGGAGGGAACCCATCATTTCCCATAAGAAAATAATGGGGAAGGTAGTTGCAGGTGTAACAATTGGAAATAGGCTGGGAGAACCTTAGATATCTTAAAACATAGAAGTTTATCCCTTATATTTTGATGACTTCAGTGATATATGTGGGTCCCACTATTTGCTCCAAAGTAACCTTTTACTGAAGGAGTTGTAGTATCATTCATCTGTTTTTCATAACCAGATGACCTTAGATCAAGTTTGAGAAGAGGTATCAAGAATATAAGGTTTCATAAGACAAGTGCTAATCAAAGATATCTCAAGTTAGAATTTCATATCTACTCTCCCTATTCCAGTTCGTGTTTCCTCAATACATACTTGGGGCATGACTCCACAGGTAAGTGACGGAGTTAGAGAAGTGAAAATGTCTGTTCCTCACCTCTTACACTACATACATATCTCCTCTACCAGCATGCGTCCATAAACTCAACAAAGTTTCCTCTTGCAACCATTTCACAGTTGAGCGCTCTTGTCCCATTCTAGTTTTTGTTTTCATCGTATATGAAAATTGTTTGTTCTCTTTAGAGAATTCGTCCTTAGAAATGCATTTTAGATGTGAGAGGCAACTCAATAATCCCTTTATAGTTGTGGGATAGCGTATAGATTCACTTTAATTTTCTGTTCACTATCAGGTCTTGATTTCCTCCCGCGGGTTGACCTATGGTAAAACATTAAAATATATATCCAATTATATGTTGAGGTGGTTGTATCTCTAGAAGAGTAACTAGGAAACCTTTCTCAAGCACATTCAACTCAAAAATTTTAATGCAATTTTTTTGTTAACTTAATCTGCATGATACCTTTTTTCAGTGAGCCAAACACATTGGGCTATTCACATATGGTATGAGATCCTTTCGAATCATAGTGTTGGAAAATGGATCATCAACTCCTCATCCTAAGAGGATACTCTAGGTATCACATTGTTCGCCGCAAGCTATAAAAATATGAGCTTGTCAATAGGATAAGGGATGTTAAGAAGCTATTACAAAACAAGATCAAATATTTTCCCAATATTCACTTTGACTTTTGGACTCAACTTTATTGAAAAGAAATGAAACCAAGGGAAAGTAAATCAAAACAAAAGCAATAAACTCGTATAAAGCAAAACAAAGTGGGGAGAAACCTTTATTTATGTATAAGGTTGGTTTTCCCCATTGAGATAAGTAAAATATTGTTTTAATTCCTGACCATTCATAGTGAGAGAATCAACCTGCCCTCCAGGTATTGAAAAAAGTATGTACTAGGGCCAAGCTTCTCAAGAATAGTATAGGGACCAAGCCATAGTTGTTGGAACATTGTACATTTCCCCTATTATTCATGAGGCTTGTCCCATTTCAGAACCAAATCTCTTATTTCAAACTCCTTTTTCTTTTCCCAACCGACATAAAACCACTTCTTCATTATCTGTTGTTGGGTGGAAAAAATATTTCTGGCCTTCTCTCTCTCCTCTTCAAGTCTTAACGGAGTATTATTCTAGGATGCCATTATTGTTAGACCCCCTTGAGGCTTGTTTCAATTATAGGGAAGGCAAGAGTATGTTGGGGGAAATGATAGCTTCTTTGTCGTAGACCAAGGTAAAGAGTGAGACTCTTGAGGTATTATTTAGAGTGACTCTATCATCCCATAAAGCATATGGGAGAGAAATATGCCAACCTCTTTGATTTTCAATCAATATTTTCTTTAGGATCATAATTAGATTCTTGTTTGTTGATTCTACTAATTCATTCTTTTGAGGATAATAATTTGAAGAATAGTGCAATTTAATTCTTTTTTCCAAAGAAAAGTCGTTAAGTTTTAATGAGGAAAAATATTAAGCAATATCAAATATCAGGGAAATTGGAACCCTAAACTTGGTTATGATGTTTTCATCCAAGAATTTGATGACCAATTCGTCGTTGACATTTTGAATAGCTATCCATCACATGAAATAGTATTTGGAAGTAAGAATATAACGATGTTGTTTCAAGGAACAAGGATCAATTTTTCCTATGACATCCAATCCCTACTGGTCAAATGGTTTAGTATTCACCACTGGCTACAAAGGAACTACTAGAATCTTCTCCCTTCCGACACTCTTTTGAAAGAAAATACACCTCCAAGCATAAGCATGAAAATCTTTGAACAAAGTCAACTAGTAGTAACATGCTTTGAGTATTTTATGAGTAGTAGTTTCTCTAGAGTAATGTCCTATAGCACATCCATCATGTAGTTCAACCATAACTTTTTTTGCATATTCCTTATATAATCCTCTCAGGAGAACACCATTAAAATTCCTACGAAACAAAATATCATTGATAATATAGTATGACGATGATTTGAGATGAAGCACCCTTCTTTGTTTTGAACTCCAATGCTTGGGGGTATACCCATGTTGCAAGTATTGGAATAGATCATGATACCAAGAATAAACATTGGTTGTGATGTAATGAATATATTAAAGGTTCATGGCTACTTCATTATCCCAACCATCAACTTATCTCTCTGAGTTCTTAGTAAGCAATTTGCATAGTCCTTGACCTTTGATAATGGTTGTTGGCTTGAATTCCAAGTCATATTCTTGTAATCTCGTAACCCAATTGACCTTGGTCCCGTTTTTAAGGATATAAGATCTGAACTATTTTACCACTTTAAAGATTGAAAAAGGTTGTTTATTGATATCTTGGTAATTTAGTTCAACACAATGTAACCCAATGTGCATGAAAGAGATTGGATACTCATCCTCTTGATCCACTTTCTGAGTGAGAACTTTTGCAAGGGAATGATCTGATGCAAAAGTGTAAATTATGTTGGATTTATCTTATTACTAAGATGGGGAGTGAATCAATAATAAAAAAGATATTTATATTATTTCACTTAAAAATATTTTCACCAATTAAAACTTTTCAGCAGTAGTAGTAACAAATATAACAGTGCATAAATATCTAAGAGTAATTGTATATCTATAAATATATATAAGAATGATTACATCAGTGGTAGAATGCAATTTCCAAACATGAGCACCCACTCATTTTAGGTGTTGACCTAATCCTCAAGTATAATATGTGGGTTACTACAACTTACCTTCAACAACTTCAATCTACGTGAGCACTTACTCATGAACTTCAGGCACCAACCTGAATAGATATTTGTTCTACTTTGCAAACTGCGAGTTGTGACAATAATGCTTCGGCCTATGAATAACTGCGATCTTTGGTTATGGAAGCATCAACCTCCAAATTTTATTCTCCATCACTGACTGGAAGGAGAATCCAACCCCCTGGGTTTTATCTACTCCAACAGAAAGGATGCTACAACACCCCAATTATATTTACCAGCTACAACTGGAAGGGGGCTCCAACCCCCTGGGTTTTATCTGCACCAACAAAAAGGATGCTACAACACCCTGATTATATTTTGCAACACCGAATGGAAGGAGGCTACGAGCCCCTTCTCCTTTCCCCATATGACCTCCCTGATATGAAATAAGAACGCATTGAATAACTGCAATAAAAACGTACCTTATCTTTGATTAAATTCTTCACATTCCACAACTGGTGTAACCTGTTAATTTGCGTCTGAATATCTAGGTATGAATATATGCATCTAAACAGATAGTTTCCCCAAACTTTGATGTGCAATAAGACTATCATTTGTGTCTCTCTTGTTATTCTGCAATCTACGTCTTTATACTAGACAAAGTTACTCACTCAGTCACTTCTATTGTTCTGTGGTCTATGTATCATCTGAGTAAGAACAATGCACATCCAAAATACGGGTATCCTTCTATATAATGCACTTGTTGTTGTTCATCATTATTTAACTTGTGCGTTGCAGCTCTACTATGTAAAAACTCTTTATGTGATCAATAAGGCATTGATACCCCAAATAATTATGAAGCTTGTCTAACCATATTATCTTATATATTCATCCCATAAGCTTACTTCACCACATTAGTCTCTTGCTTATTTATAGTCCTCTTTAGATCAAGAGATGTGTCCACTTGGTGAAGTTCCTTATCCTTGAATAATATCCCACTAGTTTGAGTCTTCTTCAAGTTTAAGATCTGTGTCTGTGTTTCGCTTACCACAATTCATCTTTGTGTGGGATTTGGTGCACACATGCCAACTTCCTTGTGGGACTTTTGCACATAAGTTCATTTTTCTTCCCAAGTATTCGTACCACATACCATTTCCTTTGTGGGACTATTACACATAAGTCTATGTTTCATGTTCTTTATTCATAAGTCTCACATAAATGGTATTTGGGCATATCTGTCATTTTCAATGTTCTTCATGAATTATTATTTGTGCACCTGTAACCGATTTCATAGTAGGATCTTTGGTCTTATAGGACTTCCATATCCTTCCATATGTATTTCTCCAAGATGATTGTGTGTGAGTAAGTCTTTAGCATTGCAACTTGTTCAACAATCTCCTTAACACTCTCCTTTGTCTTTTATCATGTTCATCAATCAATTCAATCACTTTCGACATCAGGTCAATACCTTTGACATCAATTAAATTCTTTTTATCAATACCTTTGACATCAATTCAATGCTTTTTACCAATACCTTTGACATCATTAATAATTCTTGTTCAACAATCTCCCCCTTTGTCATTGATGTCAACCTTACTTTATTATAACTCTTTCACAAGCTCCCCCTAAAGTCAAGCTCTTCTTTCGTGTCAAAGGCTCCCTTTGTGATCATGCTCCTTCTTATTTTACACATATTTTTCTTCCATCTTTTCCTATTGTCATTGCTCCCCCTATCATTGGGATTTCCCTTTATCTCCCCCTTTGACATCAATGGAAAAGGGGCTCTCTTATTTGCTAACTCCCCTTGTATTTTTTCTCATTTTTTCCATGTTTAGGCTTACTTTTGGTGTGCTAGGTCACAAATAATTCATTTATGTGTCAAATACATATAATTGATATGTTTTTCCTCATCACCACTACTTGCGTCTTATTTAATGTAGCCTACGAGTGATCTTATCTTGTATTTAATACATGAGGCCTTTTATTAATGTCAATAAATTAACATGTTATTGCACATATTTCCAACCTTTTTCATGCATGAGAACACCGATGACTTGGTCCATGTGTTGTGTCTATAATGGAATTGTATTCCAACATTATTCCTTCAAACCGCCTTTTTGTCCTTCTTCGAACCATGCATTAAATTTTGACATCGTATTTTTTTTTGTAAGTTAGAGAGGAACCTTCTATTGCCTTAAAAAAGAAAAATAATGTTACAATCAACTTTCCACTACCTTCCAGAAGGCCAAGTGAGGCGAAAAGGAGTGGCTAACTGCCAGAAGAAGATCTTAGAACATTCGATCGGAATGGCACAACTAAACACTAAAGCCAGATCCACTATAGGATCATAGCAAAGGGTAGTTGAGAGAGAAGCAATGAATAAAAAATTACAAAAAGATAATCCCATCCCTGAATGGGCTAAATCTCAGGTCTTTCCTTTTTTCCTTGTTTTTTCTTGACTTGTATTCATCCCCCTGAAGTTGGGGACACTAATGCCAATTGCAACACATATGTGGAATCATGAAGGAGTTCCTTATCAGAGTCTGAAGAAAAAGATTCATGGTGTCTTTTATGCCCTTGTGGAGGGCCAATTTTCATGCATTCATCTTCTTGAAGAGGCATGTGCACCTCGGGCAGAGGTGGAGTTGATCTCTATTCCTGTTCTTGTTCTGCTGGGGGTGTGTCTTCATCAATCTGGTCGTCTTGAGTATTTTCTTCATGCGGTTGCCAACTTTTGGCTCTCTGTATCTTCATTGTTCATTGTTGTTGGGGTTTCCTTTGTGGACATGCATTAAGAAGGTGACCCCTTTGTCAACAGATATTGCACCTAAAGGATGTATTTTAATAGTCTTAGGATTGACTCCAGATGGAGTTTCCTAGTTTTAGGTTGATCGTGTCGAGGAGCCCTGAACTGATATCAATGGTGGCATAGATATAAGCAAAGGTGAATAGACCCTGTGTAGAGTGAGTGTCATCAGAGGACAAGTAGCAACCCAAAGCATTTCCTATCCCTTCGAAGACTGAATTAGTCTAGAAGTGGATTGGTAAGTTTGGAAGACGTACCTAGATGGGCACCTTCGTCACTAGCATAGTTAAAGAGTCAAATTTAGAGAACCAGGGGGTTATGAAATGTCCAGTAGATCCCCAAAACCAAGGCCCTTTGCTCGTAACTGAAAGAAGATCGTCTCGAGAAGGAAAAGTCACTAAGAAAAAACCTTTAGAGCAGAGTAATACCTGAGAATCCTCGGGCCAGTTTGAGTTGATCCACTCGAGGAGATCTTTTGTTTTGGGCCACAGTTCATTGAATATGCAAATTAAGGTCTACTCCTTATGTAGGAGAAGGTTCTGGACTACTTCGAGTTGTTTAATCTCCAAAGTGGTGACCTCCTCGGATTTATCTACAATGTAGACCGGGAGAGGGGTCTAGACCGGATTTTGAGTGATAAAGAGCCCTTATCGCGTTGCATCCTTGAAGGACATGGGTTGAGAAGTAGAGGATCTATTGTTTCCTCCTGGTAGACTGGCCACCATGGAGATGCATGCGTCCTTTAAGATCCCAAGGATTTGGAGTTGTTGGTGGTCTGAGAGTTGTCGTCCTGCATAGATAAGTCCCCGCTGTCATGAAGGGGTTCCATCTACCTATTGAATCAGGGATTTTAGTTGCAAAATGGAGATTTGAGGGTTCACACGCAAGCAGAGAGAGACCCCCTTTAGAGATATTACAAAAATCGAAAAGGGTTTGCTTGCAGAATTCTCATCCGCAGGCTTCTCACCGTGGATAGGCTCTCCGTCGGTACCGTTGCCTCGCAAGAAATCACAGCCCTGGCACATGAATCCCGATATCCCATCGTGGAAAGACAAGCCCTTGAAGTGCAGGGGCATGTTGGTGCGACCCGTTCCTCTCTCGCCGTTGCACAGTGGGAAAGGGTTCTCGACCGTCTTCGGTTCCACTTCGGCAGTGAAAACTGTCACGATCTGGCTGGCTGAGACATAGCTGATTTGAACTGAAAGCGGAACCTGCGCTTTGCCAAGATTCTTCGCATCACCAAGAGCCACAACCTCTCCCCCTTCGGGTTTTTTCTAAGCTTTGGAAGGCAACATTATCCCACTTTGGGTTTTCTCTTCTGCATTCCTAAGTTTAAGCAGAGCTCAGTCTTCCAGGGGCTTCAATGGTGAGATCTTGGGAGCCACAGAAGGCGCAACCCTGACTGAGAATGTCATGCAAGGAAATTGCCTGAGAGTCATGGAAGATGACCCCATAGATGGCTTGCTTGGAAAAGCTAGCCGCAGGCTCTCGTAGGACCTTGGAGAAAGGCGCCTTCCCATTTCGAGAAAGCTCTACAAATCCGCATTCATGGAAGGAGAAGCCATCGCCTGTGCGCTGTTGTTTCTAGGGTTTTCAGCTCTGCCTTCAACAATTGATAGTCTTTCTTCAAAAGGTCTATGCATTGTCCAAATTTTGACATTGTCTTGATCTCCCTTGGATTGCACAATACATTAATTCATCAACTTCGACATCCCTTTGATTTATGTCTGAGAGTGTGAATATTTATATCCCGATTCTATAAGTTGGAAGTGTTTTCACTCAGCTCGCCACCCTGGTTCATACTTTGTTGATCCTTTCTCTAGCATTTGCGAATTGAATTATCATTTTCCAGCTTCCCTCTCCTTTGTCACCATCATGTCTTTCTATCAGAGGTTAAATAATTCCCTTGAAAACCTTCATTTGGTGGTCCATTCATAGCAGGAGGATTTGGGACGACTGTAGATGGACATGGGTGTTTGGAAAATCTAGGTACAAGAATCCAACTTCATGCCATGGTGCCAACAATCACAGTTTAACTGGAGCACTTTTGAATCACTATACAACTTGAGTAGGCAAGTTGATCTTTTGTAATAGTAGTAGCAACAAACATTCGACCTTCTGAATCAAAGTAGAGTTGAGCATAATTCCTACGATTCGTCTTCTTCTGCATTGGATCTTCTTCCTTTGTTGTATTCACTAGATTCTGTTGAGCCAACTCCAATGGATTTGGATTTCCACCTTTCACCACTTCTCGGTGGCCGAGTTGAAGAAATCAATCTTGAATTGCATCTATGACTTTTCTTCGTCTTCTATCGGCTTCAATTTTGTTCATGATAGGATTGACTTTGATTTTTTTTAGTTTCATATATCTGTTTTTATTTCCAATCTATGGCCATATGTAATACAATATTTGAAGGTCCAAAATTTTTAATTACATTTTTCAATATAATACAAAAATTTCAATTTGCACAAACCTTGTGTATTACATGTGTCTCCTTACATTTTTATGCATGACAATCTACACTTTTGATAATAACACCTACACAGTTTAAAATATACAATAACAATGCAATAATATTTGAATTTAGAATTTAGCCCTTGAATTCCTGATGTACCTGTTTGAACTCAAGGATCTTGCATAACCCCTTTAGGTTAGCAATGAAGGAAACAATTGCTTGTTAGTGGAACCGTGCTGTCATTATTTTCATCTTTTTTGCACTCCTAAGATATCTTCCATACCCATATATTCCTAATCCCATAGACTGTATTAACGTTGTCTACATCTCTAATGCACCCTTGAGACACATTTTTCACCCATTTCCTCTGGTGCATAATCGATCTCTAATTATGCGGTGGATTTTCTTCCATAAACTTGTGCCAGATAGGTCTTCTTTGTTATTTTGATCTCATGAAACAATGTGAAGCCTTATGCCTAGATTCATCACCCACATTACATCTAATGATGTGGCAATATTCTTCTATATGTTCAACATGATTGCATCTCCAACATTTTACAAAACTAAATCTATTTCTATACATCAAGGAGTTAACATACCTAGGTTTCTTATGTTGTTCATATTTTCTGCGGAATGTAACATGATGGTTAGAACCAAGTTATCCTTTATTGCACATGTCATCACTTGCCTTTGTATAACCAATGCTTGTTTTGTCCTCTAGTCACCTTTGGTAGCTCAATATTTCATCTAGGATTGACGAGATATTGTTAAACTTGATTTGAGTATCTGTGTCAATACATGTTTTAGTTTTCCCTTGTGTTGCGCAATCTGTCTCAGATTTCAAGCATGCAATTTTTTACTCTTTTAGCGCAGTTTGTTTTTGCAGGAGCTCATGCATTGATTCTGAATCCTTCCAAGATTTTTCAAGTGCACATTTGTTTTCTTCTAGTTCCTTGATTCTTTCCTTTGAGCAAGACAACTCCTCTTCTTTGACCTTCAATTGTTTCTCCAATGCTTCATGCATATCCTTAATTTGATTGACATGTTCTTCTGCCTTTTTCTAGTTGTTCCTTTAGTGCCTTGTAACATTTTCTTGATTTCTTCAAATATTTGGGTGTGCTAATCAGTTCACCTTCCCAGTGGACTTCAATACTATCCTCATCTTTAGACATTGAACTTTCTTCAGCGCTACTAAATTTTTCCCTCACTTCAAACTTTGGCAATGGTGGAGTGATTCCATCAGAGGAATGTTTCTTTTCGATGGTATTCACCAATTTTCCTGATTATTTTGTGTTGCTTGATTTTTTAATTTCTTTGAACTTTGGGGAGGGAAGGTGAGTTCCATTATAGGTTAATTTGTTTCTTTTTCATTTTTGAAGTACTAGTTGGATCTCCTTTAGTTGAAGACTTTCCTCTTATGGTTTTTACATCTTAGATCAGTGCCATGATTAGTATGTACCTTGGACTATCACTATTGTCTTCTTCCTTTGAAACATTATCCTCCTCCGTGTACATACTTTTCTTTTTCCTTTCAAATTTCCTTTTCTACACAACTATGTTTTGTTGATGCTTACTTCTTCATTCTTGATAGTGTGACTCCTCTTCGCTTTCACTATCTTGATTTTCTTTATATGTACGTTTTGAAGCGAAGTGCCCAATCCTGCCACATTTAAAACACTTAAAGGGTAAATTTCCTTTGTATTTCCTTGACCTCTTTTCAATTTTCTCACAAAAATAGCCTCTTCTCCATTGGACATGTCATCTATGTTCTTGCATTCATTCTTAATGGATTTTGGATTCCTTGTGGCTTGAAACACAACTTCCTTCCTAGAGACATTCTCAGGTTATGTTCTCATCTCATATGCGGTGAGAATTCCATACAATTCATATTTTATTGTCTAAGTCACGTATATCTTCTAATACTGACACTTTCAAATTGAACAGTACAGGAAGGATTCTCATGATTTTTTGTACAACTGACTTTTCTTCAATTGTTGCTCTGATTCCCGTTATATAATTTACTATCTCATCCACTCTGAGAAATTATGTGGAAACATCTTCCTCCTCCTTCATCTTAATCGTTTCAAATTGTCCCTATAAGGTTTGAAATTTTCCCTTCTTGACATTTTCATCACCTTCATAAATACTCTTTAACTTGTCCCAGAATTCTTTCATTGTAGTACATTGCATTACTTTGGGAAATTCAACATCAACTAACCCACATAGTATGTCATTGTTTTCTCATTCACTCCATTCATATTGTCTTTTATTTTCAAGGTCAACCAACATTGTTCTAGAATTTGTGCACTCGTCGATTTCTTCTTATTCATTTGTGGTCTTAGAAACTCATATCCATCCTCCACTAATTTGCAAATATCCATACCAAGGGACTGCAAATAAACTTCCATTTGTATTTTCTAGAACGCATAATTAGAGCCATCAAATATAAGAGCTCAGTTGGTGGATAGACCTTCTTTCTTTTCCATATCTACACTAGATCCTTCTTCCAGAGGCTAGTCTATTACTGAAGACACCTGCTCTGATACCAATTGTTGGATTTGTTATCACGAAAAACCTTGCACACTTGTGATAATTTCGTGACTCACATGATAAAGTATCATCAACATACAACATGCACATATTAGAAGATATATTCACAAGATCCAAAGAGCATTGGAGCCGAAAAATGGCCCCAAAATAGTCAACATTAACAAACAATGTAGGTTAAACTATGGCTACTCGCGCTACAACGCGCGCCTCTAGAATAACACCTACACTGCATCGCAGAAATTCCCTCGAGATTTATGATACTAACACAAACGACGAGACTTCACCCACGAACAGTGCATTGATGGCTCATGAAAGCTCCATTTACCCATTCGAATTTGAATTTGGACTCTCACACACTTGGTTGCCTCAAATGGCCTCTTGGTGTACTTGGGATACCAAACCATGAATCAGTGGGTTCACACTATGATCTTGTCATTTTTTGGCCACCTCTTCGCCTATAAAAGAAGGCCATGGGCATGCTAATTATAAGGAGATTCAAGAGAAAAGTTATGTTGCTGGAATTGTGAATGATCTTCCCCTTAGCTCACCTCTTCCCCCTTTTCCAAGCATTTCCAAAGTTCCCTTGTCTCCTTCCTTTTAGGGCCAAGTGTTCTTCTCATAGATATTTGTTCAGTAACGACACTTCAAGCATTTGTTAGACAAGATATGCCTCCCTTAGGAAGAGTGTTTTGGCTCACATTGGTTGTTAGAGTTTGCATCTTCTCCCCCTTTATTCTTTAGTTTAAATTTGGTTATTATTTGGTTTGTTTTGCTTTGCTTCCTCTGATAATCTATTGCAAGATCACCTAGGGTCACCCAACCGACCCAAAAAAGGACTCAATACTAAAGCCTTGTTGTAGCCTACAAGGCCTAGCCCCATCCCAAAGTGGGAAGCACTCTTGTGCATTATTTCCCACAATAGTATTAATGGCAACTCCACTTCATTTTTATTCATTTATTTGTATTTAGGTTGTTGTTTGTTGTGTAGTTAATTTATGGTACCTTGTGTCTTGCAGGTGAAGAGGATCAGCCCCTCCATTCTAAGAATTGGGCCTCCATTTGGCCGTGTCAACTAGTTTACACAGTAGTGCAAATCCCATCATTTATGGGTCGATGTCACGCAACTAATCCTTCGATAGACATGTTGTTAGCGCAATTTAATAGTGTTCCAAACATGCAGATTATCTGTCACAAAGCAACAATGTTTTTACTCACTATTCCCTCACTATAGTGCACCAGTGAGTGTTTTTGTCGTACTACAACACGACTATAATTTTTATTTCCATGTTGTCTGTCATTTATTTACTTTTTATCTGTTTACTCAACAATCTACAACCCACCAGCTACTCACTAATTAACTAGGAACTAATTAGATGATAATGGTTACTTGTTCCACTAGGGGTCAACCCCCCTCAAAATCAACTTAGGTAATCAACTTTGAGGCTCCCCAAGGAACTCATTGTTGTCACTAGTATTTGGGACTTTATATGATTGTTGTTTTTTCTTTGAACATCCTTCGTTTAAAGTAGTGCAACATCCACTATATGCACACAAGCAAGGACCTAAAGCCCATTTTATTCCTAAGTATGCTCTTCACGATACCTGTGAATCAGAAAAGGGAGTGAAGGGTGAAATACCTCCTATGCACACATAACATTTATTTTTGAAAGCATCATTAGTTTGTTTAGATCTCAACACACAATCAT
Organism: Pseudotsuga menziesii; assembly: GCA_001517045.1. Taxonomy (NCBI): domain Eukaryota; kingdom Viridiplantae; phylum Streptophyta; class Pinopsida; order Pinales; family Pinaceae; genus Pseudotsuga; species Pseudotsuga menziesii. The sequence continues at coordinate 39,327 of LPNX010152948.1, read as the reverse complement.
TTTGTTTTGAGAACTTCACTTAATTGCAACAATATTGTTTTCTTTCACCAAATGTGTATGCCCACTAGCACACATTAAGGGACCTAAATACTTTCTCCAACCGAGTATTCTCTTCACAATTTTGGTGAATCAGAAAGGAAGGAACGAGTGAAATACCTCCCTTATACTCATTTAAATTCACAACAAAAATCTTAAGAAACGACCATTATAAGATGCCAACCAACTAAAATCCTCCACAGGAGGTCACAAAAAATATTTTAACTTGGTAGGATGATTGGGTTAGGCATCCAAACAATATCCAACAACTTAGTTTCATTAGGCATATTTTTCAAACGTAACGTTTTTGTCTTCTAGGGTACTTTACATCTTGCTACAAGCAAGTGCACCAAATCTTAAATCAGATACGCATACTGTGACCAAGGAATTAAAAGCCGAGGTATATATGTTGTGTTCTCCCCTATGAGGCACTCACCTTGTTGTTAGGGAGATGACAGTATACCACCCAGGCCTAACTATCAATCCACACTTGACGCAAGGTAACCATAATGGCCAAACTTAGGATACCACCAAGGAACACTTGGGAGTACAAGTGATTCCTAAATTCTGCCATTGTCGTTGGGGGGTGTTTCCAAGTATTCTCGATTGGAACATTGGACCCATCGTCGATAGATATGGCTCTTTGTTACCTCAACTAGTCGGTTGTTGCATGGATTCCACTATCACCATCAATTGTTCTTTTGGGAGGCCCAGTTGCAATTGAGAGGAAGGATGTTAGGCCTTCTTAGGGAATTTACACTTGTTATTCTTTTCTAAATACAAGCTCATTAAAATCATAATTTAAAAAGAACCAACATGTGAAGACCATCACACCAATCCATATTTGCACATATCACTCACATATTGTACCATATTGCATCTACTGTGGTTGGAATAATTTTTTCATTTGTCTACATTGTGTTTATTTCATCACCCATCACTCTCACTTGACAACTAGACTTCGATCGTTGGGGAACAAACCCCCCCCTAAGGTAGTCCCACATACTACAAGGCCTTTTCCTTCTCTCGAGGGGTGTGTTTCCATTATTTCCCTATCGCACACAAGGGATATCACCAGGTTGTGGTCGCTCATAGGCCACATTGATTACTTCATTTAGATGAGGATACACCTTAGTTGATTCACTCTCTCCCCTAATAGATAATGCTGATCCTTACCCATCCTCTTCTCGCGAAATAGGTTTACCATTAAGTACTTCCCCATGTACGAATACTCAAACTTCTTCTCCCCCATGGGAGGAAGTCACACCACATATTCATCTTTCCCTAGAAGACAAAGACCACTGCCACATATTCCAAGGTATCCACCTTGAAGAAACAACATTAAGAATACCATGGCATCCCCCAATTCCAATCCAAACTTACCATTCATGGCAATCCTAAAACTCCTTGACTTAGCCAAGTTAGTTAATGATCCCATCGTTCATGAAGCCAATTGGCCAGATATGCTTGAAAATATACCTTCATATATTCCTAAATTTCAAGGGAAGTAAGGAGATGATCCTTCCAGCCATATTATGTCTTTCCATCTATGGTGTTCCTCTAACAACATAGTGGAAGATTAAGTCTGCCTCTGTCTATTCCAAAGAACCCTAACCAACGCAACTACGAAATGGTGTGTCAGTTTGGAAACAACCTCTCATACCACATTTGAGACTATTTCCACATCATTCCTATCCTATTTCCAGTTACCTATAAGACATGATCTTGGCCTCGAAATTCTCACAGAGTTTCAACAAAACACAACGGCATATATAACAAACCATATCCATGAATGGCATCATCATCGTGCACTATGCAAACTCAACATTCAAGCTCCCTTCCTCTTGGATTGGTTTCTCAAATCACTCCAACCAACTATTGCAAAAGATGTGGCAACCTCAATGCCACAAAGTGAGGAAGAATTGATCCTCAATTCCCAACACTTTGAACTTATATATGCCTAATCTAAGTATGTATACACCATACTTCCATATTCCGTTCAGCATTGATCTCTAGATCCTCCCATGGTAGAGATTTCACATTCCATGGACGAGCTTATTGGCATCGAACTTGGACCTATATGTAGTAGTGATGATATCCCCTTCTCAACAACATAATCCCTTAGTAAATCATTTTCCTTCAACTACTCTAGTGAAGGAAAGGGAACCTTTTATATTGGTTTCCTTATAGATATCTTGGAGTGATAGATCTTGGATAATTATGATACCAATCTATAATGTTGTTGGTAATATTGGCAATTACATGCATGGTAGAAACACACAAATTGTATTGGGTGAAAAATAATTATGAAATGATACTATTCATTGAAAAATATTATGGTTCATATACTCCAAAATTTGTATGAGTGCACTTTCCTCATAGGGAACACAATGTATCCCTCTTTCAAACAACTAAAAACAATACTAGAAATACTTCAAATTAGCATGACAAAAGGTGGAAACCTTAAAACAAAAAACACACAGGATCAATAAAATAATATTATTTCTTTACTTGTCCCATTTCATTCCCTCTCATTTTCGTATAAGCCCCTTGTGCTTATTTGGAAGTTTTTGGTGGTTTTTAAAATGATATTCCATGTACCTATTAACATAATCAAAATTCACCATGGTTATGTTTACCTACATGGTGATTAATCAATGTATTAAAACATAATATGCTAAAAAGCCAACATAGTCTAGGCATGTAGCCATGCCATATATATGTCTGTGTGTGTCATATATATATATATATATATATACATTGATCCATTGTGATAGAGGCATCATTAGTAGAATTATATTGATATATGACACTGATATTAGTTACTTCTTTATCAATTTTAATGTTTAGATTGGAAAGCAATAAGTGTTCATACTAATCAAATTTGAAATCTAGTTACCTTCTATTTCCACCTTTCTCAATTGAGTAAGTACCTTATTCAATCCAACATATTTAATATATGCTAAGTTATGCATAAATCTAACATATTCATTTCATTTGGTGCGATTCATTTTCTTCATAGATATTTATGTGATGTAACCCATTTTCATGCAAATTCTTCGCCACATTTAAGACATAATACAACTCTTTGACAAGACACTATTTGATATTGCATTTTAAATTTTACTTTTATGAGCTTAGTATAGATGGATAACTCTATTTTGTGTAAATGTTTGTTTCCAATGCCTTTATGTAGAATATGTTGGATCACCAAACATAAAAGGCACACCAAAAATTTTCTTCGTTGCTTTCTTTGGCTTTTAATTTACTCACAAAATTCTTGTACTCATGTTAGACTCTTCATTGATTCTTGTGTTAATGTTTGTTTTCTACCTATAAACTTATCATAAGATGTTTGATTCTTGCAATCAATTCGACATGTTATTTGTTTTATGGTTTCCTTCTTATAAGTTTTATCATTTTCCAACCTTGCATCTAATTATTTCACCTAAAACCATTAAGTACATAAACACAAAGAGAGTTGAGAATAGATGATGCAAGCATATGATTTAGTAGACACTTAGCATGGATGCTAACTACTACCTGTCTACAAGCATAAGATCCAAACATTAGCTAGCCTAAATATCAACTACCATAAATTTAGATTATATGTTCTATGCTTAAAATTCAAAATGTATTTGGACAATTTTTTGCCCAGAAATTTAAGTTAGTATAGCCTAATTTTGTCCTTGACTTCATTTCTGTCTAGAGACTCCATTAATAATCAATTTTATAATAATAATATATGTAAAATCAATTTTATAAGAATAATATATCTAAATTGAGGGGAATGAATGGGATTACATTTTTAATCTTCTAAATCTGTGACATTTCTTCCATTCCAATTCTCATTCAATTTCACGTTTTTAGTTTTTTAGTGACATTGGATGCCACTATCTTACATTGCTTTAATTTTATTTGCAAACTTTTTAGGTGTTATATTAAGGAAATATTTTAGGGGCTAAATTTCACCCATAGGCTAATTTTTCATGGTTTGTTTCAAATTTTTTTTTGCTAGTTTCCCATTTATCTAAAAATGATTCAAATTTCACCCAAATTCTATGTGATAAAAATATTATAGTTTAAATGATGGCTATAACTATAGTTTTATAGAAATTAAATAAAATTCATAGATATTTAAATATGTTTCCAAAAATATAACAAAAAAAACTATAAAATTCATTAAAATATAAATTTTAATCCTAAAGTTTTCTTTACCCATTACAATTACATTGTTGTTGACAAATGAATAACAAAGTAAAATTATTTAATTCTCTGTTACAAGTTACATTCTTAACTAAGTAAGATTGTTTTATTCTATATCTTTAAATGTTAAGAGACCCAAATGATGCATAATATTGTTGATTGCATTTGTGTCTCTGTATATCCGTGTTACACATATCCTCTGATAAGAATATGAAGGTTAATAGGATAATTATATACTAACGTTAATATGATAATTAAATACATCGCAATCTAACTTTGTAAGATCTGTTTTCATCTCGTTTCAAATCTAGATTGCAGGAGCTCGATTCTGGATTTAAGTACTTTTGGATATTTTCTTTTTGTGAAGCCGAACTGCTACCATTGTGAGGAATGGCTGTGGCTGGTGAAAAATCGATTGATAATTGGTGCAATAGGTGGCTTACTCGGGGAGGCAGGTTGTCGCTGATAAACTCAGTCCTAACTAATATTTCGGTGTATTGGCTCTCAATGGCCAAAGTCTCTCTGTATGTCTTAAAGCTTATTGTTAAAAAACTCGTCAATTGCTTATGAACTGGGATAAGATCTCGATTCCGAAGGCATTCAAGGGCTGGGGTATAAAATATATTTCTGTGGCAAGGCGTTATGGAGTGGCTTAATAGGCAGTGGCCTTTAGAGTGAAGTCATTAAAGGGAAATATTTAAAAATCTGATCGTTATTGAATGGATTAGAAAGGATAAGAGAATTCTTCTGTCTCCAATATCTTGGAGTTGGTTCCTTGATTCTTTCTCTGCTTTGAACCGTTAGCTTGCTTGGAAGGTAGGGGACGGTCTCTAAGAGAGTTTACGGGTTGATCTTATAATTTTATAGGAAGGGGTGATAAGAGAGTTTACGGGTTGATCTTATAATTTTATAGGAAGGGGTGATCTTTATGGAGTGATTTAAATTTTAGACAATTTGTATTATTTTTCATGCCAAAATTTTGATTGGTAAAAATTGTTGAAATTGCATAAAGTGAATCTATTTTTGCAACTAAAATTGTAATTTCAATTTCCAAAATCTCAATTTCAGCTTTAAAAAACAAAAAAACTGCAACAAAAATTTCAAAACTGCAAATAGTATTTAGCTCACCTCCCATGTTTATAAGCTCTCTCTTTCAATTCAACGGTTCAAGAACTTCACTCCAGAGGGCTCTATTATCTAAACCATGCAACGAGAGCAGCCCCAATGTTGGAGGGGACAATTTGCTGCGGATTTGAATTTGAGTGATCAAAGTGCTGTATAGTGGAATAGTTATGTGAGAGCTTTCTGTCATGCTGGAAACAGATAGGATAATATTGATGACAAGATCTGTTGGTCCTGGAATGCTGCGACTGGTCAAGTCGACTCGTTGTCTGCATATGAATCTATTGCCTATGATCGTATTGTATTCAGATAAAAGGGGTGGATCCAAAAGATTTGGAAGTGGTTGGCTCCCTTAAATATTCTTTGCTTTACATGGCTGGCGTTTGGAAATCAGATCCTGACAGGAGTGACTTTTGAGAGGGTATGGGTTCAACCTGTTATCCTTTGTGTAAGCAAGCCTCAGAAACAGTAGATCATTTGTAGGTCCGCTGTCATATTACATGACATGTTTGGGAGGAGCTATCGAGTAGACTCGATCTTTCTAGAAGCTGGGGATGTATCCCTTGATGAGTGTTTGCATCACTGGTTTTATATGGGTTCCAACAAGTCTCCTCTCCCCTTTTTTTCATATGGGGAATCTGGAGGTTTCGAAATCGTGTTCTTTTTGAAGACGCCCCTCTTAATTTAGACAGAGCTTGCAGGTTTATTTGTTGAAATCTATAAAGATGAGAGGTGTTGGAAAGTGTCAAGTTTAGAATCCCTCGGTGTTTTCAGGTCAAGGCCCTATCGGTTTTTTTGACGGGGCTGCTCAAGAGGGGGGTTGTGGAGCTGGAATTCATATCATCATAAATATAGATCATTGTTTCCTACTATTGTTAGGCTGGGTGCTGGCACCAATACAAGGGCAAAACTTATTGGCCTTTGGGGACTTCTCTTTTGCGCTCTCCTCAAAGCATTTTCATTCCTGCAAGTTGTTGGGTATTTCAAAGCATTTTCATCCCTGCAAGTTGTTGGGGATTTCAAATTATTAATTCATTGGATCAATGGCTGTAGCAATCTTCAGATTTCCATTTTAGGATATTGGAAAGCCAGGATCACAGATCCTCATCGGAATTTTGATTCGACCAAGAGGGCGGTTTGAAAGCTTTTTATTTTCAATATAAATTCTAACAATTACGGTTTTCCCAAAGTCTGTGAATGTAATTCACAAATTTAGAGTTCAATAGAAATAAGAGAAATTTTTATGGCTTCCAGTGTTTAAACATATGGTTGATATGTTTGAATTTTGCTGTGCATTCTGATATTTGCAGTCGTGTGGTATGTAGTTGTTTTAAATCCTGCAGGGCTGCACCAAGTTTGGTATCAGAGCAGGAGTATCCTACTGAGGGGAGCAATTCCAGCTGGGATAAGAGTTGGGTAGAATTGTTCCAGGAAGGATTTATAGTTCCAAAAACGAGGTTTGTTGGGTAGAACTGTAAAGAGTGTAAATTGTGCAGAGGAAATTATGACAAATAGAGGAGGATTTAATGTGAATTGGAGAGGTAGAAGGCGACATGGTGGAGTTGTAGATGACATGACTCAAGCATTGAGAGCTATCCAAGCAAGATTGGAAGCCATAGAAACAATTCAGAAGGGAGAAGTTGCAGCTGATGCTCACGATGTGAGTGATGAGGAGGTGGAAGTTGAAGATCCACAGGAAGAAGTTGAGGCAGCTGAAGGCCCACAAGAAAGAATTATCAAGGCTCTAACAAACTTGAGGGGAAAACCAAAATTGGAAACACCTACCTATTCGGGAAGGTTGAACCCAAAAGAGCTGATTGACTGGGTTAGAGACATGGAGAAATTCTTTGACATGGAACAAATTGAGGACCCTAAAAGAGTGAATATGGCTTGCATGAAGCTAAAGGGGCATGCATCCTTATGGTGGGATACTGTGCAGCTGGAAAGGCAGAGAAAAGGAAAAGACAAAAATCAGGAATTGAGACAGAATCATAGCTAAATTAAAAGATAAATTTCTTCTTGCTGAATATACTTTAAATCTATAGAAAGCTGTAGATTTTGAGGCAAAAATAAATGACTGTTAAGGAATGCACAGAAGAATTTTATAGGCTGTCTATTAGAACTAGGCACAGTGATAAAGGAGAGAAAATTATAGCAAGGTATATTAATGGACCGAGATATGCTTATAAAATGAACTAAGTATTGTACAAACTAGGACAGTGGGGGAAGCATATCCGATTGCTTTAAAGGTAGAAGAGAAATCGTCCAAGAAGAGTTCAAGTGTTAGAGGAAAAAGAATTGTCAAAGGTAAGGGCAGAAATATCTCAGGAAGAGGACAAAGCAGTGGAACTAAAGTGGAAGAAAGTGGCAGTGAAAAGGCTGTAACCCAAGAACTTAAAAGGGGTAATGAGTCCTACAGAGGTAGATGGAGTTATACAGGGAATACAAACCCCAGAGGTAGAGGATATGGAAGATCACCAATGATCTACTACAAATGCCAAACACCAGGACACAAAGCCTATGAATGCCTTGAAAGCCTGCATACTACTAGGAGACCAAAGAATAAAGTTCATGTTTCTCAAGGAGCTGAAAGAACAACTATATCCATAGCTGGGGATAATATGGATGTAGCTCAACCAGAGGTTTGAATGAGCTTGATGTTCAGAAGAATTTTATTGAAACCAGAGAATCAATCAAGGGTAAAATAACCAGATCAAAGGAAGTCCATCTTTAGGTACAAATGCAAAATTGGAGGTAAGTTGTAATGTCCTCTTCTGATTAGGCCTTGAGGCCCAAAACCACTAATCTATGTGATTCTTGTGGGTTCAAGCGGTTACTGACAGTTAGGGAATCATCTAAGGATTGATGCCATCCATAGAAAACCTAGGGCATCATCATTAGGTCAAGAAGGGCCACCGGGGCCAAAGGCCACCTTCGTGCGTGCCATCCAAGCATTATTTAATGATGCATGCACTCATTTAAGTCTCCATGCACATGGATGCAAGTCAACTACAAATTAGAAGATAAAGTGACCTAATTAGGTCAAAGATTAGGGTTTTCGCAATTGAAAGTTATAAAAGGAGAATAAAGCGAAAGGAGACTTCACTTTTGATGATTATTATTTTGGGAGCTCTTGAATAGCAGCACAGCAGTTGGGGTTGGAGACGGCGTCTTCAACTAGCGGGGTTTCGGCAGTGAAATATCTGCCCTAGTCTCATTCAGGGTAAGCCATACAGGTTCACCATTTGCTCTTACATTCATTCATAGTTATTCAGTATACGGTGTAGATTGTTGCAGGGACACGTGTGTAGCCGTAAGGGGGGTTTTCAGCCAGAAAGCCCTAATCAATCGCTGGGTCTTCAGATCTCAGTTTTACTTCGAAACTTAGGCACCATTCTCATCATCGGCATCTTACTCCGGTACCCGGTGATTATCAAATCCGACCGTGCTCATCCGGAGCAGTTATCAGCTATTTCGGGATCAGGGGGGCGTGAGCAGCTGTCTCTCTGGAACAATTCGCTAGCCTTCCTAGAGACCTCCGAAACTCCGCATGTACTAGGCATTCTCTCCGGCATGGGAAGGCTATCAGTCCTACAAATCAGCAGCTTCATCGGACACCTCCTTCACTGAAAATGTCACCCTTATCTGATCTGGGGTTCTTGCTGCTGGGGTTTCATCGGAAGCAGAAGATATCAGTCCATCTCCGATTCAGTTCTTGATGCTTGCATACTCTCTCAGGAGCAGTCCAGCCAGCTTATCAGTGGTAAGTGTTCATTCTATCTCACAAACCCTAACCCTAATTTTTGCTATAAAATATGGATTTTTGCATGGCAGTTTGCATGCCCGGTTGTATCAGCGTATTTGCATAGAAATAGAAAATATCGGGATTTGGGATATTACAGAAGTGTTGTTCTTTAATTGTAGATGGAGGGAGTGCCGAAAAACTAGTGTCAACGAAAGTTATAGAGAAATTAAAATTGAATCCTATAGACTCTCATGGTTGCAAAGGGGACACCATGTCAATGTCTCTAAACAGTGTCTAATTAATTTTAAAGTTGGGAATTATCATGATAGTGTGGTATGTGATGTAGTACCGATGGATGCTTGCCATCTACTGCTTGGTAGACCTTGGTAGTATGATAGAAAAATTGTGTACGATGGAGCTAAGAATACATTCCTTCTTGAAAAAGATGGGAATAAAACTTTGATGATGCCTTTGAATGAAGAACAAGGAGGAAATAGCAACAACAACCATTATACTGATAGGAGGATAATGCTATGTTCAGCAAAAACATTTTCAAAGGAAGAAAGAAAAGTATATTGTTGTTTTGCTATCATACCTAAGGATTTGAGTTTAGATGAAAAGAGGACTGATATTCCAATAGAAGTGGAGAGAATGTTATTTGAAGTTAAGGACATTATTTATGAAGAGATGCCAAAAGGATTGCCACCTATTCGAGGCATTTCTCATCAGATTGACCTTATTCCACGATCTAGTTTTCCAAACAAGGCACCACACATGATAACACCAGCAGAAAATGAAGAGTTAAATAGACAAGTGCATGAGCTATTAGAACGAGGGTTGATCAGGGAGAATTTGAGCCCATGTGCAATACCTACTGTACTTGCACCTAAGAAAGGGGGAGAATGGATAATGTGTACTGATTCTAGAGCTATCAACCGAATAACCATTAAGTATAGGTTTCCCTTATGAATAATGGATGACCTCATGGATTGCTTGAGTGGAGCAAGGTATTTCACTAAAGTTGATTTAAAAAGTGGTTATCATCATATAAGAATTCGTGAAGGAGATGAGTGGAAAACAACGTTTAAGACAAAGGAAGGACTTTCTGAATGGTTGGTTACGCTGTTTGGTTTAACGAATGCTCCAAGTACTTTTATGAGATTGATGAATGAAGTGTTGATGCCTTATTTGGGTAAATTTGTGGTGGTTTACTTAGATGACATTCTAATTTTCAGCAAGACAAAGGAGGCACACCTTAAACAATTGAGACATGTATTAGAAAGGCTGAAGCAAGAGAAGTTGCTCATAAATCTGCAGAAGTACACTTTCATGAAGGACGAGTTAGTATTTCTTGGGTTTGTCATTTCCCAAGAAGGTTTAAAAATGGACCCTAAAAAGTGAAGGCAATACCAGAGTGGCATGTCCCTTAGAGCACATTTGAAGTGCGTAGTTTTCATGGATTGGCCAACTATTATAGGAAGTTCATAAAGAATTTCAGTGGGATATGTGCACCATTGACTGCTTGCATGAGGGAGGAGGAATTCAAATGGAGTGTTACTGCACAAAAGGGATTTGAGCTATTGAAGGAGAAGGTCACTGATAGACTAGTTTTTTCCTTGCCAGACTTTGACAAAGTCTTCCAAGTCGATTGTGATGCTAATGGGATAGCCATTGGAGCAGTACTAAGCCAAGAGGGAAGACCAATTGTTTTCTTTAGTCAGAAGTTAAATGAAGTCAAACAGAAATATTCTGTTTATGATCAAGAATTCTATGCTAAGAAGTGGAGACATTACTTGCCACCCAAAGAATTTGTTCCTTACATCGACCATCAAGCATTGAGATATTTCAACTAAATTGAATCAAAGACACATGAAATGGGTTGAGTTTATATAGAGTTATACCTTTGTATTGAAGCATAGATAAGGGAAATCAAATAGAGTGGCGGATTCCTTGAGTAGGAGATCATCTTTGTTGTCTACTATGATCGTGGAAGTCATAGGATTAGAAGAGATGAAGGATTTATATGAAGAAGACCCAGATTTTGCTGAGGTTTGGAAAGCATGCAAAGAGCCATGGAGCTGTGATAGAACTCCATACTTAGAAAAATATTTCTCTTTAAGAATCATCAATTGTGTATTCCAAGAGGATCTATGAGAGACAATTTGATTAGGGAGTTGCATAATGGAGGACTACATGGACATTTTGGCATGGACAAAACCAGAGCATTAGTGGAGGAGCAGTACTATTGGCCAAGAATGGATAAAGATGTTAAGAAATAGGTTTCACATTGTAGAATTTGCCAACATGCGAAGGGAAAGAGTCAAAACAATGAGTTGTGTTGCCGCCTAATTCACACTTTAAGGAACAGGAAAGTCACAACCTGCTATGTGTGTCCTTGGGGGCAAGCAAGAGCTGGGGACCACTGTCACCACAGTCCACAACTCCTCTGTTTAGGCAAGATCCCAACAGAGCCAAGGGGGGAAGTCCCTACGAAAAATTAAGTTCCAGATTTATTAATTATGGACAAATGAATACTATGAACAATATAAACAATAATGAATGAACAGTTAAGCAGTATTAGCAATATCCACAGTTGTATCAGATGTTATGAACAGATTGAATAAATGGAACAATTATTAAGCTTTTACCCAAAAAATGTTGAAATGAAATGAATCAATTGTGTTACACAAGATCTACAGATTATTAAACAATGTGATTACTTAATCAAATGAATTAAAGATGCCACCACAAGATTTTGCGAAAAATTAAAGGAAAAATTTGCAGTGAAATAAAATGTGAAAGTGCTTGCAGTAAAAACCTTGAACAACAAGGCAAAGATAAATAGCAGTGACCTGTGTTTGTAGGACGTTTTGCAATGTCTCTTGTAAATTTTAATAAATTTTATTAGAGGTGAGATCTTTGATTAAGTTTTAGATCTGGTGGTGTGACTACCCCAATCTAGTATTTCTCAAGTCAAAGAGGGAATGCTGGTGTGCTCAACAAAGTGGGAGCAAAGCCCACCCGTAGCTCCCAGGTCAAACCCCAATGGCCCGATGCTCAACAAGGAGGACGTAGAACGCCTAGAGACCCCCCACGGTCTTCTACCCCAAGTCGCCTCCGAGTCACTGTTTTTAATCAACAGGAAAAACAGCTAGATGGATGCCTATTAAATTAGAACTCCTCTATCCCTTGTCGTATCTCGCGAGTACCCCGAAGAGTGATAACCGAGTAGAGGAGCAGGGGTAGTAAAGTTGTTGTTGGTTAATTTTAAGGGTAAATTTTAATCTTGGTGATTAGCATGCAAGGTTAATTTTAAACCATCAACAAGATCAACCAAGCGGTATCCCTTATGAGAGGTGCTGATACTTGATCTTGGACTGAAAAATAAAATGTGAAAGATTGTAGCAGAAAAATGAAGTTGTTCTAACTTAAGCTAAGCCCCCACTTCTCCTGCTTTTCATACCCAACTTGAAGTCCCTAAATGGAGATGACAAGTGGATAGAGGATACACCGGATAGGTGGGTTGTATGATTACCTCTTTAACAGAAAATAAAACTTGAAAGGAAAATACAACTAGCTAAAACAGTATCCTAACCACACAGCAATCTCTGTGACAGAGATGGTGGTCTGTCACAGAGATAGTGGGTAAATAGAAAATAAAACTAGTTATCCTAACCTCACTTCAATCCCTTAAGGGAAGGTGGGTGAACCGAAAATAAACTTGCATAAATTTAAACAACTAGTTTCTAAGCTATCTCTACACTACTCATATACAGATTTACAGCAGAGAATACCCCAAAGAGAACTTCTCTTTTGGGGTTTACAATCCTTTAGAAGAGAAGAGAAGAAGTGGTTTTTTGGGTCCTTTTTGGACCAAAACTTTTTCTGGGTTTTTTCTAGGCAATTTTGGGCGGCATAACCCCCTCTTCTGTGCATAAACCTGCAAAAAACCAACAACTTTACTTGCTGAAAATTACTGCAAAAAACTGAATCAGAAAGTTAGCATTGATTATTGTAAAACCCATAAATTTTATAAAAAAAAAAACTGAACTTAAAAATTTGGAAAAACTGAAATTTTAGTGGTTAAAAATGAACGTTTTTGGGCTGAAAATGACATATAAACAGCAGATTTAAAGCTTTATACTAATATATAATGGATGAAAGCCCTAAAACAAGAGTTATATTCACTATACAGTGAATAAAACCCAGTTTTAGGAAGGAAAAAAAAAATGGCCGAAATGAAATTTTGAAAAAAGAGACCCTTGGAGAGATGTCTCTGGCTTGGAAAACCTGTAAATAAACTTATGAGAGAGTTGCAAAATGTAAGCAAAGAGGTGAGTACCCAATAAATCTACCAAAATACTTTGATAAATCTTATTAAAAACTCACAAATGGAAGCAGAAATACTTCTACTTACAAATCCCTCCACAAAATAATTTGTGGAGAGCTATCTAAGCTAATACAAATGTCAATCAAATAAATACATATGCAAGTTACCTCACCAAAAGATGCATGAAATGTAGAATGACGGCACAATATCCCTCCAAAGCTTTCTTCTATTATAACCCAACTAGGGCAAGATTCAATACAACAATGGCAAGAGACTTGGGCCAAATGCTTGAGAAAATATGAGAGGAGAAGAGGGAAGAATTTCAGCAGCATAACAATAGCATGAGAGAAGTTGAGAAATGAGGGAGTGAGACCCTCATTATATAGTTGAGGAGCAACCCCAACCCCTTGAAGATCAATGGCCAAGATTAGGTCTAGATCTAGATTAGATCTCCACCACTAGATCTAGGTTTGTTGACTTTGCAAGCCATCCACCAATCATAAACAAGGGTGCCTTTTCAAATCAATGGTCAAAAAGATAGATCCATGTCACAATAAAGCTTAACTCTTAGATCTAGGGTTTCCATGACTCAAGTGGGGCCTCCTTTGACTCAATTTTTAATTTTATTATTTTTAATTTTATCTTTAATTTTATCTTGAATTTTTTAATCTTTTATATAATCTTTAATATTTTATTTTTTATTTTTTATTTTTAATCTTTATTTTATCTTTTATTTTTTATTTTTATCTTTTTATTTTTAAATCTTTTAATCTTTTATTTTCAAGTTTTAATCTTATATTTTTTTTATTTTTTTATTTTTTAATCTTTTATTTTCTATTTTCTATTTTATTTTTTTAATTTTTTAATTTTGAATCTTTAATTTTTAATTTTTAATTTTTATCTTTTATTAAGACAAGAGGAGCACCTCACTTGGGAAATCTTCAAAAATTATTTTGACCATGGGAGAGGTTTATTTAAATAAAAATTGACTATGCTTAGTCACCCCCCAAACTTAATTACCACGGCCTTATTTGATTTTTTCCTTCAAAATCAAATAATTTAATTTTTCACCCTTGGAAATTAAATTAGTTTCCTAGGAAAAAATACCTTGTCTTAACTAAAATTGCTCTAACTTCCTAACCCCTTGTCAAAATGACATGAGACTTGAACCAATGGCTTAAGGGGTGTCATAGCATTTTAATTTGCATTCATAGCCCCTATTACAAAATGCCAAGGTTCAAGAGATTACATTATTACATCAAAACTTAATTAATTAACCACCAAATGGTAAAGTTAATTAATTAAGAAAAAATCAAAATTAAAATTAAAATCCTAACGAAATTCCGCAAGACTACAAGATATGGCTAGCATGGTCATGGACAACAACTTGAAACCTTAGGCACCTCATGAGCTTGATTATCAGAATGCCAATTCACCACTTTGGAGGATTAGTGAGTGAAAAACCCAACCAATTAAAATTGTTAGATAACAAGATTAACTGGAAGGGGAAAAAAACACTCGGTGAAGAGGACTTCCCTGATAATAAAGTCCATGGTGACATCCTTAGAGGAATGACCCATGCTGGCATATAAAGTTACATTAATTATCCCACGCAGGGGAGCGGGCATTTCGTGTACAAAAGGGGCATAATTGCCCTGCTGAATGAAAAATCCCCAAAATTTTTCCATGGTACAAACTGCACATAATGTACATCTTCAATGTACATGAGGTTGCCACCTAGTCGAAATAGGTGGGCAACATTTGGCTCCAACTTGGGGACGTGTGTTCGATCATCGGAGAGCATACGAGAACTCCAGACTCAGCAACCTCAAATTCTCACCAATAACCAACATAAGTCCTCATGTAGAAACCAATAAATAATGAATAATGAATAAATGAAATGACTACACAATGATCATACATATATGCATAAATAATTTCAAAGAATGAAATAATACAAAGCTGTTAAAAGAATTCAAGGAAAAGGGTTAGAGATACATTACAGAGAGTGTCCCTTAGGACACTAAGTATTTATCTTCTTGAAGAAAAACCTGATTTGTGGCTCGTTTGACCCTTTCCTATTTCTTGTGACTTTGATAGTGTCTCACATCTTTGAAGATTTTCCAAAAGTCCACACTATCAAAAAACTGCTCATGCCGTATTTTGTTAACTTCCTTTATTTTGATTCCATTCTTTATATTTTCCGGGAAGCTAACAAAAATAACATGAGCCTTTCCACTATATACACTGTCCATATTCTGAAAAAACACTGATTCATTCTGGCATGCCTCGACTGTTTTTTCTTCTAAAACATTCTGAAAATGATCTGACACTTTACTGACTTGAGGAGAACTTACTAAAGCCTTGGGTGGCTTAACCTTTTGGGCTGGAACCTTTACATTCTCTGCTACAGGAACTGATACCTTTAGATTATTGATCCAACCCTCTAAATCTATACTCAAATTATTACTTGAAAATACACTTTGTTTAGGGGTAAGTTCATGGTCACATGTTTCTTCTACTTTGTCCATATTTTTAGTCATGCAAACCATGTCTTTACTATCTTCTACTGAATCCAATAAATCCTCATTATTGTCAAACACACATTCATGACCAACCATATTAACTTGTTCCATTCTTTCTCTAGCTGCTAACTTTTTCTTTATAATCTGAAAGAAAATGGGACAAGTCCCTTCCTCATGTGAATCATCACAAGCCCTACAGTAAGGGATTACTGGATCGTCAAACCAATTGTTTGCTTCCATAGGCTCTTTATCCCTTAGCTGGTATCTCATTTCCCCTTCAAAAGCTTGAACATAGAAAATTAAGATGGCCTTTTCAGGAGGCTTAATATCTTGAGGGAGACTCTTAATCAATTCATTAAATCTTCTGTTAAATCCTTCCACTGTTTCATTATCTTCCTTATGGCTAGAGTGCAAGGCAGTTAACAAGGAATGGTGATCCCTCTTATCTCCCCATTTATCATTAAAAGCTTCAATGATTCCCTTAAGGTCTTTAAACGTGTTATCATCATGTTCCATAAACCAATCAATGGCCTCTTCCTCTAAGGACAAAACAAAGAGTTTCATCTTCACATCCTCATGGTTGTGTGCCATACACCATCTTGCAATACATAAATTCAAATTTCTGATGTGAGCTTTAGCACTTGTAACATTGTCTCCTTGAAAAGAAGGCAACTTATCAACAGCTTTCTCTGGAACTTCATGAGGGTAACCAACAATTTTAGAGAAATCACATGGTCTATAATAATTATTCATTGTTCAGGTTGGTTTACTTAGATAAACAACAAAGGCATATTAGAAATTGACTTCTTCTCCAAGACTTGTAAAGATTCTATAGGGAGCAAGTTTGTTTAACTTCCTCTAAACGCCTTTTCAGGATCTAAGAGGGAGCTAAGCAAACCAAAGGGCTCCAGGTAGAATACCTTACTATATATTTTGAAGTGGAGTCGCCACTTGGAGAACAAGTAAACTTCCAATATGGGTAAAAGAAAGAAAAAAAAAATTTAAGGTTATTTCAAAAATTTTATTAACACTTTAAAAACGAATTAAATTGAAGAATTAAAGAATTAGATCTAAAATTATTTAATTAATGTCAAGACCCAGGACAAAAGACTTGTCCCCGGTAACGGCGCCAAAGATGTTGCCGCCTAATTCACACTTTAAGGAACAGGAAAGTCACAACCTGCTATGTGTGTCCTTGGGGGCAAGCGAGAGCTGGGGACCACTGTCACCACAGTCCACAACTCCTCCGTTTAGGCAAGATCCCAACAGAGCCAAGGGGGGAAGTCCCTACGGAAGACTAAATTCCAGATTTATTAATTAATTACAAATTAATTAAAGGGATCTTTTATTAAGATTGTGAAGCTAAGACTTATACTATCTAAGGAATGACAAGCATCATGCAAATGTAAAGATTTCCTTTTATTGACAAGCAGACCTTGAGATAAATGAAGACTAGTGCCTATTAACAAATGGAGTCTAAGGATAAATTACAACTATACAAATTTACAAATGAAATTGAAATCTAAGTTAATTAACCCACACTTTAGGTGTTATCCCAATCAAAACAGGTTATAATATGGACAAATGAATACTATGAACAATATAAACAATAATGAATGAACAGTTAAGCAATATTAGCAATATCCACAGTTGTATCAGATGTTAAGAATAGATTGAATAAATGGAACAATTATTAAGCTTTTACCCAAAAAATGTTGAAATGAAATGAATCAATTGTGTTACACAAGATCTATAGATTACTAAACAATGTGATTACTTAATCAAATGAATTAAAGATGCCACCACAAGATTTTGCGAAAAATGAAAGGAAAAACTTGCAGTGAAATAAAATGTGAAAGTGCTTGCAGTAAAAACCTTGAACAGCAAGGCAAAGATAAATAGTAGTGACCTGTGTTTGTAGGACGTTTTGCAATGTCTCCTGTAATTTTTAATAAATTTTATTAGAGGTGAGATCTTTGATTAAGTTTTAGATCCGGTGGTGTGACTACCCCAATCTAGTATTTCTCAAGTCAAAGAGGGAATGCTGGTGTGCTCAACAAAGTGGGAGCAAAGCCCACCTGTAGCTCCCAGGTCAAACCTCAATGGCCCGATGCTCAACAAGGAGGACGTAGAACGCCTAGAGACCCCCCACGGTCTTCTACCCCAAGTCGCCTCCGAGTCACTGTTTTTAATCAACAGGAAAAACAGCTAGATGGATGCCTATTAAACTAGAACTCCTCTATCCCCTGTCGTATCTTGCGAGTACCCCGAAGGATGATAACCGAGTAGAGGAACAGGGGTAGTGAAGTTGTTGTTGGCTAATTTTAAGGGTAAATTTTAATCTTGGTGATTAACATGCAAGGTTAATTTTAAACCATCAACAAGATCAACCAAGCGGTATCCCTTATGGGAGGTGTTAGTACTTGATCTTGGACTGAAAAATAAAATGTGAAAGATTGTAGCAGAAAAATGAAGTTGTTCTAACTTAAGCTAAGCCCCCACTTCTCCTGCTTTTCATACCCAACTGGAAGTCCCTAAAAGGAGATGACAAGTGGATAGAGGATACACCGGATAGGTGGGTTGTATGATTACCCCTTTAACAGAAAATAAAACTTGAAAGGAAAATACAACTAGCTAAAACAGTATCCTAACCACACAGCAATCTCTGTGACAGAGATGGTGGTCTGTCACAGAGATAGTGGGTAAACAGAAAATAAAACTAGTTATCCTAACCTCACTTCAATCCCTTAAGGGAAGGTGGGTGAACAGAAAATAAACTTGCATAAATCTAAACAACTAGTTTCTAAGCTATCTCTACACTACTCATATACAGATTTACAGCAGAGAATACCCCAAAGAGAACTTCTCTGTTGGGGTTTACAATCCTTTAGAAGATAAGAGAAAAAGTGGTTTTTTGGGTCCCTTTTGGACCAAAACTTTTTCTGGGTTTTTTCTAGGCAATTTTGGGCGACATAACCCCTTATTCTGTGCATAAACTTGCAAAAAACCAGCAACTTTACTTGCTGGAAATTGCTGTAGAAAACTGAATCAGAAAGTTAGCACTGATTATTGTAAACCCCATAAATTTTATAAAAAAAAAAACTGAACTTAAAAATTTGGAAAAACTGAAATTTTAGTGGTTAAAAATGAACGTTTTTGGGCTAAAAATGACATATAAACAGCAGATTTAAAGCTTTGTACTAATATATAATGGATGAAAGCCCTAAAACAAGGGTTATATTCACTATACAGTAAATAAAACCCAGTTTTAGGAAGGAAAAAGAAAAATGGCCGAAATGAAATTTTGAAAAAAAAGACCCTTGGAGAGATGTCCCTGGCTTGGAGAGAGCTGCAAAATGTAAGCAAAGAGGTGAGTACCCAATAAATCTACCAAAATACTTTGATAAATCTTATTAAAAACTCACAAATGGAAGCAGAAATACTTTTACTTACAAATCCCTCCCACGCAGGGGAATGCAAATGCAAATCAAATAAGTACATATGCAAGTTACCTCACCAAAAGATGCATGAAATGTAGAATGACGGCACAATATCCCTCCAAAGCTTTCTTCTATTATAACCCAACTAGGGCAAGATTCATTACAACAATGGTAAGAGGCTTGGGCCAAATGCTTGAGAAAATATGAGGAGAAGAGGGAAGAATTTCAGCAGCATAACAATAGCATGAGAGAAGTTGAGAAATGAGGGAGTGAGACCCTCATTATATAGTTGATGAGCAACCCCAACCCCTTGAAGATCAATGGCCAAGATTAGATTTAGATCTAGATTAGATCTCCACCACTAGATCTAGGTTTGTTGATTTTGCAAGCCATCCACCAATCATAAGCAAGGGTGCCTTTTCAAATCAATGGTAAAAAAGATAGATCCATGTCACAATAAAGCTTAACCCTTAGATCTAGGGTTTCCATGACTCAAGTGGGGCCTCCTTTGACTCAATTTTTAATTTTATTATTTTTAATTTTATAATCTTTTATATAATCTTTAATATTTTATTTTTAATTTTTAATTTTTAATCTTTATTTTATCTTTTACTTTTTATTTTTATCTTTTTATTTTTAAATCTTTTAATCTTTTATTTTCAAGTTTTAATCTTATATTTTTTATTTTTATTTTTTTATTTTTTTAATCTTTTATTTTCTATTTTCTATTTTTTTTTTAATATTTTAATTTTTAATCTTTAATTTTTTAATTTTTAATTTTTAATTTTTATCTTTTATTAAGACAAGTGGAGCACCCCACTTGGGAAATCTTCAAAAAATATTTTGACCATGGGGGAGGTTTATTTAAATAAAAATTGACTATGCTTAGTCACCCCCCAAACTTAATTACCATGGCCTTATTTGATTTTTTCCTTCAAAATCAAATAATTTAATTTTTCACACTCGGAAATTAAATTAATTTCCTAGGAAAAAAATACCTTGTCTTAACTAAAATTGCTCTAACTTCCTAACCCCTTGTCAGAATGACATGAGACTTGAACCAATAGCTTAGGGGATGTCATAGCATTTTAATTTGCATTCATAGCCACTATTACAAAATGCCAAGGTTCCAGAGATTACATTATTACATCAAAACTTAATTAATTAACCACCAAATGATAAAGTTAATTAATTAAGAAAAAATCAAAATAAAAATTAAAATCCTAACGAAATTCCGCAAGACTACAAGATATGGCTAGCATGGTCATGGACAACAACTTGAAACCTTAGGCACCTCATGAGCTTGATTATTAGAATGCCAATTCACCACTTTGGAGGATTAGTGAGTGAAAAACCCAAGCAATTAAAATTGTTAGATAACAAGATTAACTGGAAGGGGAAAAAAACACTCGGTGAAGAGGACTTCCCTGATAATAAAGTCCATGGTGACATCCTTAGAGGAATGACCCATGCTGGCATATAAAGTTACATTAATTATCCCACGCAGGGGAGCGGGCATTTCGTATACAAAAGGGGCATAATTGCCCTGCTGAATGAAAAATCCCCAGAATTTTTCCATGGTACAAACTGCACATAATGTACATCTTCAATGTACATGAGGTTGCCACCTAGTCGAAATAGGTGGGCAACAAGCTGTACACACCATTGCCTATACCGTAAGCACCATGGGAAGATACCAGTATTGACTTTGTGTTGGGCTTGCCAAGAACCCAATGAGGTAATGATTCAATCTTTGTTGTTGTAGACATGTTTTAAAAAATGTCTCATTTTATTCCTTGTAAGAAAACTAATGATGCCACAAGCATAACTGTTTTGTTCTTCAAAGAAGTTTTGAGACTGCATGGGTTTCCTAGAAGCATAATCTCTGACAGGGACAGTAAGTTTATTGGGCACTTTTGGAGAACCTTGTGGAAGAAATTGAAAACTAAATTGCAATTTAGTTGATCCTGTCATCCGCAAACCGATGGGCAAAATGAATTTGTCAATAGGAGCCTTGGAAATCTACTGAGATGTTTGATCTGTGAAAGACCAGGACAGTGGGATACAATGCTTGCACAAGCTAAATTTGCATACAATAATTCTGTTAATCCATCTACAGATAAAAGTCTATTTCATATTGTTAATGGAAGGTCACCAAGGGGAATGGTAGATTTGGCACCAATGCTAGAGAAAAGTCAAAAGAGTCAAACAATTGTAGGAAAGCAGCCAACGGTATATGCAAAGAGCAGATGTAAAAAGAAGGTTCAAAGTTTTTAAGGAAGGAGACTTAGTATTGGCACATATGAGAAAGGAAAGGTTCCCAAGGGGAACGCATACCAAATTGAAAATAAAGAAGATTGGTCGATGTAAAATTGTAAAGAAAATTTCTGATAATGCATATGTTCTAGAGATGCTAACAGAGTTGGACATTTCACCCATTTTCAATATTGTTGATTTGTATGAGTACCATGGAGGAATAGCTGAAGACACCGAGGATTGTATTGCTGATTGGAAGGAACAAATTCCTGAATGTGAAAGAGAAGAAATTGTTGAAATTTTAGATGAAAGAATAGTTGGGAGAACGAGAAGCCAAAAGACAAAGGAGTATTTAGTTCGTTGGAAAGGAAAAGAGTTGAAGGATGCCACATGGATTTCGAAGATTGAGATAGATCGTGTTACACAGTCTACTTGCAAAGATAGTGATGATGTCATGAAAAGGAGTTCACTTTTTTTTTTACTAGAGGAATTTGATGCAAGAGCATCCGCCGTGGACCAAGGAAATGGTCCGGAAAGAATCCCACGTGAGGAAAAGAGGACCGCCAACGATGGAGATTTGTTCACCAAGCGGATCACAACTGTTGGAGGCAAAGGGAAACCTCGTGAAGTTCACCAAGGAGGAGGGAACACCAATGGCCAAGATCCTTTCCCCAACCTAATCGCAAATGTTGGCAGAAAGGATGGCTTTTGGAGATGCACGTGAAGCATAAATACTCCAACAACCAGGATGAAGTGGGGTTGAGAAGAAGAAGAAGAAGAAAATATTTTAACATCCGTGAGGCTAAGAATAGCCTATGGGACATATCATCTCGCACGTTGTTTTTTGCAATTCAATCCTTTGCCTATTCAACTTGATGATGAGCGACACCAATTTTTCCACAGTCCCCTCGTTAAATAAATCATCCCAAGATTTATCCGTCAAGACATTTGCGTACCTGTCCCTACTGCCCTTAAAGGCTTCACACTCTGAAATAAAATGATTTTTTTGTCTCCACCTTACCAGCAGTGCAAAAAATACACACTCTTTCTGCCCAAGATTCTTTTGGCCTTTTCGAATGCCCGGTCTCACAACGGAGTTGATGGGAATTAGTTCTTAATTGAGCAATAAGTATTTTGGCTTTCTAAGGTATATTGGCCCCTATGTACGCCTTTTGATGTTGATTGTAGGTAGGGTTAAACTCTTCAATATAATACTTTCTCTTTCTCCCTAGCTCTTTATCCCAAGTTCACTTGTGGAACTTATTGATAACAAAAGCCTTTATTTCTTTACTGTTTGTGGGGGCACATGCTCAAGCACATATCCCACTTACTAAGCCATTTAATATTTTGCCGCATCCAAGTCTTCTTTCTTTTGCACAATATGTCATTGAAGACAACCTTAAGCCATCTACCTTCTTCCATTTGCTCAACTATTTTTAGATATCTTATGAGTCTCACCATAGCGATTGCTTCAATAGAAGCCACTCCCATTTCACTTAGCATGATCTCGTATGGCACTGAACACTTAATTTTGAACTTGCTTGTAATCATGTGTTTTTGAATATTTTCTATTTGCCTCCATTGTAAGTTAGAGGTACTGCTGGCCCAAACTTCACAACCATAAAGAACAAACGGGATCACAAAGAGCCCAAAAAGAGTGTGCATAGTTTTCCAGTCCCATAGCTTTGCCTCTCTGCACCTATTTTGGAAAGCATAAAACGCTTTCCAACCTCCAAGAGTTTTTTTTTTTCCTGTCTGCAGCATTCCCAACTCAAGTTTTTGTTGAAGTCGATTCTGAGGTACTTGTAATCTTCCACTTCTTCAAGGGTATTGTCTTCAAAGTAGAACTTATGTTGTTTATGTTTTCTTTTGCTAGAGAAAACTACCACTTTTGTCTTGCTAGTATTTACTTGCATCCCAACTGTTCTACAAAAGTGCTCAAGGGAAATCAAGTGCTCTTGCAAGCCAAGAGCAAACTTAGCAATCAAAATAAGGTCATCTGCATACAAAAGAAGCCTTATCACAGACTCACTTGCGAGGGCGCCATCCCCACCCTCTAAGTTTAACCAGTCTTCAAGTTTGTCAATATATAAGCCAAAAAGGGTAGGGATAATGGGCACCCTTGCTTGACCCCGATATCACTTCTAAAACTTTCGGAGATACCATCTGATGTTCTGATTTTGACTTTGACCTCCTCATACAGCCTGTGAACAGCTGCTCTAAGATGTATAGGAACTCCAAGTTCCACCAGTCTCTGCCATAGCTTATTCCTAGGAACTGTGTCAAAATATTTTTTGAAATCGACAAAGCAACAAAAGTCTTCCTCTTTTTTCTCCCACACTTTTTCAATGATGTGCCTTGAAGTAATACCATGGCCCACTGCGGAATGTTTAGGTCTAAAACCTGCTTTCCCTTTAGCATGCTTGTCCCTTTCTTTCGCCCACTTACTAATTCTATTTTCTAGCATACTTCCAAATAGCTTTGCAAACAAGGGGTTTAGCATTATGGTCCTATAATTGGAGGGATCGTTGACATCTCCGCTCTTGAAAATAGGTATTGCGAGGCTAGTTGTCCAATCTGTAGGGAATCCTTGTTGAATGATGTTGTTGAAGATTCCCGTAATGTGAGGTGCAAGAGTTTTTGAACCCCACTTTAGATATTTAGCTTGAAGTTCTACTAAATCTTTGGCTTTTCCAACACCCAACTTCTTAATACTCACCTTGATCTCTTGCACTGTGAAAAGCTTAGTAATGGTGGCAATGTTGACTAAGGGGGGAGGGGGGTCAACCTTAGGATTCTGCTCATAGAGTTTCCTTGCATATTCAAGCCACTGGTCCACTGTAATATTGTTTTCAGTTTGCTTCTTGCTCGCTTGAAGTGCCTTCCAGAATAGTTTGGGGTTATTTTTCCCAAGGAAGATTAGCTCTTCCCTCCTTTAGACCATGAAATCAACTTTTTTCTTTCTTAAAATATGCTTGTAGCTATTTAAGTCTTTTTCTTTCCAATTTGACTCTCTCCACCTTCTCTTTGCTTTTTTGCACTCCTCATCAAACAAAGCATTAACAAGAAAGCAATTTGTTTCATATTTCCTATTCTTTGCTCTTTTGCATTTTGTGAGTGCCCTTTGAATTAAATTAGTTAGCTGTTGATTATTAAGTCCTTCGGACAAAATTTCCTCCCTTTTACAAAGTCTCTCTAATGCCTTCCTAAAGATATTATAGTTTTCTTGAGTCAAGAATTCTTCCCTTTGCCAGAGGTTGTTGAATGTGCTGATTTTTTGTCCCAACCTGCTGCTTATCAGCCCAAGAAAGACTTAGATAGATCGGTTTGTGATCATATTTTAAATCCCAGAGTTGTTCACCAATCATAACTTCCTCCATTTTCTTGCATAAGCCATGTGAACAAATTGCATAGTCCACCACACTTGCTCCATTGTAAGTATTACAAGTGAAATTACCAAAATTTGTCCATCTAGGCAAACTATTGCAAATTACTAAATTAAAAGTTCCACATAAGGTAAGCAATTGTTCTCCAAAGAGATTGCAGCTTTTGTTGTCCTTTGAAATTCTTGTCCATTGATGATTTTTTTCTTCCGTAAGCCAAATAGGGTTGCAATCTTCCCTATGACAAAGAATGCTAGCTTGTTCACTTGCAATCCTGGCATTGAAATCCCCTACTAGAAGGATTTCACCTACTCGAGAATACTTCGCAATATCGTTTTTTAATGTTGGAAAAGGGTCTTTATGGTTGAGCCCCCTCTTTTTGTAAAATTTTGAAACTTGTGGGGCGAAGTAGCATGCTGCAATTCTGATGACATTTCCATTTTTTGATATTTTAAACCATATAAATTGTTTATTTGAGTCTTCCTTTTCTAGTTGAATGCAATGACCTATCTTTTTCTTCACTAAGACCATGATACCTCCGTGACCTTTTCCATTCTCTGCTGCCTTGTTCCACATTGCCAAATTCATATATTTTTCAAAAAGGGGTGTCTTGTACCCTTCATGTTCATGTGTTTCCAAGAGACATATTCTGTCCCTATCTTCCGCAATAGGTCCTAGCCCAGGTCCATGCGTCCACGGGTAGCCTCTGCAGTTCCAACATACTAAGCTTAAGGGAACCTGGATAGACCTTGATTGTTTTTTGCTTTGGCATACAAGACTCAAAGTTGAGTGTACACCCCTATTTGCCCATCCTGACCTTGCTACGATATTTTTTGCTAAGGGATTTGCTAACACTTCTTGACTACTATTTTGTTGTCTTGCTTTAAAAGGAGGACCAAAAACAACAATAACAGCTTTGCCTTTGTATAACCATCCTCTTTTTCCCTAATCTCTTGCTGCTCTGACCTTTGACACCTCTTTTTTTCTTTCCTCTTGTTGCATGATAGTTAAGTCTTTCTCTAGAAAAAAGCGAGATCCCTTTAAGAGATGCTTCTTAATTGGAAGAGTTTGCTTGTCACGTGCACTTGCCATGATGACTTTTATGGGCCTGGCTCTCTCATCACTGGGTTTACCCACCCTCCATGCTTGGAAAATTTGACCTTGCCAATGCAACTTGTCTTTTAAAAAGTCGCTTGCAAGCTTCAGAGTACATTCATTCTTACCATAATCTCTCACATCTTTAATTATTATGTTTGTTTCTTTGTCTTGTCTTTCTTTGGTTTCCTTTCATTGTTTGTTGCCTCCTTGGTTGCTTGATTCTTTTTCCTTTTCCATATTAGCAGGCTTGCTAATAACTTGTGCCCATGTTGTGGAATTTTTGGTGAAATCTCCATTTTCTGCTTCTCTTACTTTCACTCCCTGATTATTTGTTTGTTCAACTGTTTTCCCTTCAACATTGGATGTTTTATGATTCAACACCCCTCTCCCTTCCCCTGCTGATTCTTTCATTCTTTTCCAGTCTGCCTTCATGTCTTACCACTCATTCTTGCCTACCAGAATAGCTTCTTGCAACAATGCCACTTGACCTTTTAAAACCTTGTTTCTTTATGCTAAACGCTGATTTTCTACTGTTAACAGATGGATTTTAAGGTCTCTCTCCTTCTCTTTGACTTCCAAAATCTCCAATCTCCTCTTGGTATTGAGTAGCTCTTGTACATATAGGGCAGATGACCAGGTGAGAGGTGTGAATGTGGGACTGTATAGAGCAGGATCAGTGTTGTTTTTACCTATGTTGCTACCATATCCTTGCAAGAATGTAATATCCCAAATACTAATATTCTCTAATGTTCTGTGATAGTGTTGACTCGCACACTCAATCTAATACAAATTTGCAAAATAACACTGATATTTTGGCTGATAATGACTCTAGAGATAGCTGCACGCATAAGGATCCGGATGGGTGGTCTAATAATGCTCTTTTCCTCTGGTGTTACTGCCCCGTAGTACCGTAAAAACCCTCCAGACTGAAGGTGACGTTTTTGTAGGAGGAGATGTCCGTTCGGGCTAAAATTTTTTGAGCTTGTCCGTTTGCTATTGTCAGTGAGATGGCCTGGCACTTGCGCAGGTTTGGCTGCCTCTAAGTGCACTAGTGAATTGATTAGCAGTTTTGCTGCTCATGCTCCCAACTGATCTGTTTGGCTGATAACTGCTCCAGGTGAGCAAACTGATGGCTAATAATCACTGCATACCGTAGGATAGGCCTGCTGAGAAAGAGGAAGCTGACATGTGGAGGAAAGACTGGGTTTTGTGGCCCCAGCGAATCCTTCTGTGTTTTCCCTGCTACTTCCGGTTGTAAACGTGGATCTGCTAATAACCCTTCGGAATGTGTTGGATCTTCGAATACTGTAGTATATGATGGATGCAATGGATAAACCTGGATGATCTATCCCAATAAGAAACTAGGGAAGATATTCTCACTGTCGAACCCTCGCTAGCTGAAGACACCATCTCCAACCCCAACTGCCGCGGCTGCACGTTATGCTGCTGCTCGAAACTCCAAAATCAATAAACAATAACAATAGATCCCCTCTTTGGTCCAATAACCCTTCTTAGATAGAATAGCATGTACTTTTAGGGTTTGCATGTCACTTTTAGGGTTTACGCTTCACTTTTGCATGCATGCAATTCTAATTTCATGTTGACTTCAACACTAAAATAAGGCCTACATGCTCCGCATGCTTTATGATATGAACTCTTATGGCCTTCTTACTACACTGATGACTTAATAATACTGAATTGATGTACCTTTATGCTCCTAGTGCTATTAGTCCTCTGTTATCCCCTTTTTATAAAAACGAAACATCACAGTCCTCCCTCACCAAAGATTGCTTGTCCTCAAGCAATGCCAACCCAAATCCACAATCAATCAACTGAACCAATTGAATCCGATGATGATCCCAGGGTCCCAAATTATCCTAAGAGATCTGTAGCACCCTCTGCTCAAAACACTGCGCTGTACGGTACCATCACCAAAGACCTCCTGAAAGCATCCTCTAGCAATCACTAAACTGTCGGTCACTGTAATCCTAGGGTCCCAAATCAATCTGAGAATTGTAGAGGTCAAAATGCATCCACCGCTACCCTGCGTAGTATTGACACAAGGAGCGTCATGTAGACCCCCAAGTAACGCCATCAATAAACACTGTATCCATCCCTCATAAGGTCTTCCACCTGGATCCCAATGCAAACTTGTGCATATTTCATCCCAAATATCTGAAGGCTCTTGTGAGACTATACCCTTGGCTAGGAATGTCTTCCCAAGAATCGCCCACTCAATAGGACACCAACTCTCAATCTCTCTCCAATCCAACCCTTGAAAAGTACCTTGTCCATAAGCACCATCACAAGGAATAATCCTACCAAGCTGACATTCTACCCTTATGATTTCAACTGGAATGCTCATATACTACTGGTCAATTTCTCGATCTTGGCCAACTTGTAAAAATCATCCGCCGTTATAAAAATGTGGACTCAAGCTACTGAAAGCCCTGTCTTTGTACTCCTTCTGTCTTTGCACTCGTTAAGAGGACTGCTTTGAAATGCAATAGTATGTTTCTCCTGCTGCCCCATCAAGGAATCTAACTGTTGTTCAATACTAGAAATCCTGACTGCTGACTTGGTACATACAACTCGAAGAACTATAAGCTCAACATCTTGTTGTACTACGGTGTCTTGGAGTATCTTCGTCCTCTCTTTCATTGCTAGAATGCTTTCTTTAACACGTTCAATCTTCTTTCAGTGACTATCATCTGGAAGCTCTATCTCATGCAAGTATAAACTCTCCCTAACCTCCATGTGTGACTGCTCACTGTCTTGACTGCTGTGCTCATTGCCTTGCACCTCATGTATTTTTACTGTCATAACTGTGTGGACTCCTGCTCTAGGTGATGAAGAGTGTACCAACTCCAACTCATCGCACGGCTTGTCCACAATCTAACTAGCAAATGTGCTTGTGTCGCTAGACTCACAGGATGGCTCTAATGCGATCTCCTCATGCACATCCTCATCATGTACTGTTAACTCCAAATGGAGCCCACCAACAACATGTACTTCATGCTCATCTTTCTTCCCTCCCCCAACTATGCCTTTAAGGAGATCCTCATCCAAATCCTTGGGCTAGCTCCCAAACTTGATGGTGTAATAATCTTGAAAGGACAATGTTGCACATACCTCATCACTCAAGGCTAGATACTCTTGATATCGAGGCAAGTGTTGAAGTACTGCTAACCTCTGCCAATTTCCAGTCAAGATCCTTCTCATTGTCTTCAGGTTCTCACAAACTGGCAAAGAAAAACCTTTGTTCTGACATGCACTTCACCAACATCACTGACATGCATTTGCATGTACACGAATGCATCAACATGCACTTCTATTTAATTGCTATATGCCTACAGCTAGCAAGGATCATGCTCTGATACCACTGTAATATCCCAAATGCTGATATTCTCTGATGTTCTATGATAGTGCTGAATCAAACACTCAATCTCATACAAATTTGCAAAATAACACTGATATTCTGGCTGATAATGACTCTAGAGATAGCTGCATGCATAAGGATCCGGATGGGTGGTCTAGTAATGCTCTTTTCCTTCAGTGTTACCGCCCCGTAGTACCATAAAAACCCTCCAGACTGAAGGTTACGTTTTTGTAGGAGGAGAGGTCCGTTTGGGTTGAAACTTTCTGAGCTTGTTCATCTGCTGATGCCGAAGAGATGGCCTGGCACATGTAGAGCTTTGGCTGCCTCTAAGTACCCTAGTGAATTGATTAGTAGTTTTGCTGCTCATGCCTCCAACTGATCTATTTGGCTGATAGTTGCTCCAGGTGAGCAAACTAAAGGCTGATAATCACTGCATACCGTAGGATAGGCCTGCTGAGAAAGAGGAAGCTGACATGTGGAGGAAAGACTGGGTTTTGTGGTCCCAGCAAATCCTTCTGTGTTTTCCCTACTACTTCCGACTGCAAACGTGGATCTACTAATAACCCTTTGAAATGTGCTGGATCTACGAATACTGTAGTATATGATAGATGCAATGGATAAACTTGGATGATCTATCCCAATAAAAGACTAAGGCAGATATCTCACTGTCGAACCCTCGCTAGCTGAAGACAGCGTCTCCAACCCCAACTGCCGCGGTTGCACGCTGTGCTACTGCTCGAAAGTCCAAAATCAATCAACAATAACAATAGATCCCCTCTTTGGTCCAATAACCCTTCTTAAATAGAATAGCATGTACATTTAGGGTTTGCATGTCACTTTTAGGGTTTACGCTTCACTTTTGCATGCATGCAATTCTAATTTCATGTTGACTTTCACACTAAAATAAGGCCTACATGCTCCGCATGCTTTATGATATGAACTCTTATGGCCTTCTTACTACACTGATGACTTAATAATACTGAATTGATGTACCTTTCTGCTCTTAGTGCTATTAGTCCTCAGTTATCCCCTTTTTATAAAATTGGAACATTACAGTCCTCCCTCGCTAAAGATTGCTTGTCCTCAAGCAATGGCAACCTAAATCCACAATCAATCAACTGAACCAACTGAATCCGGGGATGATCCCAGGGTCCCAAATTATCCTAAGAGATCTATAACACCCTTTGCTCAAAACACTGCATTGTACGGTACCATCACTAGAGACCTCCTGAAAGCATCCTCTAGCAATCACTAAACTGTCAGTCACTATTATCCCAAGGTCCCAAATCAATCTGAGAATTGCAGAGGTCAAAATGCATCCACCGCGACCCTACGTAGTATTGACACAAGGAGCATCATGTAGACTCCCAAGTAACGCCATCAGTAAACACTGTATCCATCCCTCATAAGGTCTTCCACCTGGATCCCAATGCAAACTTGTGCATATTTCATCCCAAATATCCGAAGGCTCTTGTGGGACTATACCCTTGGCTAGGAATGTCTTCCCAAGAATCGCCCACTCAATAGGACACCAACTCTTAATCTCTTTCTAATCCAACCCTCGAAAAGTACCTTGTCCATAAGCACCATCACAAGGAATAATCCTACCAAGCTGACATTCTTCCCTTTTGATTTCAACTGGAATGCTCATATACTGCTGGTCAATTTCTCGATCTTGGCCAACCTGTAAAAACCATCCGCCATTATGCAAATGTGGACTCAAAGCTACTGCAAGCCCTGTCTTTGTACTCCTTAAGAGGACTACTTTGAAATGCAATAGTATGTTTCTCCTGTTGCCCCATCAAGGAATCTAACTGTTGTTCAATACTAGCAATCCTGACTGCTGACTTGGTACATACAACTCGAAGAATTGTAAGTTCAACATCTCGTTGTACTATGGTGTCTCGGAGTATCTTGGTCCTCCCTTTCATTGCTAGAATACTTTCTTTAACACGTTCAATCTTCTTTCGGTGACTATCATCTGGAAGCTCTATCTCATGCATGTATAAACTCTCCCTAACCTCCATGTGTGACTGCTCACTGTCTCGACTGCTGTGCTCATTGCCTTGCACCTCATGTATTTTGCTTATCATAACTTTTTGGACTCCTGCTGTAGGTGATGAAGAGTGTACCAACTCCAACTCATCACACGGCTTGTACACAATCTGACTAGCGAATGTGCTTGTGTCGTTTGACTCACAGGATGGCTCTAATGCGATCTCCTCATGCACATCCTCATCATGTACTGTTAACTCCAAATGAAGCTCACTAACAACCTGTACTTCATGCTCATCTTTCTTCCCTCCCCCAACTATGCCTTTAAGGAGATCCTCATCCAAGTCCTTGGGCTGGATCCCGAACTTGATGGTGTAATAATCTTGAAAGGACAATGTTGCACAAGGTTAGATACTCCTCATATCGAGGCAAGTGTTGAAGTACTGCTAACCTCTGCCAATTTCCAGTCAAGATCCTTCTCATTGTCTTCATGTTCTCACAAGCTGGCAAAGAAAAACCTTTGTTCTGACATGCACTTCACCAACATCACTGACATGCATTTGCATGTACACGCATGCATCAAGATGCACTTTTATTCAATTGCTATGTGCCCACAACTGGCAAGGATCATGCTCTGATATCACTGTAATATCCCAAATACTGATATTCTCTAATGTTCTATGATAGTGCTGACTCGCACACTCAATCCCATACAAATTTGCAAAATAACACTAATATTTTGGCTGATAATGACTCTAGAGATAGCTGCATGCATAAGCATCCGAATGGGTGGTCTAATAATGCTCTTTTCCTCCGGTGTTACCGCCCCGTAGTACCGTAAAAACTCGCCAGACTTGAAGGTGACGTTTTTGTAGGAAGAGAGGTCTGTTCGGGCTTAAACTTTCTGAGCTTGTCCGTTTGCTGATGCTGGAGAGATGGCTTGGCACATGCGGAGGTTTGGCTACCTCTAAGTGCCTAAGCGAATTGATTAGAAGTTCTGCTGCTCACTCCCCCAACTGATCTGTTTGGCTGATAGCTGCTCCAGGTGAGCAAACTAATGGCTGGTAATCACCGCATACCGTAGGATAGGCCTGCTGAGAAAGAGGAAGGTGACATGTGGAGGAAATATTGGGTTTTGTGGTCCCAGCGAATCCTTCTGTGTTTTCCCTGCTACTTCCGACTGCAAACGTGGATCTGCTAATAACCCTTCGGAATGTGCTGGATCTCTGAATACTGTAGTATATGATAGATGTGTTGCCGCCTAATTCACACTTTAAGGCACAGGAAAGTCACAACCTGCTATGTGTGTCCTTTGGGGCAAGCGAGAGCTGGGGACCACTGTCACCACAGTCCACAACTCCTTCGTTTAGGCAAGATCCCAACAAAGCCAAGGGGGGAAGTCCCTGCGGAAGACTAAGTTCCAGATTTATTAATTAATTACAAATTAATTAAAGGGATCTTTTATTAAGATTGTGAGGCTAAGACTTTATACTATCTAAGGAATGTCAAGCATCATGCAAATGCAAATATTTCCTTTAAATGCCAAGCAGACCTTGAGACAAAAGAAGACTAGTGCCTATTAACAAATGGAGTCTAAGGATAAATTACAACTTTACAAATTTACAAATGAAATTGAAATCTAAGTTAATTAGGCCACAGTTTAGGTGTTATGAACAGATTGAATAAATGGAACAATTATCAAGCTATTACCCAAAAAAGGTTGAAACAAAGTGAATCAATTGTGTTACACAAGATCTACAGATTACTAAACAATATGATTACTTAATCAAATGAACTAAAGATGCCACCACAAGAGTTTGCGAAACTGAAAGGAAATACTTGTAACTGAAAAGTGAAAAGCTTGCAGTGAAATAAAATGTGAAAGTGCTTGCAGTAAAAACCTTGAACAGCAAGGCAAAGATAAATAGCAGTGACCTGTGTTTGTAGGACGTTTTGCAATGTCTCTTGTAAATTTTAATAAATTTTATTAGAGTTTTTCCTCTTGAGGTTTAGTTTTCGAACCGGTGGTGTGACTACCCCAATCTAGTATTTCTCAAGTCAAAGAGGGAATGTTGGTGCGCTCAACAAAGTGGGAGCAAAGCCCACTCATAGCTCCCAGGTCAAACCCCAATGGCCCGGTGCTCAACAAGGAGGACGTAGAACGCCTAGAGACCCCCCACGGTCTTCTACCCCAAGTCGCCTCCGAGTCACTGTTTTTAATCAACAGGAAAAACAGCTAGATGGATGCCTATTAAACTAGAACTCCTCTATCCCCTGTCGTATTTCATGAGTACCCCGAAGGGTGATAACCGAGTAGAGGAACAGGGGCTAGTGAAGTGGTTGTTGGTTAATTTTAAGGGTAAATTTTAATCTTGGTGATTAGCATACAAGGTTTATTTTAAACTATCAACAAGATCAACCAAGCAGTATCCCTTATGGGAGGTGTTGGTGCTTGATCTTGGAGTGAAAAATAAAGTGTGAGAATTTGTAGCAAAAAGGAAAATGTTGTTCTAATTACATAAGCCCCCACTTTTCCTGCTTTTCATACCCAACTTGAAGTCCCTAAAGGGAGATGACAAGTGGATAGAGGATACACCGGATAGGTGGGTTGTATGATTACCCCTTTGACAAAATATAAAACTTGAAAAGAAAATAGAACTAGCTAAAACAATAAACTAACCTCACAACAATCTCTGTAACAGAGATGGTGGTCTGTTACAGAGATAGATGGGTAAACAGAATAATAAAACTGATTATCTTAACCACACAACAATCTCTGTAACAGAGATGGTGGTCTGTCACAGAGATAGGCGGGTAAACAGAAAAATAACTTGCAATAAAATAAATCTAAGCAACTATCTCTACACTACTCATATACAGATTTACAGCAGAGAATACCCCAAAGAGAACTTCTCATTTGGGGTTTACAATGTTATAGAAGAGAGAAGAAGTGTAGTTTAGGGCCTCTTTTGGACCAAATTTTTCTGGGCAATTTAGGGCAGCATAACCCCCTCTTTCTGTGCATAAACCTGCAAAAAACCAGCAACTTTACTTGCTGGAAATTACAGCAGAAAACTAAAACAGAAAGATAGCATAAACTAGTGTAAAACCCAGAAAATTTACAGCAAAATCTGAACTTTAAAAAATGGAATAACTGAAATTTTAATGGTTAAAAATGAACGTTTTTAGGCTGAAAATGACTTATAAACAGCAGATTTAAAACCTTATACTAATATATATTGGGTGAGAGCCCTAAAACAAGGGTTATATTCACTATACAGTGAATAAAACCTAGTTTCAGGATACAAAAAGAAAAATGGCTGAAATGAAATTCGAAAAAGGAAACCCTTGGAGGAATGTCCTTGGATTGGAAAACCTGTAAACAAACTTATGAGAGAGCTGCAAAATGTAAGCAAAGAGGTGAGTACCCAATAAATCTACCAAAATACTTTGATAAATCTTATTAAATCACTCACAAATGGAAGCAGAAATACTTCTACTTACAAGTCCCTCCACAAAATACTTTGTGGAGAGCTATCTAAGCTAATACAAATGCAAATCAAATAAGTATATATGCAAGTTACCCCACCAAAAGATGCATAAAATGTAGAATGACGACACAATATCCCTCCAAAGCTTTCTTCTATTATAGCCCAACTAGGGCAAGATTCAATACAAAATAGCATGAGGCTTGGGCCAAATGCTTGAGAGAATATGAGAGGAGAATGAGGAAAGATTTCAGCAGCATAACAATAGCATGAGAGATGTTGTAAAATGAGGGAGTGAGACCCCCATTATATAGTTGAGGAAGACCCCAACCCCTTGAAGATCAATGGCCAAGATCAGATCTATATCTAGATTAGATCTCCACCACTAGATCTAGGTTTTTTGACTTTGCATCACTCTCAACCAATCAAATGGCTTAGATGCCTCTCTAATCCATGGCTTGAAGGCTTGATCCATGTCTTAATGCATCTGCACCCTTAGATCTAGGGTTTTGACCAAGATCCTCCCTTAGATTGCTTTTAGGTTTTTATTGTGGGCCCAAGGTAGGCGCCCTCCTCTAAATGTAGCGCTTCCACCAATTGTAGCGCCCCTCTTCTAGATTGACGCCTCCCCTTTTATATGTGGCGCCCTCCTTTTGCTAGCGCCTCCTTTTATTTGGTGGCTTCTTCCATATGTAGCGCCTCCTCATTTCATGTGACACCCCCTTTAGTGGTAGTGCCTCCCTTTCATATAGCGCCCCACTATATTGTATAGCGCCTCCTCATATAATGTAGCGCCCCACTTTTAGCAAGGGTTTTAGTGAGGGTTTAAACCACTCCAAACTTGGACCACCTCTTAACTAGGCTTTGACTTTAGCCCTTTAAATATCTAACCTTTAGACTTAGGGTAAATAAATATTTCACCTTAGATTTAATTTTTCAATTTAATTTTTAAATTTTTCCCATTTTTGACTTAGGAAAAATTAAAAATTAGCTTGAAAAAATCATATCTTGGCCATGGGGGGGGTGGAAAAATTTGAAATAAATTTTCCTAGGCTTAGCAACCCCCAAACAAAATTACCATGGCATTATTTGATTTTTTACTTCAAAATCAAATAATATGAATTTTTGACTTAGGGAAATTAATTAATTCCCTAGGGGAGATAGACCCCTCCTGACCAAAATTGGTCTATCTCTTCAACCACTTGTCTGAATGACATGGGACTCGAAGCAGTGGCTTAGGGGGTTTTATAGCGATTTACGTTGCATTCATAGCCCCTATTACAAAATGCCAGTGCTTGAGCAATTACATTATTACATCAAAACCTAGTTAATTAACCACCAAGGGGTGAAATTAATTAACCAGAAAAAATAAATAAAAATACAACAACATAATGAAACTCCGCAAGACTCTATACAAATGTCTAGCATGGTCATGAACAACATTTTGAACCCTTAGCCACCCGATGGACTTGATTGGTAGAATGCCCGTCACCACTTTGGAGGATTTTGAGTGAAAAACCAAACCAATTAAAATCGTTTAAACAACAAGATTAATTGGAAAGGGAAAAAACACTTGATGAGGGGACTTCCCTAACAACCAGTTCCATGGTATGCCATCCATATCACAGGACCCATACTAGCACATAAAATTACATTAATTTTTCCACGCAGGGGAGCGGACATTTCGTTTTACAAAGGGGCAATTGCCCTGCAGAAGTGAAAAATCCTTAGATTTTTCCAAGGTACAATTTATACAATTATGTACATCTTCATGTACATGAAGATGTACATAATTGTATAAATTGTCATGAAGTTGCCACCTAGTCGAAATAGGTGGGCAACATCTGGCTCCAACTAGGGGACGTGTTCGATCATCGGAGAGCGCATGAGAACTCCAGAATCCTGCAACCACAAATTTCTCACCAATAACCAACATAAGACCTCAAGCAAAAACCAATAAATAACAATAAATAATATAAATAAATGAAATCGTTATACAAATAACTATACATATATGCAAATAAACGAATGAAATAATACAAAACTTTCAAAATACAAGGGAAAAGGGTTAGGAATACGTTACAAAGGGTGTCCCTTTGGACACCACGTTGACTCTATGTGTAATAAAACTTGAGCTGCTGACCATTCCTTAGAATGTTCAATGGCTCACCATCCAAGTGACTCAGGTTGAAAGAATTTGGACCTGCAACTGATCTGATCACATAAGGGCCTAACCATAGGCTGTCAAATTTCCCATGCTTCCCTGGCTTTTCTTTGCCTTTGTACCATAAGACAACTGTATCCCCCACTTTGAAGTCTCTCTGTCTAGCTGACTTGTCAAAGGCTCTCTTTGTCTTCACTTGACTTTTGAAGTTCTGATCATAAGCTTTTCTCCTTATTTCATCCAACTCTACTAACTGATTTATTCTATTTTGAAGTGCAGACTCCTCTATGTCAAACTCTCGGAGCAACTGATACACTGGCAGGGTAAGGTGAACTGGTAGCTGTGCTTCTACACCATATACCAACTCAAAAGGAATCTTTCCTGTAGATGCTTTCTTTGTTATTCTATCAACCCATAAAGCATGCTTTATTTTACTATCCCAAGACCTTTTGTTATTTCCTACAATTTTCTTGACTATGGTCATTAAATTTTTGTTACTAGACTCTGCTTGACCATTTCCTTGAGGATAATAATCTGATGCATGAGATAATACAATGCCATACTTCAAACAAAATGCAGACATTTCTGCTGAACAAAAGACCTTAGCATTATCTGTTACTATCTTTGAAGGCACTCCAAATCTTGTTATTATCCTATCTTCAAGAAAATCCATGATTACTTTTTCATTTGCAGATTTAGTGGGAATGGCTTCTACCCATTTAGTGAAGTAATCTGTAGCTGTTATAATCCATGAAAACCCATTACTTGAATTATCTTTAAACTTCCCTATAAAATCTAAACCCCACTGCTGAAAAGGTGCTTCTACAATAACTGGCTGAAGGGGAAGGGCAGCTACCTTTTGTTTTCCAGTGAACAATTGACAAGGTTCACATTTTCTCACAAACTGATGCACATCTGAAAATATGGTGGGCCAATAATATCCAGCTCTAAGAATCTTATGGGTGGTGGTTCTAGCAGCAAAGTGACCACCACAAAAACCATTATGAAAGTCATCCATTAGTTTTTTAGATTCATTCTCGTCCACATATCTAAGGATAATCCCATCTGGATTCTTCCATCCTAAACCATCTTTAATTAAGATATATTTGGATGCTTTGAGCCTTAAGGCTCTTCTCTTATGACCAACAAGGTGACTTGGGCAAGTCAAGTTTTTAAGATAAAAAATAATATCAGAATACCATTCAACTTGCTCAAGCTTT
This sequence comes from Pseudotsuga menziesii, assembly GCA_001517045.1. Classification (NCBI taxonomy): domain Eukaryota; kingdom Viridiplantae; phylum Streptophyta; class Pinopsida; order Pinales; family Pinaceae; genus Pseudotsuga; species Pseudotsuga menziesii. The sequence continues at coordinate 940 of LPNX010152948.1, read as the reverse complement.
AGCAAATCCTGGGATGAATCTGGAACACCAATCTCACAAACCATATTCTGATCAACCAATCCTAAAGCCTTCTCATTACTTTCTGTCAACATCTTAGCTAATCCTTGTCCTTTGATTAATTTAGTGGGCCTGATTTCTAAATCATATTCCTGAATTTTAGCAACCCATCTACTTCTTGGACCTAGGCCTTTTTCTTGAGTTAACACATCTTTAATGGCTGTACTAGGAACATATCCAATTACTTTGGCATACCCTATGAAAATCCTGAAATGCTTAAGAGATTTTACCAAGGCATAAGCCTGTTTTTCTATTATATGGTACTTTAATTCTGAATCTCTTAAGATTTTGCTCATGTATGCTATGGGTTGTTCTTGACCTTGGTCATTTTTCTGTAATAAAACACCAGCAATGGTGTCTTCAGATGCAAAGGAGAAAAGATAGAATTCTTTAGTGTAATTTGGACTGATTAATACGGGAGCTTGACCACATGCATCTTTTATTTGTTCGAAAGCTCTTTTTCCTGTTTCATCCCATTGAAACTTGACATCATTTCTAAGCAACTTATTCAAAGGCTTAGTTACTTCTGCTAGATTAGGAATAAATCTCCTAAGGAAATTAATTGTACCAAAGAAAGATTGGAGGCCTTTCTTTGTATTAGGCAAGGGGAGTTTAGCAATGGCTGCAATTCTTTCTGGATCTATTTTGACCATAGTTGCATATATCGGCGATATATCGCCGACATCGCGATATATCGCGACACAATAACCCCGGCGATATATCGCCATCAATTTATCGCGATAAATTCCGATATTTTCAATATATCGCGATATTTTAATAGATCGCGATACTTTCCGATATTATCGCGAGTCGAACGAAAATATCGCCCTGCTGCCCGAAAATTAGAAAAAAACGCCCATAACAGTCCGCGGCCGGGTTTTTT
>LPNX010152939.1:50360-63155 GCA_001517045.1 Pseudotsuga menziesii | reverse complement strand
ATCAATATGCTCAGATTAGATCCCTATTTTGATATGACATACACAATATTTTTTTATGAAAATGTACGATATTGTAGAGTAAGAAATGACGATTCTGAAAATATAACTTTTTCCTACAAAACTATGTTTTATTTATTTATAATTATTTTTCTAAATGACACATGTTAGTTTTCGAGAATACATACATCGATTGTTTCTTATATAACTTTCGATTTCCATCACCATTTCCCATAAAAACTATATGGTGCACTAGATGAGATCAAGCTCTGTGATCTTATATTTAGAAATCAAGCATTTCATTAATTTTTTCCCCTAAAGTGTTGCACCCGCACATAAGGTTTTAATTTCAAGCTTTTCTGACTTCAATAATTAATAATAAAAAAAATAATTCATGAAAATTTCCGAATAAATAGTGTTGCACTAGGCCCATATGTCCTTTATATGTCTGCAAGATTTTATCTCAAATGGACATCATGTACCTCATATATTGCTGCACCCGCACAAACATATATGTTAAGATGTGCTGAAAATTTGAAAACCCACTTTCACGGAAACTAATTTTATAATCAATTGCACACACTTTCTCTGCATAAACCCTATATATTATGAAAGCTGATTCAATTACCTATCTTTTCTCTTTTTACTTCATCTTCAAATAAGTTAGGGAAGTACCCCTAATTGTCACCTAAAATCAGAGTTTTCCGTTTATTCCAGTATTATGTGGCATCTAAAGTGTCCTTAAAGGAGTCCATGATTGTGCATCAGCCCTTATGCAGTAAAAAGAATATAGTTAAAACTACTTTGTTTGCATTCAAGTTCATTAAAGATACAACTATTATTCATATAGCTTAATCACTAATAATAGTAACTACACTAAGTCTAACATTACTAATAATCAAGTAGTGTAATACTAAGTATTTAAGATAATTAATTTTTAAAAGAACAAACTAAGTACAAAGTTTATGTACATCTTACCCAAGAATTCTAATAAACCCTAACTGTAATTTATTACATAAAACAAATAGAATATGATTATAATTTAATAAATAAAATACATATCTATGTAAGAACTGATTTTGAAATTATCGACGACGGGTCATACCTACAAAAGAAAACTATAGGGTTGAAACCCTAGTCTAAAAATACTTTTGCTTCTAATAAAAGCAACCAAGTTATAATCCATTGGTTGGATCATTATATACTAGCATAAACAAATAAACTATTACTCACTAGTCATAGTCCTTATAACCAATAAATGAATAGAATACAAATTTAAGAAATCCCATTATACACTAATAATAATATTTACTCAAAATAATATTTGTTTTACAAGTAGCAGAGCTCACTTAACAAAATTAAAAGAATTCTTTAACCAGGGTTTCATTCGAAGAAAACCCTAGCTCATAATTCTGAGCAAATAACAAAATTTATAAATTATATCATGACTAAATGACAGTCCAAAAACCATTAACAATAGTCTAATGCAAATAATAAACAGTATATATTTATTACACAGTCGAATAGGGTAATAACCCTAAGTACGGAGAGTCATATAAATAACATTAAGGTAAACTGAGTCCGAGCTCGAAGGGAAACCCTTATGTTTTCAAAATAAACTATGTATTGCGTGACAGGATGATACGGCTTAAACTTAAACAAAATACAAAAACCAGCTTAAAAGCCAGTGCACCCATGTCGTGACATAAGGTTTCATAAAATGAACACTATCAAAATTTATATTTACAGCAAGGTAAAATCCTTTCTTTTAACCAAGAAGAGAGATTTACAAGTCATGGCATTTTGCCGGAGTCACCCTATTGAAAGCAAGGGTTTAAAATAAAAAACCAAAACTAGTAAACTGAAGAACAACAACCCAATACTAGGTAACCACCATGCCGTAACTTCTTCCAGCTGGAAACTTCCCCTAAGGTTTGAACAAGCACGAAGAACCATCCGTATACTAAATGCCAGTCCCTTTGAGAGGTGATTCCTATCCTTTTCTTGTTAAGGTGAACTATCCCTGAAAAATGGAAGCCAAAGTTTAATTAAAAACTTGTTATAGAATTGAAGACTGTAAATAAAATCTAGTAATAAACTCTAAAACATTTACATCACCTGTAAGTGGAGATTATGGAGCCACAAAGGAACAACAGCACCGCAACTAGTGTAACGAGAAGCCAAACTCTCATACTCGTAGGTGACAGAGAAGACGGGGGCTCAATATGCAAGCTACACTGTCAATAGGAGCAAAAGCAAGCCTAGAAACACCCACAAAAGAGTTCGACACCAATAGAGCTACACTACCTCACAACATATCTACACTACCTCACGACCGTTCAGGGTAAGTAAGAAGAAAAACAAATGATAGATGTATGTCTATACAACCACCACACTTAAGTGGCAGTGTTCCATTCCACAAACAACAAAGATGGAGCTAAACATAGGCGTGCCCTCATGGCCGCAACAAACCAAACGTAACAGAGACCAAAACCTCAGCAAAACAATGAAGAGCTAGGGTTGTAGCGAAGACTTTTAAATCACGTAATGCATGGTGAGGAAGGTTCCACGTGCCCCCTTAAATTATCAGTTACCAAGTGAGTCAAGTACTATAGTCCGCAGGGTGCTAGCAAGACCAAATCATTGTTAATAATCTCCTCAATGATCAACAACAATATCATTATACACCAAGTTCAAAGATAATATATATATCATTGATAATCATTGTTCGATAATGCTGGAGTATTTAGAACTTAGGGTATCAATAAACTTTTGGTGATTTTAAAAATCGTGAACATATGTTAATAATAAACCCCAGCTTACATGGTATCAAATAAATTGGTACTTGTAATCAATGGAAATTATCAAATGAATTAATACAACTAAGAGGAGATCCCTAGTAGGGTATGAACCCGTAAGTGCAAGTAATAGAGTTTCATAATAATCATTGATTCTATTATTATAGTGACGAACTATGTTTTAGATTTAATCCATATAAAAACTCTAATGACAATGAATTAGCTCATAATTCAACATTAGATATATTTAAATTATTTTATTCACTCTAGAATAGGTTCTTAAGAAGTCTATAATATTAGAATAACTTCAAGAGAAGTCGTAATCCGTATTTCTTCATGAGTAAATAAAGCTCAAAATGATTTCATTTAAGGCTATTAGTCGTAATAGTGAAAGACAGTGAAATCATCGAAGTATACTGGTGGTATAACACTTATTTAAAAAATAATTAAGATGATATCGTATTATCATCACATTATTAAGACAAGAAGAAGTTGGAAAAATAGAAGTCACTTAATGACGACAATTATACTTTTGGATGACTGTAAATGCAATGCAGTATAATCTGATAACTTCCTCCACCAAACTACTTAAAGATAAGTCAAGAGTTCTATGTAACATATTTCGCATAGCACCTTAGGTCTATTTCTTAACTTAAACAGTCTTGAAAATTTATATCGACAATAGTAATAAACTATTGTTACAGTGAGAGTGCTAATATACTAAATCTTAGACTCTATTAAGGACTGGATTAGCTTAAAGTAATGATGAGAAGCAGTTTAAATCTAAGTAATAGTCATTCTTATAATATTTCATCAATAGTGTAAAGACACTGATCATATTGACATGCTATTAAAATACTGATATAGTCATAATGCAAGTAAAGAGAAGGTGTTTTACCTCATAGAATCCTTGAATTTAAGCAAGCCAACTTTTACTCTAGCAGTATATTCTATGCTAATTGAAGTATATCTGGTTAACACCTTAATAAACTTTTACTGGATTGAAAATTTACCTGTTCAGCCTGTAAAGAGCCATTATTCCAGATACGTTAGCAATCGCTAAGTAAGCCCCAGCTAGAAAATGACTCCTCACCTACTTGACATTCAAAATATCAGTAGAGCTAAATATTTGATTGCAGATTACTTACATCATATATCAAAATTAAAATAGCATTAAGCTATATGTGTTAAATTTAAAAAGTTACTTTTATTTTTCTGTTTCATTTCTTATATTAACTGCTAGCAGTTATCTAACTGCAACTGTAAACATTTTATGTTATCTCAAGATTTTAAATTTTTGTGAAAATTTGGGGTTTTGACATGTGGTATCAGAGCACAAGGTTCAAACATTAGGCCTTGATGAATCCCAACTAGATTTTATGAAACAGTAAATTGAATTATTATGCTAATGTATTTCTTTTAAATTTTATTCAACAGAGAAATTGTTTCTGAAGCTTAACAAACAGGTATGGAAAGGCTAGAAGAATATGCAGAGGAGGAATCTCCAGTTACTGAACCAGGAAACTTTCCAAGAGATCCTATACCAGAGGATTTAACTACCAATTCCTCAGAACTGTTACAAACTGTAAAAGACCTAAAATCTGAAATGGAGTCTATAAAACAAGAGAATGAAAGGATTATGAGGGCTCGGGAGGAGATGAATCAGATCCTAACTAAAAAGTTTCAAACGGAGGGTAGGGGTAGAAGAACTGAATCAGAAGATGCAAGTCATCAACGTAAATCTAAAAAGATGAAACATAATGAAGATGAAAACAGATCATCTTCTGATGTGTTTGGTGAACAACAAAATTACCATTCTACTAGTAATAGTAGTGATGATAACCAGTACACTAAAAAGAAGAAATACAGACCTTATGAGGAAATTTATGGGGAATTCAAAAAGATAAAACCACCAACATTCAATGGAGAGACTGAGAAGGGAGAGGAAGCATAATCCTGGTTATCTAGGATGAAGAAGTACTTCCAAATATATAACTATTCTAACCAGTTAAAGGCTAGAATGGCTATATACAACCTCTCAAGAAAGGCTGAAATTTGGTGGCAGGACTTGAAGAGAGTTAAGGGAATAAAAGAGAAAAATGTAAACTGGAGTACCTTTAAGAGGTACATTAAAAAAAAATTCCTGTCTAAACAATATTATGAAGAGAGAGTAAAATAATTTTATGAGCTTAAATTAGGATCAATGACAATGAAAGATCTGAACAGCAAGTTCTTAAGTCTACTTAGGTATGTGCCATACCTTGTAGATGAGAAACCAAAGGTATAGCGATTCCTCAGATATCTACCTTATCATATTAAGGACAAAATTGAATATCACAATCCAAAGACTTTGGAAGAATCTATGAGGAAAACTAACTTCTGTTTTGAATAGAATCGAAAGAAGGAAAGTTTGGCCAACTGGAAAGCCAAGAAAATTAATAACCAGTATGAACAAAAGAAGAAGGATTTTGTGCCCAACATAAATTCTAAGAACAATAATGCCATAAATTATCCTGATAATAAGAACTTCCAAGGAAATAAGAATAATTCTCCCAATAATTAGAATAATTCCAAGGGTAAATAAATTACTAATAACCATGGTAATTATACCAAGAACTTTGAGCGCAAAGAACCTATAAAGTGCTGGGAGTGTAATAGCCCACACTATGCTTCAGTATGTCCTAATCAGAAGAAGAATGTTAGCAATATTCATACCATACAGGAGGAGATGATTATTGGGGAATTAGTAAGGATGATGCCCAGAATCAACGCAGCCTTGGAGAATCGACAAGCAGAATATCAAACTTCCATGGTGGAAGTAGAAGGTATGATAAATCAAACCCCTGTAACTATTTTAATTGATCATGGAGCTAGTCTCAGTTATATTGCACCTAAAATGGTAGAAAAATGTAGGTTACCTATTGAAAAATTTGAGAATTCTTGGTTGGTTCAGTTAGCCACTAGTGCTAAAAGAAAAATAACTTGTTTTGTAAAAGAATGTGTAGTAGTTATGGATCATTTAGAAACTATTGTGAAGCTTAATGTTTTTCCTCTTGGTTCTTATGATTTACTAATCGGTATGGACTGGTTAGAACAACATAGATTAATTTTAAATTGTTATGATAAAAACTTCACATGTTTAAACAGTGATGGAAAACCAATAAGTGTAAAAGGAATCCCTAGAAAAACCACCATAAGGAAAATTTTTGCTCTACAGCTTAAGAGAGATGTTAGGAAGGGTTGCAAAGCTTATGTAGTAACAATAACTGATGAGGAGAGTCTAATTAAGGTAGATAAGTTAAAATTGGAAGACATACCAGTCTTAAGAGAATATGTTGATGTATTCCTCGAAGAAATTTTGGGACTACCTCCGAAAAGGGAATTGGATTTCACCATTGAACTGGTACCTGGTGCAGTACCTAGCTCAAAGGCCCCTTATCAAATGAACATACTTGAACTTACTGAATTAAAGTATCAATTAAAAGAACTAATGGATAAAAATTATATTCAACCTAGTGTGTCTCCCTGGAGGGCACTTGTCATCTTCGTTAAGAAAAAGGACGAAACCATGAAACTTTGCATAAATTACAGTCAGTTGAATAAGATGACCATTAAAAATCGATACCCGTTGCCCTGCATAAATGATTTGTTTGATCAAATACGTGGAGCCACGGTGTTTTCAAAAATAGATTTGAGGTCTGGATATCATCAAGTTAGGATTAAAGATGAAGATATCTTTAAGACAGCTTTTAGAACTCGATATGGCCATTACGAGTTTGTCGTCATGCCATTCGGGCTTACTAATGCCCCAACTATTTTCATGTGTTTAATGAACAACGTTATGCATAAGTATCTAGATAAGTTTGTAGTCGTGTTCATCGATGACATTTTAGTCTATTCAAAAACTGAAGAAGAACATAAAGAACATTTTAAAATTGTTTTGCAAGAGTTACGAGATCATCAACTCTTTGCAAAGTTTAGTAAATGTGATTTCTTCAAGGATAAGATTCAATACTTAGGTCATGTGGTGACCAAGGAATGGATTTTAGTAGATCTTGAAAAGATAAGGCAATCGAAGATTAGCCAGTTTCTAAGGATGTAACGGATGTTCAATATTTCATAGGCATTACCGGGTACTACCAGAGGTTCATTGAAGGTTTTCGAAGATTTCTAATCCGATAACTTCTTTACAGAAGAAAGGAAAGAAGTTTGACTGGAACCAAAAATGCGAGGAAAGCTTTAAAAAGTTAAAAACTTTATTAACCAGTGCACCTATTTTAAGAGTAGTTGATCCTAATAAAGAATTTGTCGTGTGCACTGACGCTTGCAATGATGGCTTAGGCGGTGTTCTGAATCAAGAAGGGCATGTTATTGCCTATGAGTCTAGAAAATTAAAAATTCATGAAAATAATTATGCCACTTATGATCTGGAATTAGCAGTTGTTATACATGCTTTAAAGATGTGGCGAAATCACCTAATTGGTAGAAAAATTATTTTAATGACTGATTATAAAGGATTGAAGTATCTGTTAGATCAGCCTAATCTAAATGCCAGACAAGCTAGGTGGCTAGCTTTCTTAAGAGAGTATGATTTTCAAATTCAGCACATAAAAGGTAAAGAAAATAAAGTTGCCGATGCATTAAGTAGAAATGCAAGGCTGAATTTTGCAGCAGCCATCAGCACATATACTACAAATTTGGATGAACAACTCAAAGCAGGAATAGAACAAGATGAGAATTACCAAAATTTACAAGCTAAAACTAAAGAAAATCCAATAGAAAGCTTAAGTAAAGGGTACAGTTTGAATGCAAAATAACTTTTACTGTATAAAGACAAAATGTATGTACCTAACGTACCTAAAGTTAAGCTGTTAATTCTGGATGAAATTCATAGAACTCCATACTCAAGTCATCTAGGCTATCAAAAGACTATAACTCTGTTAAGAAAAGAATATTTTTGGCCAAATATGAAGACTGAAGTAGCAGAATATATTGCTAGGTGTTTTGAATGTCAGCAGGTGAAAGCTGAACATCAACACCCAGCTGGATTACTTCAGCCATTACCCATTCCTAGCTGGAAATGGGAGATAATTAGTCTCGATTTTATTACTGGACTACCTAGAAATCAGAATCTAAATGATTCTATCATGGTAGTAGTCGATAACTTAAGCAAAGCAGCTTACTTTATACCTATTAAAACCACTTATAAAGCTACAAAAATAGCTGATATTTTTCTAAAACATATTTTTCGATTGCATGGAATACCAAAAGTAATAATATCAGATAGAGATCATAAATTTATAGGTAACTTTTGGAAGTATTTGTTTAAAGGGTTAAACACTACATTAAGTTTTAGTACTTCTTCCCATCCTCAAACAGATGAACAAACTGAAAGACTAAACCAAGTACTGGAAGATCTAATAAGAATGTATGTGAAAGACCATCCAGGTAAATGGGAGGATTATTTGCATCTGGTAGAATTTGCTTATAATAATTATTATCAGACATCAGCTAGATTTAGTCCTTTCGAAATTTTGTATGGAAGTAAATGTAATACTCCTATCTCTTTGAGTAATCTGGTGGATAGATTAGTATTAGGTCCTGAACTATTAAAGGAAATGGAAGAAATTGTAAAACAGGTGCAAGGTAATCTGAAAGTTGCATAGGATCAGCAGAAAAGTCAAGCAGATTTAAAAATAACTCCAAAGGAGTTTCAGGTAGGTGAACATGTGTTCATCAAGGTAAGGCCAAAAAAGAGCTCTCTGAGATTGGGGAGTTGTGCAAAACTAGCGCCTCGTTACTGTGGTCCATTCGAAATTCTCTCCAAGATTGGACAAGTAGCTTATCAATTAGCATTACCCCCAAATTTAGGAGTACATAATGTTTTTCACATTTGTGTATTAAATAAATATGTTCATGATGTTACTCATGTTGTTAACTAGAATGATGTATAGGTGGAACCAGAAGGAGATTTTTTGGTGGATCCGGACTGTATCCTCGGGCGGAGGGAGATCACACTTCGGAACCACACCATTGGACAAGTGAAGGTGCAATGGAAGCACCTTAGTCCAGAGGAATCCACCTGGGAATTGGAAAGAAATATGTGAGATGCATATCCAATTCTATTCCAGGGGAATTCTGAGGATGAAGAATAAATAAAATCAAGGACGATGTTCTGTTCTAAGGGGGTTTGTATGTCACATGCCCCAATTTTGCAAAAATAATATTATCTTATTTGGTTTTATTTAATACATTATGTTAAATTTTATGCTAAGTTGTAATTTATGACTTAGCAGAGTCAAGGATATTGAATGTAATTCTAAATATTCTAATTATAAATAAATAAAAGTGGAGACAATAGCTTAGAAGAGCTGCTAAAAGAGTGTTTACCGGTCAAGTTGGTGGAGGATACTAGGTGGAGAGCAAACAGACAAGTGGCAGCATCCTCAAACCTCTTCCAACTATTGCAGGTGGCAACCTCCCTACATTTGTGAGGGAATTTATGGAAATAGTTTGAGGGGTTAACTCCAAAGTGATCTAGTGCAGCTTTTTAGCTGAAGGATCTTACTACTAAGTGTAGAGTGATTACTGAGTCATTGGACTAGTCTATTGTTTGCTTGCTCCACCAGTTCTCAGCTAAGGAGACCAAGAATAGGCTCAACGGTCCTGAGGAGACGTTGTTTGAGCGCTCTCTAGAAGTTGGTAGGGAGGAACAACCTTCTAACACTATTGTTGTCCAGCTTAATCAGGTTCTACAGTCTTTTTGTTTTACTATGTTAGATGGTTAAATGTGAATCTGACTGATTAATGAATGTTAAATGTTTAGTTATGAACTGTTAGAGTTAGTAATCTTTTAGTATATTGAAAGAATGATTCTAAAATAGATGGAAAATAGTTCTAACCTATGTTTTTCCACAGCTGGAAGGACCAGACCGTACTCCAGCATAGGTAGAGTATTTAAATTAGATGAAGGAAATGAGAAGAAACTGAAATGAATAGATGTAAAATGCATTTCATAATAGCAAAGTAATGTATTACAGTATTTAGGTTTTTATCAAAAGGACCAATAACCTAATTACCTATGTTCTTTGTTTATGTAGATGTGTTGTTAATGAAATAGCAGTATAGAAGATTTATTATGTTAAGGGAATACACTAGTAGTTAATATTTCATGTTTATACTCAGTATATTATACTTTTATTTTGAAATTAAAATATGCAGGAAGATAAACAGAGTGTGTTATATATTTATTTTCCTTATGCTTATTTGATAACCAGTTGCTTATGTAGTAAAAAGAATATAGTTAAAACTACCTTGTTTGCATTCAAGTTCATTAAATATATAACTAGTATTCATATAGCTTACTAACTAATAATAGTAACTACACTAAGTCTAACATTACTAGTAATCAAGTAGTGTAATACCAAGTATTTAAAAAAATTAATTTTTAAAACAACAAACTAAGTACAGAGTTTATGTACATCTTACCCAAGAATTCTAATAAACCCTAACTGTAATTTATTACATAAAACAAACAGAATATGATTATAATTTAATAAATGAAATACATATCTATGTAAGAACTGATTTTTAAATTATCGACGACAGGTCATACCTGCAAAAGAAAACTATAGGGTCAAAAATCTAGTCTAAAAATACTTTTGCTTCTAATAAAAGAAACCAAGTTATAATCCATTGGTTGGATCATTATATATGAGCATAAACAAATAAACTGTTACTGACTAGTCACAGTCCTTATAACCAATAAATGAATAGAATACAAATTTAAGAAATCCCATTATACACTAATAATAATATTTACTCAAAATAATATTTGTTTTACAAGTAGCAGATCTCACTTAACAAAATTAAAAGAATTATTTAACCAGGGTTTCATTCGAAGAAAACCCTAGCTCATAATTCTGAGCAAATAACAAAATTTATAAATTATATCATGACTAAATGACAGTCCAAAAATCATTAACAATAGTCTAATGCAAATAATAAACAATATATATTTATTAGACAGTCGAATAGGGTAATAACCCTAAGTACAGAGATTCATATAAATAACATTAAGGTAAACTAAGTCCGAGATCGAAGGGAAACCCTTATGTTTTCAAAAGAAACTATGTATTGCGTGACAAGCCCAAAAGGCTTAAACTTAAACAAAATACAAAAACCAGCTTAAAATCCAGTGCACCCATGTCATGACATAGGGTTTCATTAAACGAACACTATTAAAATTTATATTTACAGCAAGGTAAAATCCTTTCTTTTAACCAAGAAGAGAGCTTTACAAGTCACGACATTGTGCTGGAGTCACCCTGCTGAAATAAAGGGTTTAAAATAAAAAACCAAGGCTAGTAAACTGAAGAACAATAACCCAAGACTGGGTAACCACCATGCCGTAACTTCTTCCAACTGGAAACTTCCCCTAAGGTCTGAACAAGCAAGGAGAACCATTTTGTAACTGGGGCTTACCCATATACTGAATGCTGGTCCCTTTGAGAGGTGATTCCTATCCTTTTCTTGTTAAGGCGAACTATCCTTGCAAAATGGAAACCAAATTTTAATTAAAAACTTGTTATAGAATTGAAGACTCTAAATAAAATCTAGTAATAAACTCTAAAACATTTACATCACCTGTAAGTGGAGATTATGGAGCCATGAAGGAACAATAACACCGCAACTAGTGTAAGGAGAAGCCAAACACTCATACTCATAGGTGATAGAGACGACGAGGGCTCACGATGCAATCTACACAGTCAACAGGAGCAAGACCAAGCCTAGAAATGGCCACGAAAGAGTTCAACACTAGACAGATGACACCAACAGAGATACACTACCTCACAACAGTTCAGGGTAAGTAAAAAGAAAAATGAATGAGAGATGTATGTCTCTCTAACCACCACACTTAAGTGGCAGTGTTCCATTCCACAAACAACGAAGCTGGAGTTGAACACAGGCATGCCCTCATGGCCACAACAAACCAAACGTAATAGAGACCAAACCCTTAACAAAACAATGAAGAGATATGGTTGCAGTGAAGACTTTTAAATCATGTAATGCATGGTGAGGAAGGTTCCATGTGCCCCTTTAGATTATCAATCACCAAGTGGGTCGAGTTCTATAGTCCACAAGGTGCTGGCAAGACCAAATCATTGTTAATAATCTCCTCAATGATCAAAAAAAATATCATTATACACCAAGTTCAAAGATAATATATATATACCATTGATAATCATCGTTCAATAATGCTAGAGTATTTAGAACTTAGGGTATCGATAAACTTTTGGTGATTTTAAAAATCATGAACATATGTTGATAATAAACCCAAGCTTACATGGTATAAAATAAATTGGTACTTGTAATCAATGGAAATTATCAAATGAATTAATACAATTAAGAGGAGATCCCTAGTAGGGTATGAACCCGTAAGTGCAAGTAATAGAGTTTCATAATAATCATTGATTCTATTATTATAGTGATGAACTATGTTTTAGAGTTAATCCATATAAAAACTCTAATGATGATTAATTAGCTCATAATTCAACATTAGATATATTTAAAGTATTTTCTTCACTCTAGAATAGGTTCTTAAGAAGTCTATAATATTAGAGTAACTTCAAGAGAAGTCGTAATCCGTATTTCTTCATGACTAAATAAAGCTCAAAATGATTTCATTTAAGGCTGTTAGTCGTAATAGTGAAAGACAGTGAAATCATCTAAGTATATTGGTGGTATAACACTTATTTAAAAAATAATTAAGATGATATCGTATTATCATCACATTATTAAGACATGAATAAGTTGGACAAATAGAAGTCACTTAATGACAACAATTATACTTTTGGACGACTCTAAATGCAATGCAGTATAATCTGATAACTTCCTCCACCAAGCTACTTAAAGATAAGTCAATAGTTCTGTGTAACATATTTTGCATAGGGCCTTAGGTCTATTTCTTAACTTAAATAGTCTTGAAAATTTATATCGG
>LPNX010152939.1:0-28896 GCA_001517045.1 Pseudotsuga menziesii | reverse complement strand
CACACACACACACACACACACACATATATATATATATATATATATATATATATCCCTCTCCCTCTATCTAAACCCCTAACCCCTAATCTCTCTCTCTATCCCTCTCTCTCTAAACCTCTTACCACCAATATCTAGATTTATCTCAGTCTAATCCCTTAACCCACAATTTCTCTCTCTCCCTCTCTCTCAACCCTTAACTCCCAATCTCTCTTAAACCCCTAATCCCTAAGCTCACTCTCTCTCTCTCTAAACTACTAACCCAAAAAAATTTGTTGCAATCAGTCTAAACCCCTAAACTCTCTCTCTCTAAACAACTTACCCCTAATCACTCTCTATCTCTCTCTCTTTAAACAACTACCATCCATTATCACTCTGTCTCTAAGAACTTAAACCCTCTCTCTCTCAACCCTAAACCTCCAATCTCTCTCTCTCTCTCTATCCCTCTCCCTTTATCTAAAACCTTAATCCCTAATATCTCTCCATCTCTCTCTATCTAAACCTCTGTTGACGCCTGCAAATTTTTCAGGTACCAAGAGTAGGGATTCTCCTCGATAAGCGACCCCAATTAGATCGTCCACCATTTAATGTAGAGAATCCATCCGGTTAACATTCTGACTACCATAGATTAATTTGTTTCAAATTCTTTCCGGCTATGACCCAGTTCACCATTTATGTAATTTTCTTTTAAAAGATGAAATGCAAGTGCCTAACTTAAATCCATATAATCGATGGACAGAAACCTGAAATAATGATGTGCGAGTTCTTACCTCTTGTCTTATCGCTCCTGCCTTATCAATTATTTATTTAATCTAAACTAACTATCCTATTCTTTCTTATCCTATCCCCGCAGGGAACAAATTGAGGATTAGAGTAATATATTGTAGATCTTCATACCAATTTCACAAATAGTTGTTCAATACAATATTCACATTCACAGTAGAAATAATATCAAAGATAGCTTTAATATGATAAACCATTTATTACTCATTAATCACACAGATATTTTATGTAGAAAGAAAAACCATTCATAATTAATGAATTAAAACACAGAAGTTAGAACGATAAGAAATCTGAACAAGAAATTCCTAAAAATGCACCTTACAAATGTAAGGGTAGAAAGATGGAATTTTCCAGCCATAAACCTGAAACTTCCTATGAAGAGTCAGTTAAACATCACAGAAAACAACAAGATTTAAGCAAAAGTGGTGATGATAACAAAAGAAAAATAAATACAGAGCTATGAGGAAATCTATGGGGTGTTTAAGAAAAATAAACCACCAATGTTTAATGGGGAAATTGAGAAGGGTGAAGAGGCAGAAGCCTGGTTGTCTGGAATGAAAAAGTATTTCCAAATATACAACTACTCTAATGAATTAAAAGCTAAAATGGCCAACTATAATTTGACTGGAAAGGCATATATATGGTGGCAATATATAAACAAGGTTAAGGGGATAAAAGAGAGATATGTAACTTGGGAAACATTTAAAAAGCTCTTTAAAAGAAAGTACTTTCCAGAACAATATTATGAATAAAAGGCCAATTTTTTTAATGAATTAAGGCTAGGAACCATGACGGTGAAAGAAATCTGTAGTAATTTTTTAATCCTTCTTCATTACGGTCCTTACATAATCGATGAAAAACCCAAAATACAACGATTTATTAGTTGTTTGTCTATCATGTTCAAAGAATGGATTGAGTATGACAGTCCAAAGATGCTAAAGGAAGCAATGAGAAAGGAAAATGTTTGTTACGACCAAAACAAAAATAAAAGGGAAAATGTACCAGCTTGGAAGAATAAAAGGCTAAATAATTTTGATCCTAGAAATAAGAAGAATAAGTTCCACAAAAACATAGGAAATAATTATAGGGGATATCGGGGTAATAACTACAAAGGATTTAAACCCTAGAATTCTGCAATCAAAGAATCTTCTATTATTCTTAACAAAAACCCAGCACAAAAAGAACTCTTAAAATGTTGGGAGTGTGGAGGGCCACACTACTTTAAAGACTGCCTAGTAAGAAAAAATAATTGTAATGTTCATTCTATCCAAGAAGCAGTTACAGTTGGGGACATGGCAAGGAGCATGCCCAGAATTTGCGCTGCATTGGAAAATTGACAAGCAGATCACCAGACTTCTATGGTTGACATTGAAGGTATGATAAGAAATCAACTTCTTTCTATTTTAATTTATCTAGGTGCAATCCTGAATTATATATCACCTATAATAGTTAAATTATGCAAATTAGTACCAGAAAAGTTTGATAAGTCGTGGCTAGTATAGTTAGCCATAGGTACAAAATGAAAAGTTACTAGTCTTGTTCAAAATTGTAAATTGATGATGAATGATTTCATTACGCATGCTTATTTAAATATTTTTCCTTTAAGATCATATGATTTATTAATAGGAATGGATTGGCTAGAAGAACATAAAGCGGTGTTAAATTGTTTCGACAAAACCTTTACATGTACTGATGATAATGGAAACAATATAAAAGTAAAAGGGATCCCTAGGAAGGTTACAATCAGAGAAATATTTGCATTACAAATGAAAAGACGAGTAAGAAAAGGATGTAAATTTTTTGTTGTCATATAATGAATGATAATGAAAACGACAATATAGTATTTTCCACCATGAACATCAAGGACCTTAAAGAAATGCTTTAAGGCCAAAACATGTAGTATCATGCCAACCATAGGTATGTAAACCCTCACCTTTTATTGATAACCATAGGTCACCATATGGAGAACCATACACTTTACAAACCCTAAGCCTCTCATACTCAGCGGCAGGTCTTTAGACACATAGTATAAACTATGGTAAGGCCAAGGCCTTGAAAATATAATGCAATTGACGAGCTACAATCAAGACCATGAACAATCTACCATGCCTTAGGCCAGTTCAGCTTATTATGAAGATAAATAAATAAAGAACATGTATAAACAAAGTAAATCACTTGTGTAGACATGGCTGAAGGAGCTAGCCATCATAATCATTAGCAAAACCTTTCATAACCAGTAGGACAAAGATATTAAAAATAACAGAAGTAAAACATAGAAATTTTCTAAGCAAATATAAAAGTAATGCATGTAAAAAAAGTATCTGCGATTTTTAGGTGTGTTACATGGAGATATGGTGTAGGCTCCCTATGAGGAAAAAGACAAATTGGGTTGGATGGATAGGTCAGAGCCATTTGATAAAAATATACACAGATTTTCAATCCATACAAACAACTTCTAGAGGGAAAACAAATACTAGTACTAAGAAATGATTGCAAGAGGATGAAAGATGAGCTGATTAATATTTTAATATTTTGGGGAAAAATCCACAACACTTTCTTCGAAGAAAATAAAAATTCAAAATATCACTTTACAATGAAAACAATGTATAAAAAATATCTATTCATCATCTCGTCATGTTTGTGGAAATCCTTGAGAATTAGGATACATTGTTAATCATCCAGGGTTTCAAGAAACTCCATATCCCACCTAGGGTTAGCATCATGAGGGGAATGAAGTACATGATATCTACAATATTGGATCACTTTTTCCAAAATCTCACTGGAAATGAGAGGAAGAGGAATAGGTATGTGAGTGCCTAAGTCCTCCATCACTTCTTTATAATATTAGACTAGGAAGCCACGACCTCCTCCAATTTGAATATTTTTCCATCTGAACTCATCAGTTTCACCATATTTGTATTGTTACTATCACTGGATTCCATTGTCAAGCATGAGCAGATTCAATAAAATGTAAAATTAATTGAATTAAATGGCGAGATCAGATATTGGATTGGTGATCATGCTAGGCGCGGATGGTATGCTCTTTCAATGTTGTTTATGAATGAGTGAAGTGAAGGCTATAGATTTTCGATTTGACTTCCACCGTGTTGGTAATGATGGAAATTCTCTTTAACGTTTATGTTAATATATATGTGTTGAACATGATGTAAACTCTAAACTTTAATGCTCATATTAATACAAAATATTTTTTTTTAATAGACAACCAATTTTTATCAGAGATCTGACATATATACACATATCAAGGAGCCAACCAAATTATTTAAATATCTCACAATTTACATTTACAACGTTACCATGAACAAATTGATACAATGATGACAAGAATACTTTTAAAAATTTGCTTGTAGAATCCTTGAAATTGCAATTCTTTTGCACACCATCATCTTCAATCATGAAACTAACCCTTGTGCAAACTGAGCCGTAAGAGAGCTCTTGCCACACCCAAAAGGAACTTTATGTGACATAAGGAAGAAAGGAGAATCTGTGTTTCCCAAAAAAACACAGATTCACAAAGGTACTTCAGAGAACTGGACGAAAATAAATTTGCAAGTTAAATGAATCTGATACTTGCAAGAGAACACATGTGACTTGCCTAGCATACACAAAACAAAATAACCCCCTAATATTAAAGAAATATTATTCAAATACAAATTTGTCTTGGAGTATGCCCAAACATGAATAATGTACCAAAACAATGGAGATAAATATTATTCAAACATTATGTCCCTTTTCTTCTTGAAGTTTCTTTCCTGCATAAAATGTAGAAACATCAAGAAACACTGGTTTTAAAATTTTCACTAGTACCATTAAAAAAATAAATGGTTTAAGTTATTTAGAGATGAAATGATCAATTTTCCAGCATATACGAAATTGCTTGAAACTTGTGTAATCTACACCTGGGCCAAAAAAAAGTATATGCAAGTTGGGGTTTACCCCTATTGCATGCAAAGAAAATGGTGAAAAGGAATTAGAGGAAGAAAATGGTTTATTACAACAAAGGTGTTATTAGGGGATGGTCCTCCTTGGGCTTTCGTCGATCGAAGGTGTTATTAAGGGACGGTCCTCCTCAAGCTTTCATCGTCTATTGACGGCCCCTACGAGGAGCCACCCCCTTTCCACTATGTGGAAATTGAACCCAGGTGTTAGAACAATTACACTCACAAAAATTGCCAATTACACATGCAAATTACACACAAAGGAGACTGAATATGGAGCAAAACACTAATCTGTATTGAATAAGTGTAAAATAGCCAACCCTGTGAAGTCATAGGCTACCACAATAAATAATTACATGAGAGATTCGAATGCATAAGGATTCCATTCGAATTTGGTCAAAAGCAGGCTTACTAAATCAAAGCAAATCCCCCATAAGTGCATAAAGCAATTTCCAATTCTATCTAGGAGCTCACGAATTGGAAAAATCAATTAGGAAAGCTAATATATGATGGAAGGACAAATCATATATGATTTTCTTAGGAGAAAAGAGTGGAGGATGACGAGGACAAAAAAAAGTTAACTTCACCTAGTCAAACATTCCCAATTGCCTTAAAACTCAGAAAAAGCAGGCAATAAAGCAGAAAAAAAAGACATACGCTAGGAAGGCCAGGAATAAAGCAGATTTGATTCCAAGCGGTTTCCCAAGCACTCCATGACTCAAATTTATCAATTTTTACCACTTTGGATGTGTGGATGACAACTTGCATAAAGTGGAATATGGAAACTAGGCAAATAAGACAAAAAATGGATTAATTAATGTCTAAGGTGATTAACTATGGGTTGATTATTCTAACACCCCCCCTTAAGCTTGACTTATGAGTAAAATATCAGAAAATTATAGGGGCTAGCAACAAGGCTTAGTCACCCTTTACATACTGCATGTCCATTTAACCAAGGAAAGAGGCAAAAACCGAGTGGGAAAAATCCTCCCTTAAACATGGACAGTAAAACAAAATTTGAAAATCTTGTCATCACTCATGCTTCACAGCATGATCAGCAATCCCCAGCAGTGATTTGAGATTGCTGAATTTATTCTCACAAAAAACTTTGGTGAAGATATCTGCTACTTGTTCTGAAGATGAACAGAATAGTAGGTGAATTGTGGCATCGTGCACAAGCTGTCTGATGTAGTGCATATGGATCTCAATCTGTTTGGTTCTCTATTTTTGAACTAGATCATTGCAGATTCGAATGGTACTCTGATTATCACAATAGATAGTAGTTGATTATTATGATTCAAAGCCACACTCACCAAGTAACCCCTGCAACCATAAACATTGAGTTGCTGCATTTACAACTCCTCTGTACTCTGCTTCTGTAGATGAGAGTGCAATGGCACTCTATTTCTTACTTGACCAGCTGATTGGCCCTTCAGCAAGCATGAACACATATCCTGATGTTGAATTTTGATCTGTGTTGTCACCTGCCCAATCACTATCAGTAAACCAAATCAAATCAAGATCAGATTGAGCTTTGTAGAAGATCCCATGAGTCCTTGTTCCCTGAACAAAGTTAAGGATCCTTTTGGCTGCTCTCCAATGGATCTCATGAGGCTGATCCATGTATATTGAAGCCACACTTACTACATAAGAAATATCAGGTCGAGTATGTGTAAGATACAGCAAACATCCAATCAATTTCCTATACAGTCTATTGTTTACCATAGGTGAAGAATCAGCTTCTTCAAGCTTAACTCCTGAAAGGAAAGGAGTCTTACTTGGCTTGCAATCCTTCTTGTTGAATTTGTTCAGCAAATCCAAGGCATACTTCGACTGATTTACTTTGACTCCATATTTGGTTTGAGCAATCTCGAGCCCCAAGAATTGGCTCAATAAGCCCAAATCAGTCATTGAGAAGGCATGGTTCATTGCATCCTTCAAGGAGGAAATTTCATCCTTTGAGCTTCCTGTAATGAGAAGGTCATCAACATACAAAACAATGATCATTAATGAACCATGAATCAGCTTCAAATAGACATTTGGATCTGACTTGCATAGAACAAAATTCAGTGATAGCAGAAAGCTATCAATCTTGGCATACCAAGCCCTGGGGGCTTGCTTAAGCCCATGTAATGACTTCTTTAGCCTACACACAAGAGATGGATTAGTACAAAATCCTTGAGGCTGTTGCATGTAAATATATTCAGTGAGATCTCCATTCAGGAAAGCACACTTCACATCCATGTGATGTACCTCCCACTGCTTTGAAGCTGCAATGGCTAAGGCTAGCCTGATGGAGTCCATCTTTGCCACTGGTGCAAAGGTCTCATTGTAGTCTATGCCATGTACCTGTGAGTATCCCTTGGATACCAATTTGGCCTTGTATTTCAGAGTTGAAACATCAGCAGAAAATTTGGTTTTGTAAACCCACTTACACTGAACTAGCTTCCTCCCTGGGGGAAGATCAACCAGCTCCCAAGTGTTGTTCTTCTGGAGTGAGCTGAACTCTTCTTTCATGGATGTTTTCCATATTGGATCATTTGCTACATATTCATATGTCTATGGGTTTTATTCAACCATCAGATATAATTTCTCTGCAAACATAGGATCTTTCATGCAAAGAGCACTCTCAAACTGAGATCTAGTCCTCCTAGGATCATTAGGATTTTCAGCTAGTTCTCCAACTACATGAATGGTCTTTGCTGCCCATTTTGGTCTTGTATGACTATTAGGATCTGCAATTAAATCATCATTATCAGACATATCAGAATCAGCAAGTTCAACTATCTCTTCACTTACATTCAAAGGTTCTAGTGGTGAAGAGGATTCTCCAACTTCCACTGCTGCTAGGGGCTCTTCTTGGAACTGAACACACCTTTCAATGAAGGATTTTTTTGTGCTCAAATTGATCAGCTTGTACCCTTTTGAATCTTCAAAGTACCCAAAAAATAGACACTCTTGGCTTTGAGGCTGCAAAGCCTTCCTCTTTTCTGTTGGAATTCTAGCCCAAGCCCTTGAGCCAAAAATCCTGAAATGGGTCACATCTGGCTTGTGCCCACTCCATGATTCGAAAGGATTCATACCATCAAGATGTTTATGAGGCACCCTATTCTGGATATAGGCTGCACATTTTATAGATTTGGCCCAAAAATTTGGTGGAAAAGTCTTAGCCTCCATCATGCAGGTTGCCATCTCTTTCAGTGATATGTTCTTCCTCTCAGCAACACCATTATGCTATGGTGTGTAAGGGATAGAATTTTGCATCTGAATACCTACATCTGCACAATATTGAATGAACTCAGACTTGACACACTCACCACCATTGTCAAATCTAAGGACCTTGAGTTTCCTCCGAGACTGGTTTTCAACCAAAGCCTTAAAGACTTTGAAGAGGCCATAAACTTCAGACTTGTGTTTCAGGAAGTAAACCCAGCAATACCTAGAAAACTCATCTATGAATTTCAAGGCATATTTGGCCTAACTCATTGACATATGAGGAAATGGGCCAGCAACATCACTGTGGATCAACTCAAGAGGTGCAGAGGTTCTCTCATGACTAGCTTTCTCAAATTTATGCTCTAGGTGTTTTCCTAAGATGTAACCTTGACAGACTCCTTTGGAAAACTTAATATTTGGTAACCCTATGACCATTTATTTTTCACTAAGATCAGAAAGATACTTGTAATTAAGGTGGCCAAATATTTCATGCCAAACCTTGCTTGCCTCATTAGCATGAATCAGAAGAGCAGAGGGGTTTGAGTAGGGTAGGAAGTGTGAGAACATGTATACCTTCGAAGTGTGATTTGCAACTCCTTTTGCAATGAATTTACCACTTGAGATCTCTATGATCTCAACTTCATAAGGGGAGAATATGACCTTCTTTGGAGACCCTGTGTGGGTCATCTGATACACTGATAAGAGGTTAGAGGCAAGACCTAGAACATAGAATACATTGTTGAACTTACCATGGTCAAGATCAATCCTCTCTTTTCCCAAACTTTCAGTGAGAGAGTCATCTCCCAGTACAATTTGTGGACCTTTCGACATGTCAAGTGAGGTGAATGCCTCCTTGGTCGAAACCATATGTCTTGAAGCTCCAGAATCAATGATGAAACTAGGTGAGCTTGATGTGCCAGCAACCAATGCATGAACTCTCTCTCTCTGTCTTGTGAATTTGATCCTCCTTCCCTCTTCTTTGAGCTGTCTGGAAGGGAGATTCCATTCTTCTCCAAGAGTTGGGTCAGCATGTCAATTTGTTTCTTCATGCAGGAGCTTTCAGGATGATTGCCCTTACTGCAGTATGCGCACTTGCTCATTTCTCCTTTGTTCTTCTTCTTCTAGGTGTTCTTCTTAGAACCTTGAGGCTCCTCTAGAGACTTGTTCTTGTCTCTCTTTTGCTCAGGTGGCTTCTTAGCTTTCATCTTGCCTTTTGAATCCACCCTCGAATCTCCAGCAACTAGAGCTTGGTCTTTGGAAGGTTTGATGGTGCCCATCATCACCAATTTATCTTGTTCTTGTGTGAGAGATTCCATGAAATCTACAAGGCTAGGCATTTTCCAGGCTCAAGTTGTCAACTTTGTCGCATAGAAGGTCGATACAAACAGTGAATAGTTAGGGCCAAGCTTTGAGATTATGGCCAAAACTAGTTGCTCATCCTTCTTTTTTATCCCACATTGTTTTAGCTGCAAAATAAGGGCTTTCAACTTGGAAAAATAGAGTTCGAGGGATTCAAAGCTATTGGGACTCAGGGAGATCAATTCATTTTCAATTTGATGTCCCCTCATCTCATCTGTCTTACCAAAAATCTCAACAAGCTTCTCCCATACTTCATTTGGTGATGTTAATCCATCAACATGGAAAAGGAGGTCTCTGGATATGCTCAGACACAGGAGACCATAGGCCTCATCCTTCCTGTTGTGCCATTTAATCTTCTCTGCAACTGCATTGGGCTCTGCTTCTATTGCCATAGTCACTCTGTAGAGGCATTTCACTCTCAACGGTATCTCCATCTCTGCTTTCCATTCAAAGAAGTTAAATGGATTCAAGATGATCTTCTGAGATTGATCCATAGCTCAGAAATTGTCCCTTTAGTCAGCAGAATGCTCCCAGTCAATGATGTCAAACCTGCAATAATAAATTGGAAGGAGATAAATTGATCTACAAAGGCTCTAATACCATGTGGAAATTGAATCCAGGTGTTAGAACAATTACACTCACAAAAATTGCCAATTACACATGCAAATTACACACAAAGGAGACTGAATATGGAGCAGAACACTAATTTGTATTGAATACGTGTACAATATCCAAACCTGTGAAGTCATAGGCTTTCACAATAAATAATTACATGAGATATTCATATGCATAAGGATTCCATTCAAATTTGGTCAAAAGCAGGCTTACTAAATCTAAGCAAATCCCCCATAGGTGCATAAAGCAGTTTCCAAATCTGTCTAGGAGCTCACTAATTGGAAAAATCAATTAGGCAAGATAATAGATGATGGAAGGACAACTCATACATGCTTTTCTTAGGATAAAAGAGTGGAGGAAGATGAGGACAAAAATCAAGTTAACTTTACCTAGTCAAACTTTCTCAATTGCCTTAAAACTCAGAAAAAGAAGGCAATAAAGTAGAAAAAGCAGACATGCGCTAGGAAGGCCAAGAATAAAGAAGATTTGATTCCAAGTGGTTTCCCAAGCACTCCATGACTCAAATTTAGCAAGTTTGACCACTTTGGATGTGTGGAGGACAACTTGCATAAGGTGGAATATGGAAACTAGGAAAATAAGACAAAAATTGGATTAATTAATGTCTAAGGTGATTAACTATGGGTTGATTATTCTAACACACTCTTTAAATGTCTATTAAACATTAATGAAGATTCAATTGATAGTCAGACAAGTATCCACGCCCTTCTGATTAGAAAGGAAGAAGGATTTCAATGCCGAAGAGAATGATTCTTCGAATATTGGCATAAAATGGATGGGAGCTGACTTTATTTAAGGAAGAAGGGATTTTTCATGCTTGGTTATCACTTGACAAGCATAGTAACTAATTACATCTATATGAACATAGTAACTAATTGCATCCATGTATTTTCAACAGATTTATAGGTTTGAAGTAGATCTGTTAAACAAATTCGCCATGAGTTTGCTTCCTGAGCAATCCCATTATCCCAACTTTCTTGATATTTGTTTCCATTATCCTGACTCTGTGTTCGCAGGGTTACACTCATGCTTCTGTAACCGGTCCAGACATTAGTTCCATTTTCAAAATCGAGATTTCGAAGAATCCCTCCATTGTAAAGCGGCGCTGCAGGATAGGATTCACACTGCAAAACAAAATAAAATTAGCCATGCACTTGTCCAATTTGCAAGATAAAATAAAAGCATTGAGAAAACTCATATTAGAGGAACCCTAAGACTTGAATTTGCACAACCACGTATGAAAATACCAATATAATTCACTCATTATAATTAGCCAGGCATTAGAGACCTCCCAACTATAAATTCATGTGGGAAAACTAAATGTTAAAGGGAAAAAGAAAGATACAGAGAGATTCAAAACCTGGACTCATGGAGTTACCAACTTGTCCAAAACCCTGCGAGGTGAACGGACTGCCTTTCGATCATGTTTCCAGCAACTCATTTGGGAGAAAATCATATGGGATTGAACAATTAATGTAGTGCAGAGTTCTGAAAGCTAGATTTTTAATTATGGGTTTCAAAACTTTCATTTCAACAAATCTTTTATTTCTCTAATTTATTTGGGAATTTCATTGTTGAATCCATTTTTGTGATGTTCATGCTCAATTCTTTTACCATCAATGATGCAGGTCAGAAAATGTATAGAATATGTAGGGAAATACAAGTTTAGTTATCTGATTACAATATCTTCATCATGCCGCAGTGAAAACCATGTAGGAGGTAGAGGAGAGTAGATGCTTTGTTCTGATACACTAATCTCAAAAAAATGTAAGTTACATATCAACTTTTAAAAATAGGATCTCAATATTTCAAATTCTTATTTTGCACACATAGATGTAGTTGTAAAAAGAATTATTCTACACACGTAGTTGTAGCTATAAAAAGAAACAAGGACAGAGGTGGAGTGGAGAGGCAAGCTATTGATGAAATAAAAAAATGTATCCCGTTCAGCTAATAAATCAGACTCTACATTGAAGGTGAGAAGTGAGGAGTGGAAAGATTTTGATCTTGTGGATGAATGATGGCTAATGCACAGCTCTTGTAATGGATACAACACTATAAAATTAGTGCTCTGCCAACTACAATGCAATGGATTACCTCAAAAAATTCTCAGACTTAGCCACTAGGATATATTTCATTAAATCATTTCAAGCCATGGAAAAGTTCCAAGGAACTTATTCAGATTCAAATGTTAATATAGATATCAAGGACATGCAAGCAATGTATAGGATTCATGGATTTAGCTCCTCACCCAAGACAGTTTCTAATGATGACGAATGTCGGCTTTGAGCTAGGAATTGGTTCAGGCCATCATTCCAACAAGATAAGAAAAATTGTAAGTTGCAACAACAGATGTACAAAGCTGGCCATACAAACAAGATAGCTACCATGTCTAACATTTTATTTAATAAAATGATTTGAACAAATGGGAATGTATGCCAACAAGAAACATTTATTTTTGAATTGTCATGTTTAGAGCTTATCAATAATAAATAATATCATGAAACATTTATAGTGCTCACCTGGTCATTAGTGTTATATCTCTGTTTTCGCATACCTTGAACTATCAAGAGCCATCAGGACATATTGAAGCTAATTTTGTGTTCAAATATGGAGTTGTCATCGATCCATACCCTGAAATTTCAAGGGCTTGGTTAGGACTGGTCGAAATTGATATTCATTTGAAATATGGGTTGTCATGGATCTCTAGTTTCATAAAAAAAAAAAATATTATCACTGACATTGTTTATTTATTTATAAGTTGGCTTTGAGTTCAGGTGGCCAGTAATTTACTCATGATTTCTAGCATGGACCATATGTCACCTAATCTCAAGTATTAGTTGCTACTATCAACACCCTTCATCCCAAGTGTTTATTTGTTTTAAGAGGATACTGACCAGTGTCTTAAAAAAAAAACTTTCAGCGATCCACATGAGTGCTACAGACATAGTGGTTGGCTAGGATCACGGTTTACCTTTAGCTTATATCGTTTTACTGACCAGATTACTTGACTTGCATAGAATGGGTTGTTATTCCTAATAGGAACAACACTCATCATACATCATGCTGCTACATGTCATGTCATGTACTTGGGTTGTTTTCAATATTCGGCGGAACACCAAGACTATATAAAGTGGTTACAACGTATTGCTCATAGTATATGATAACTATTCACCCAAATGGGGGATTTTCGACCTTCCCTTGGAAATTACTAGTAATAGTACTTATTTGGTCATATTATAATACATAATAGTTCATTAACACATGATTTATACCGCGCATATCCCTGAGTTTCGGTGTTTCATTTCCCCTGCTTTGGGAGTATGCTTGTTACAAATACCTAGGAGATACTATATTTTTCTAATAAAAAATGTATATTTCTAGTCGGGCACATGAGTTGGATTACTCCATCTCTTAGGGTGCATTCAATCTTGTTTCAATGAAATCTTGACACAATAATCAAATTGCTTAGGTGGATTATCTCCTTCATTAAGGAAAGGTAATTAGACGTTAGCAATTTACAACATTAAAACAAACATATCTTCATTATCCACTCAGTTAATGAAATATATTCAAAGGTTTGGGGAATACTTCTTTATATAAAGCATGGGAAGGAGTGATCATGTTAAAATAATGGGAAGGATTGATCATGTTAAAATAAGGCATTATATGGACTTTTGGGGTTGAATTCACTTTATTACCTAAGCTAAAGAGATATATGGAGGATGGTTGTCAAATTGATACCTTTTCATTAGCTAAGATAAAGGGCAAATTCTAAGGTGCTGAATTTTCCTCATTGTCTCTCTAGCTAATGAAAGCTAATTGAATGTTAGGGAGATTACATGAAATACTACGTAGGTGAGGAGTTGGCAATATTATTGTGGGTCGAATTGCATTATATTAATATGCCAATAGCCACCCTATGGATACTTTTTAAGCTCAAAATTAATTTGATTTCTAAGTTGCTTCTCATCTTTGATGTTTGAACTACCTTGTAAGTTTCTTCTAACATGGCTACATTCTAAGTTCTTTTATTTTTATAGAGTAGAAAGCACTCACATATTTTATAATAATAATAACTCATAACTAATTTAATGTCACAACCTAGCCAGACGCCAAATTGACATACAATACCCCATTTTTTATAGGACAAGAAACACCCTTTGTGAAGTGATTTCATTGCTAATTCTACAAAGATGTGTGTAGCCTACACCCTCCATATTTGAACCTATAGCCCATGTTACCCCCCATATTGCATGGGTGTCCACTTGTGATCTTCATCATGGGATTGCATATCATTGGAAGTATTATTCACTTTGGGGATGCAAATGTTATTCTTGTCTTGATGTTAATGTCCTAACTTTGTGGTTTTCATTTGCTAGCTATGAAATATGGTTGATATCAGTTTTCTATCCTATGGAGGATTAGGGATGAGGATTTATCTTGATGGTTGATCCCCCTTTCAATGTCACTAGTTGTGTTTCACTACTGGTTTGAAATGTGGCATATGACACCCCTATTTCTTAAGCATTTGGCCATCAAGGTTTTAGAGTACATTTCCCAAATTCATGACTTGAAATGTATAGCTCAAAATGGTTAAGTACTAAACAAGAAACACCTTTCGTGAAGTGATTTCATTGATTATTTGACAAAGGTGTAAGTAGCCTACACCCTCCATATTTGAACCTATGGCCCATGTTGATACAATATTGCATGGGTGTCCATTTGTGATCTTCATGGGGTTGCATATTGTTGGAAGTGTTATTCGCTTTGGGGTTGCAACTTTGATTCTTATCTTGATGATAATGCCCTAACGTGTGGCTTTGAATTGCTAGCTATGAAATATGGTTGATATTGATTTTCTGTCTTATGGAGGATTATGGATGAGGATGTATCATGATGGTTGATACCCATTTGAATGTTACTACTTGTGTTTCACTACTAGTTTGAAATGTGGTATATGACATTCTTGTTTCTTGAGCATTTGTCCATCGGAGTTTCAGGGTATATTTCCCAGATTCATGCCTTGAAATGTATAGCTCAAAATGGTTAAGTACTAAACTAATGGAAGAGGTTGACTAGTAGATAGGTAGAGCCACATGTATTTTCTTTTACTGCAAATAGTTGTGATGACATAATTGCTTCCCCTCAAGTATTTTATAGAAGTTAAATGAACATAAAGTGCAACCTCCTCTCATTTTTTAGTATTGATTGAAATGGGATTTTATATTGCGATTGAATAAGACTTTGTTATGGAATTTTATATGATATATGTTAAAAAAATTGATCCAGGGGTCTGATACAATGCACAAGCTACTTTTCTAAAAGGTAAGAAGCATTTGACTTAAGAGTGACCTGTACGTGAAGAACAAAAGTCTATGGGTTCAGCCTTGAGAATGCTTTAGAATGCAATGGAACCTACATGAGATTTCTATTGGTTGAAAATATGAGCAAACAAGATTAGCATAATAAAATTATTCAGAACATTGCAAAATGAAACATATCAAATAAGTGATTGTATCATTTTGATGACCTTAAATTCTCATTGGATTTTGATGATTGGTGTATTAAGAATTTAATCAGTAAGATATGTTGCTACACAAAGGATAGAATCCTTCGTTGTGAATGCACTGATGAGTTTCCTTGAA
Organism: Pseudotsuga menziesii; assembly: GCA_001517045.1. Lineage (NCBI taxonomy): Eukaryota > Viridiplantae > Streptophyta > Pinopsida > Pinales > Pinaceae > Pseudotsuga > Pseudotsuga menziesii. The sequence continues at coordinate 13,304 of LPNX010152939.1, read as the reverse complement.
GACACATAGATATTACAGTTATCTAAAAGTTTTATTGAGGATGCTTTGAATGAAGTCATTCGTCAATTTCTGCAGTTGTCTTGGAACAAATAAAATAAATCAAGATCAAGAGATATCAGTCAATACCATCAGTTAACAACTCCATCTATCTGCACGCCATCATTGACCATTCAACGAGTGAAATATTGTTTTTCTAAGTTAGGGATTGAAGTCCACATTGGCATAAGTTCATTTGGAAACAGATTTCTTCACAGGGAATGGATGACATGGTCATTATAATATTTTAAAAGGCAATTGGCAAAGGGAGCTATGGTGATTTGTTGCATAAGGTTTTATTTTTCCCAAAATGTATCCTATTTAACAAAAAGTGAAAATATTTCTGTAATCTTTTATATTTTGGGCATAACTTTTCACTAGTAACTCAGAATTGGGCGCACTTTGTACCATTTGAAAGATATTGAAATTATCTACAACTTTTTGGTTTTGAGTTGTTTCTAATTCCTTAGGTTTGGTCAGGGTGGAAGTTTTAGTAAGAAAGCATATTTTAAAAGATGTTCTTTAAAAAACATCTTTTAAAAGATGCTTTCTTACTACAACGCTCGCCCCAAAAAAATGGTAAGTAATTAGAATATTTTCACTTTTTGTTAAATAAGATACATTATAGAAGAAGGTAGAGCGTTATGTGCATCAGATGAAACAATTTAGTACAATAGTGAGGTATTGCATGCAAAGGATTAGAATCTCTCCTTTACGACTATTGGGAATTACCCTAAGTATTTTGAAATGATAGGGAGGTTCAAGTTGGAATGAGCAGTTGGCTTGGGCCTTATCGAGAACATAGAAAAAGGCAAGCATTCTTGAACCAACAATTGGGAATGAAGTCGTACTGTTTCCCATCATACTTCCCCGATATCGTCGTGATCGTTTATATGGTGAATGAGATTGAGTCTGGCAGACCTCGTATTGCATATAAAACCAAGTTAATTGAATTTTATATAATAAAATTAAACTTACCTTTCCAAAGGTGTTCTTTCTCTTGCAAGATATATGCAGTTTCTGACCCTTGGGAGGCATGTCAAATGCCCATGCATACCTAGGTTTCCATTCTGGAGATGTGTTGCGACTAACCGCCTATTCACATTCACAAACCTAAGTTTTGGACGTGACGCAGGTGGAGGATGAAGTAAACGTTGAAAAAAACAAGACTCTTTGGGCCACTTCAACAACAACCTTGGAGGAAGGACACAATGCCAGAGATAACACATGATTATCTATTGCTTTGTTGCTGAGATAAAAGTGTAGAATATATGGCAACACAAAAGCATTTAAAATGAGTAAAGATTACTGAATTTGCATTAATTAATTGAATTTGAAAAATGATTATTACATTTTGATTTTGAAAAATACTAACGACAAAACTTAACAATAGAATTCATTATTTTATTTTTATCAGAAATCAACCTTTTGTAAAATTGTATGACAAGTTCTGTGCAACTTCATATCTAGAAGAGGTGAACACCCAAACATTAAAAATGTTTGACCATTGCATAAAACCCCTTCAAGTTCACTCAATGCTTCTCATTTTGCTGCAGGGACAACAAAAATATTCAGACAAAAATCTACTCCATGCGATCTCGGTGTGTTTCCCCACGCTTTTCCATTTCTAGCTTCTGTAGCTCAAATAGAAACCAAAACTTAGACACAAATATTTCTCAAATGCATTTATAACAATACAGTTCCAAATCTTCTCAAATGCATTTATAACAATACAGTTCCAAATCTTCTCAGAGCAAACACACTTCCAGTTTGAATCTATTCCTCCCAAATTGCATGTAAACTATCATACAACCTTAAGCAATTTTCTGATGCAAAATTTCTCAAGCCCGTTCTCAAAGGTCGGGCTGGATGTCACTTGAAAACACACTAAACTTCAAAATCATCAAAATATTAAGAAAAAACCTACAAAATTCACCATCGTAAAAACAAATTACCATTTAGAAAAAATGGAAATTTCTAGTTCTGAAATAATTTAGAAAAGAATACTTCAAATAGAGCACCTTTTTGTGTTCCTCTTCAATGTACTTCCCATTTAAAGAAGGCAGTGCCTCAAAGGGAAACCACTTCCACTGAACCCTACCCACAACCTGCGATAAATCCATCACCATTTTTTAAACTTTTACCATTATCATTATTAATAAACAAACAACGTAATAACTATAGAACCCGGTATGTCATTCAAATTCTCACATTGTTTTTACCCACAACTCCTCCAAAGATACCAATGTTCCCATACTTATTCAGAGCACTTGCTAACTTGTATATGTTGAAGCATTGTAAGCTGCATCAACCCACTCCATCTTCGTTTTGCTCACAATCTAAGCTAAGGTGAGGTACAGTATCCATAGATGGGTCCATTACTATGAGGCTTGGACTCACGCTGGTCAACCTAACAGGGATTTACTTCGCCTAATCAGCGGCTGCTACCCTTTCAAAGACCACTTAAAACCTCAAAGGACTTCACCTATTCACTCAGTAGCCATTTCCGCTACCTACAGGAGTACTGTTACGAGCTCAGAGAATGTAAACAAAACTAAATGCAGTAATTCGTTTCAGAAAGAAACTCACAAGATAAATACACTGAATGCCACAAGATAAGCTCTGCTGGCTCTGATACCAAACTCGCCCAAAATCGAACAGAGTTCTCAAACTTCAATCTTTCATTCCTTCTTTTCGTACATTACAGAATTACAGTATTGATTCTAGCAGCACATTCATAGCTTTCTGGTGCAATCTTACAGCTTTACGCCAAGTTGCAGAGCATACTCACTGTACATACACACCTCACATTAACACAGCTTTACGCCAAGTTGCAGAGCATACTCACTGTACATACACACCTCACATTAACACACATTAACACAGAAGAGTCTCTGATGCCTTCTTCTAGCTCAAGGCCAAGACGCAGAGCATATCATCTTTTACAGACACATTACAGACTCAATAAAACCTGAGTTTCTGATGCTTTCTTATAGCGCATTCTTCAACAGGAGGACTTATAAGGAATGGACATAGACGTAGTGAACACGCAACTACAAATGGAAACTTCTTCAACAGTTAGAGTTACAGGGGACAAAAATAAATAAAATTGAACATATTTTAGAAGAGATAAAGGAGATGAAAAGGGACATCTAGAAAGCGACCAGGAGTAGTTTCTAAATGAAGAAGGATTTACATAAATAATGGACAGTGAGGCAGCACCATTGCAAAAAACCTAATGGCCTTGCAGCCACCAAAAACGAATCCAAGAACCACGGAGAAGCTACTTAAACCAGATTGGAAGACATAAGAAGTGTTCACTTCAAAGCTATTTGCCTTTTAATTTTTTGAAAGTGATAACTACCCTCTACTTTATAACACTCAGAGTTACAGGGAACAAAAGTATATGCAATGAACACATAACCGTCGCAAACATAACTTCTACAAAACATGTGGCGAACGTTGGTTGGGTGAGAAGATGAAGCGAGGTAGTAAGTCATTGGTGAGAGGGATGACGAACATGTACAATGTTTTTCAAAACGCAATGAAAAAAAAAGCTCCTATCCACATAAACATAATAAATCCAAGATCATATCGTCTAATTCATCATAAAACATAAAATAAACAACTAGATGAACTTATTTATAAGACAAAAAACTGGAAAAAGTCGTGATGAGTGTCTACCATATTAAATGAAAAATATAGGACTTAAGAGAGAGTCATTGAATCCCCCTTATCTTCTACCAAACAATGCTACTGATATTTCTCGGGAAACCTGCAATTCATCACAAGTGTTTGTACCATACTATATAAGCAAAGTTACTGCATTCCAAATATAATATGTAAGTTGCTGCTCCAAAAACTGATCCTCGGGGTTAAACCAAGTCGGGGAATATCAACGAGTCAAAAAAATACCACTACCAACACTAATATACTGTTATACGTCCTTGATCCTACGCATTTGCACCCTGTAAGTGTTGATAAAAAAATGTACCCTTCCTACTCCCTAAACGCTGCCTTGGACAAATAACCCGTTGTCTTATTGAACTCTTTGTAAATATGTTCAAAGTTGATACCTGGAGAGATACTGATAATATCCATGATCTTTCTCATCCATGGCTTGAGTTGAATCACCTCTAGAGTATTTGTCCCTTTGAACCAGTCTATAATGATTTTTGAATCTCTCTCCACCTGCTCGACAGGAATGCCTCTAGATTTTGTGAAGAAAAAGTAACATCTAGAGCACAATTAATTTCGTTTTTGTATTAGTTGCTCGGCCACAATTCATCATCAGTTTGACACAATCTTGATCGTTAATACAAATAATGGCACCGATCCCCCATAAGTGGAGTCCATTTGAGAATCACCATAAAAATATCCCTATAGCAATTTTAAGGGAATGTAGGAGGGAGGTCGTTTATTTTTATTCTTTCTACGAGGGTTAAAAACTGGTAAAACACCAAACTACTGGATCGATCCAATGAATCACGATATGAGAAGGGCCATGCTTACCCTCAAATATATCTTGATTCCTCGACTTCCATATTTCCCAGAACACCGTCATTGGGAGATCCATCTTGTCCTTATTCCTTTGTTTCCAAATGTCCATAATATGTTCTAAAGAGGACCCCATCCAACGACCTTCATAACATTCATCGTATTTAAATGTGTTTCCTCTATCAAGGTATTACTCAATGTCCTAACAAGAGTCACCAAATAACTTAGTGTCGCGAGTAATATCATATGCTTCAAGCTCCTATATTTTGATCATTGTAGGAACTACCAAAATTCTTCCATGGGAAATAACTCATTTCAACATATTGATGGTGTCATCATAGTTGTCCATCTTCACAACAATAGACTTTAAGTTTTACACAACCTTAAATCAATCATCAATACTACTATAGAAATGTTCCCAGCGTTGCCACCTCAGATAATTGCATCTATCTTTGAGGAAATGTTCCCAACGTTGCCACCTCAGATAATTGCATCTATCTTTGAGGAAGAGCATGGCTAGATTTCAAGATTCGATTCACAACGACCGCTGCAATAAATGATTACTCTCTAAATGAAAAAAAATATTGTTTTGTGTAGAGCAATAGAAACCAAAATGTATAGTTTTCTCATGGCCAGAGGAAGGTAGTTTACAAATTGTCCATAAGTAGTAAGGCCCATGCTGCCATCGTAGGGACTCCGATTCTTCTTAGCCAGAAACAAAACATATCATTTGTAATCCAAATTGGGTCAAACTTGAAGGATGTCCCTAGTTTTGTGTATGCCTAAGTTATCTCGAGCATAATTGGGTGGTGGTCTAAGCACTTGGTAGGGATAATCCAATAACAAAACTTATTAAATTTTAAAATCAAATAGTATCCAATTGTTTTGAGACACCCACAATGCCTTCCTTAGTGTTTCTCCAAGTAGGACCCATTTTAATGGGTTCAATATCTACAAGCTCAAGAGAAGTTATTTTCTATCATAAGGGAAATAGATATTCATGATGGCAAGTGAGAAACCTCGGATTTTGAAAAAGACTTCAATACAAATACTTGAATCAACAGAGAATACATTAATTACAGACATGGGTTAGTTTCACCATGTGATGATCACTCTAGAACTACTAATCACCTCAACTGCAACAAACTCATATCCAACATAGATTTTTTTTAGATTAATTAGGATTAAGTCCACTCAATATATGGATTCTTGGATTAAAGTATTTCAGGATTGTCAACTTCAAAAAATCTCTTAAGGGCTAGTTTTTTGGGTTACACCCCTAAGCTTCTAATGTTAATTAGGTCCATACAATTTTCATTGGGAAACTCTCTTTGGGTTTTTGCCTACCAGGGACCCAAAAAATTAACTTTTTCCTTCCCCATTTTATTTTCTTAATTTCTCTCTTGTGCATTTTTAAAGAGGATTACCTACCCACCCCAATCCTATTTAAATACCATTCCCTAATCCTCCAACAATCATTGTACCCTAAGAGGTGTTCATATTTTTTGGTTTGAGGAGGTAATGCCCCCCCCTCCACTCTAGATGCATTAGAGGAATAATCATAATTAATTCCATCCACTTTTTTATTGGGTTGGAATGGAAAGGTATAATAATCCCTTGGCAAATCATTAGTTACCTCCCCTTTCCCAGTAACAAATCCAAAATTACTTCCATGAAGGTTGGGATTAAGTAAGTTTTGTATATATTTTAATATACCCACATCCTCATAATAATTTCATATAGTCTTATTTATAGAATTTTTTCTTGTATATCAATTTAAATTCCCTTAAGGTGTTTGATGATTCCAAATTGTTGATCATATTGATGTGATGGACACTTATACAGGGGATCAAATGAGAAGATGGGATGCCAAAGGAATATATCTTGCTACATGATGGGTATATTATATTTGAATTTTATTTTTATTTTTTATTTTTTTATTTTAGACACTATATATCTATTAAGAAGTAGTTTTTGGGTATATTATATTTGATTGTATCTGTATTTTATTGTGAGATGAAGTAGTTTTTGGAAGATAGTCATATCTTAAGAAGTAGTTTTTTGGTTTTCTATCCTTGTTTGAATATTATCTTTTTTTTATGAATTGTAGAATTTTTGAAGATAGTTTTATCTTGGGAGTTGGCATGGAGGCCCGAACTCACTGCTGAGCCATGGGTTATACATGTATATTTTGATTACATCTTGAAATAACAAATATAATAATTTTTTTCTTGGAAGAAAAAATCATATGGCCTTCTTAGGAGGGTGTTGGGTTGAGAAGTAATACAATTACGCATACTACCTACCACCTTGGATTGATCAACACTTTGAACTTATAATGTATGTAGATGAAATGGTGACAACATTGGACACAAATTTCCTCTCCCTGCCACTTCAAAGTAATTCCAACCTTTGATTAAAGGAATGGACATTCCTCTAATTACAAGACCTTTTTTCCTTTGTAGAGTAACCATTATCTACCAAATCCACTTGATAAGGTCGAGGATTTCTTCTTTTATTGAACCTTTTTTACAAACATTTTCTCACAATCCTTAGTCATGCGGCCATAGATATGGCAATGGGAACAACAAAAGAGAATGTTTACATAGTCCAGAATTTATGTATATACAAAACCATGAGCCACAACATTCGTAAAATCATAGAGCCCTTTGCTTAAGTCAACTTCTACTAACAGTTGAGCTACAAACCCAAAAGCATTATCTTTGAAGGAATCATCAGCCATAATGGGCTTTCGAATAAGATTACGAATGGCACTAATCGTTTGGACTATCCATATGTCCATCGACCGATTCAAGAGTTTAACCCACACTAAGGTTCTTGAAACAAATTCATCCTTACAAACAAATAATGGATTCCATGACTTCATCGAGAGGTATGAGCTATCAAAAAACCATACATTTTTAAGAATCTTTAGTGCCTCCTCCTCCATCATGAAAACGAACCCTATCCAAACTCAAGCCTAAATGAAATATCGACCCATATCCTATCTTTGACACCCACTCACAATGCATCCAGACATTGAGCTTCTTCATTTAAAACCTACACCCGAAAATATTGTTAACTAGGGTTTTCCCTTTCAAATCAAAGATATCACTCACTTGTAAATCCACCCAACATTCAACAACAACCTAACACCTTTGGATTTAACCAACTCCCACCATTTTCGAGTGTCAATGTATATATTTGAAGCCTTCCTCGCGCCATGGAGGTGCTCAAGATCTAATCCCTCTCCAATAAAACTACATCCATTAGTAACCAAAAACCACCTATAGGAGCGCAGTCTCCTAGTAAACCCACGGGGATGGGGATGGGGAGATATGTTGAAAATACGATTGGTTGGATTTTTTTATGAGGCCCATTTTAGACCCCAAATTTGCTCTAATGAATGTGGTTCCTTCCTCACAAGCAGGATAAGGTTCTTAACTATACATATTGATAACTTATAGGACCAAAGATCCACAACAACTTCTATATTTGTAAGTGTTAGTGATGAGATACAAGGTATGGATTTTAATGAAGGTTGGAAAGTTATTCCTTTATATAAGATTGGTAAAGTAGCCACTCTTACTCCTTGAAAAAGTTAATTCAAAGAATTTGTGCCCCTCCTAGGACAAAGATGCCTCTTCCTTGAGTAATGTAACATTAGCAATATATTCTAACACTCTAGCTAACCCTTTATTCATCAAATGAAGATTTATCTTCCAAGGAATGTGAGAAGGATGATGATCCTAGGATGTAAGCAATTTGTTTGTGGAGTTTTACAAAAGGCTTTAAACCATATATGGTTTTTCTTCATGAGATGGACTGCTATTGCTTTTGATAGTGAAGATTCTCCTTTGGGTTATTATTTTTCAAGGACATGATTGAGATTTTGATCTCTCTAAACCATATTAGCCAACAATATTAACATTTAATTATTAATATTTAAATGAAAAATAAATATTAATGTTGAGCAGTTCCTCACATATTCTGCTTAAGATTTCTTAATAAGAATCTAAAAGTGAAAAAATAACCCACTTTTACCCTTTATCTACTATGTTTACATCTGGGAAAAAGTAATTACATGTAACTAAACTGAATGAAGCTAATGGTACATACAAGTCTTTGAACTGTTACCCTCTATCTACTATGTTTACATCTGGGGAAAAGTAATTACATGTAACAAAACTGAATGAAGCTACTGGTACATACAAGTCTTTGAATGGTTGACAATTTATTTCATGTGTTAAGCTTTACCAACAAATAAAATTGACAACAATGATTGTGCTCAGTTTATACTTACAATATGCTGATTAGTGTACAGTGGTATATCTTTGTGCATAAATATTTAAGAATGTATATAGAGAGAGAGATATGGTGTAGAGTGCCTCTTAGGAAACATTGGTATCTAGAAAAGAGATGGAAAAGCCAGAGCCATTTGATAAAAATATACACACATTTTCAATCGATACAAACAACTTCCAGATGGAAAACAATACTAGTACTAAGAAATGATGCAACACGATGAAAGATATAATTGCAACAGAGATTTTGGAAACAAACGAGCTCATTAATATTTTAAATCTTTTGGGGGAAAAATCCACGACTCTTTCTTCCAAGCAATAGTTGTTCGAAGAAAATAAAAGTTCAAAAAATCACCTTACAATGAAAACACATGAATGTATAAAAGATATCTGTTCATCATTTCGTAATGAAAATTTGTGGAAATCCTCTAAAATTAGGCTACGTTGTAAATCTTGGTCTCAATTTATTGCCTAATAATGATTGTAGTTTGTAGTTTTAGGTAAAGCTGAAATATTGTGACACATTCACAAATTAAGAAAAAACTGAGCCAAATCACTCGCAACATAGTTACAAAGCTTAAATCAATGAGAAAATTATACTCCGCAAGCACAGTATTCATTATTTTAAATAATGTAAAATAACAACTGATATTCAGGTTTGCATGGCCGCCTCATCTACTGTTGAGAAGTACAATCATCTTCTTCATCATGAATATTGAGAATCTGACGAATCTGTTGTTGGTTTTTACCTCTGATCATGTTAGCTATTGTTTCACATAACAAGTCCAGAAGATTTTGAATACACAGGTAGTTGGCTGCCAGTACAAGTCTCAAGAGGGTTTCATGATCATCCAGAGTTTCAAGGAACTCCATATCCCACCTAGGGTTAGGGCTAGCATCATGAAGTACGTGATATCTACAATATTGGATCACTTTTTCCAATATCTCACTGGAAACGAGAGAAAGAGGAACAGGTGTGTGAGTGCCCAAGTCCTCGATCACCTTCGTTATAATCCGAGACTGGGAAGCTACGGCCTCCTCCACTTCGAATGTTTTGCCATCTGAGCTCATCAGTTTCACCATATTTGTATTGTTACTATCACTGGATTCCATTGCCAGGCACCAGCAGATACAATAATTAAATGTAAAATGAATTCAATTGAATGGCGAGATCAGATACTGGATTGCTGATCGTGCTAGGCGCAGATGGCGTACTTCTCTTCCAATGCTGTTTATGACTGAGTGAATGAAGGCAATAGATTTTCGATTCGACTTCCACCGTGTTGGTAATGATGGAAATTCTCTTTAACGTTTATATTAATATATATGTGTTGAAAATGATGTAAACTCTAACGGTCATATTAATACAAAAGTTTTTTTAATGGACAACAAATTTTATCAAAGAGCCGACACACATATAATGTTGTATTTATTTTTGAGATCGCAAGATAAAAAACAAAAATACTATAAATATAAATCTAATTAGGGTGGAAGATTCATCATCATATATCCATTTTAAATTGGATCTATTAAAAAAGAATTCCGTTTATATTTTATTTAAAATGAATTTATTTATACATAAAAAAAATATACAACTCTTGATTATATATGGATCTTTTAATTAAGTTTAATTTGGTTTTAATTTTTTGTTTTATGAACATATATAATTTTTTTTAATTATTTTTTTATTTTTGTTAATTATACAGTCATTTAGATATTATCTAGAGCCAATACACAAGATTAACCTAAGTGTAACAAATGTACACGAAGGATTTTATGGTAGTGGTATCTTGTTATGCTTTGTGCTTATGATGGACCCTCCATGGATGGACCATTCCATGCGCTAAGTAAATTGGTCTTTGTATTGGAAGGTTATGTTGTTAAGTGTGGCAAGTTTCATTTCCAATAAATTGTTGTTTCTAATCTAAAAACTTAGACATGTTTTTTTCTATGAGTTCAGATAGGACACATGATTTTTTCTATGAGTTCAAAGAGTACACGTGAAGGTCACCATCAAAATTTCATGATTTTTTCTATTTGTTCAAAATTATTTCCAAAATAATATGGCCTCTATTTTATTTAATAGTTTAACTTACTTTTATATATATTTCTTTAACCATATCCAAACTATTCAAACTCATGATAGCGAAAATTTCTATTACAAACCATTTCCTAATTATATCACATTTAAATCCATATTCGAACTTAAGCTTAGTAACTATGTTCAAATCCTAAGATCTACAACACTTAATTATAAATCGTCATTTTAGTAGCGAAAATTTCTATTACAAATAATTTCCTAATTATATCACATTTAAATCCATATTCGAATTTAAGCTTAGTAACTATGTTCAAATCCTAAGATCTACAACACTTAATTATGAATCGTCATTTTACTAGTATGGTATGGGCGGAAGTATTGTCATCCTTAAACATTAATAGGGCTGCAAAAAGGCACTTTTGAAAATTGCCCTAGAATGTGGGTTCTTCATAATTTTAGACATCAGGAGTTGTTTTTTTGGGTGTCGGTTGGGGTATAGGGAGAAAAATAATTTTTTTTGCATATTTGAAGACATACTTGCATAGTTTCATAATACTAGTATAATTTTTTATTATCATTACAAAGAACACTCCTAGTTTTAGGTGAAGAAAACCCCTAGACATGATCATGACATTACTTACCTGCTTAATTGTGCTATAAGACATCTTGATGGGGCTATTGCAAATAGAAGGTGTGGTTGTGTGATGGTTTTGAAGGTGTTTGCATGCGTTTCTTTTTTTCCTAGGGATGGAGGCTGATATTGGTTCCAATACTTAGGTGGAGCTTCTTTCCCTATGGGAGCTCATTCAGTTTTTGCTTCTTACGAATGTACATATTGTTCACAAATATGGAGACTCAAAAATCATAGTGGATTGGGTTTTAGGTAGAGGGTCTCTTTAAGTGTCAATGTTGGATCAATGGGGAGGAATGACTCAGAACCTTATGTCCAAAGTTTCTTCCATTGCTATCACTCATATCTATAGGGAATATAATCAACGTGCAGATCCTCTCTCTAAAAGAACATTGGGTATCGAAGAAGGCCTTATTTTTTATGAAAAAATTGTAGATGGTAGGGTAGATGACAATGACTCTTTTAAGGCTTACTAGATGTATATGTTTTTTCTTTATGGCCCGATGAGTTAGATTAGGATTGAACAATACACTTAGCATGATGGTAGATTTTTTTCTATATCCTAAGTTATGGGCATAGTCATGAACCGAATTCTACAAATTTTTGGAGTTGTTTATTATTTTTGTTTACGGTATGGGATTTGATCATTCCTCTGAGACATTAGAATGCACTAAAACAGTTTACTATTTAGAACATGTTTGTTTCTTCTAGAACAACTTCTTTTGTTTTTATACAAATAACTTTGATTTCACTAAATAACAAATTATTCTCTTTCTTTTAAATTTTTTTTTTTCCTTAGTCATATCTATTTTTGATTTATAATAGTAAATTTTCTGTTACAAATTATTTATTACATATTCAAATTGAAACTTAATAAGTATGACCAAATGTGTTATCATATAATACAAAGCAAAACTCTTCCTGCATACTAGTGACATGGAAAACCGAAACTATAGACAAGTACAAGTGATATATGAAAAACCCAAAATTATGTATACGCACTAGTAACATAAATTGTTTTTATCACCTAGATTCCTAAATAGCATGATTATATTGGTAACTTAAAATGATCTTTATAATATTTACTTGATATTTCTAAATCTAGGGCACACCAAAATGTTGTGAATATTTTATTTATTATTTTTGTTTGGATTTTATTTAAAGTTGTTTTATGTTTTATTTTTGTTTGGATTTTATTTAAAGTCGTTTTATGTTTTAAGTGGTTTTTTTTATATATGTTAGAAATTTACAAATAGGAGTAAAATAAATAGTAAAGTTGTTGACATATGAGATTAAATAGAATAATAAAACATAATTATGATTAGAGTTTATGGTATTTTACAATTTATGGTATTGTAAATTATAAAAGAATATGTTTGCATGTTTACATTAAAAAAAAAGAGCTTAAAAAGTAAAATGAGCTTAAATTTTTATTATGTCCCCGACAGGGGGATATATATGAATCGGTCAGGCCTATTATTTTTACGAATTTGTAGCAACTTGAAGAAAACATATAATTTTTCCTATAGTTATATCAATTTTTTTTTTTTGAAATTATTTAAATCTTGATTTATCTTACTTGTTATTGGTTTATATAGGTGACGTAGGCCTGGGACTTTGTGCCCCAAGACCCGGCGGCGAGCTTACGTAAGCAACTTCTTAAAAAAAAGTTATGAGGCTAGTTTCTCTAGAGTTTCTTGGTAGCAAGGTAATAATGGCATATTAATTACATAAATGATGTCTCTGTGTTTTCAAATCTAACAGTCCTTTAAATTCGGTAATGAAATGACAAGTT
>LPNX010152921.1:263280-305515 GCA_001517045.1 Pseudotsuga menziesii | reverse complement strand
CCATCAACATCATCACCATCAACATCATGAACATCATCATCATCATCCTCATCATCATCCTCACCATCAACATCATGAACATCATCATCATTCATCATCCTCATCATCCTCATCATCCTCATCACCATCAACATCATGAACATCATCATCCTCATCCTCATCCTCATCCTCATCCTCATCATCATCATCACCTTCATCATCATCATCCTCATCATCCTCATCATCATCATCTCCAACAACATCATGAACATCATCATCATCATCCTCATAATCATCCTCATCATCATCACCATCAACATAATGAACATCATCATCATCATCATCATCATCATCATTCATCATCATCATCCTCATAATCATCATCCTCATAATCATCATCACCATCAACATAATGAACATCGTCATCATCATCCTCCTCGTCATCATCATCATCATCACCTTCATCATCAGCATCATCATCATCCTCATCGTCATCATCTCCAATAACATCATGAACATCCTCATCATCATCCTCATCATCATCCTCATCCTCATCCTCATCCTCATCCTCATCATCATCATCACCATCACCATCAACATCATCTTCATCACCTTCATCGTCATCATCATCATCATCATCATCTCGAACAACATCATGAACATCATCATCATCATCCTCATCCTCATCATCACCATCAACATCATCACTATCAACATCATGAACATCATCATCATCATCATCATCATCAACATCCTGATCATCATCACCGTCAACATCATGAACATCATCATCATTCATCATTATGAGTAATAGGGTTCTTTCATTCCTTCAACAATATAATATCTATTATGTGATATTTCCCTTTAGACAATGGCATTTTGTAGGGAAAAGCATGCAACATGTGTAAGTAAACACAAAGTATATGTGGGTGGAAGCAATATTTTTCCTTTTCCCAGTACCCTAAAGAAAAATCTCGAGAGTGTAACCCTTAACCTAATAAGTTCTGTAATATGCATGGTGTAGGTTTATATCTATAAACAAAAGCTATATTAAAGCAAAACCAATGTTTTTAACTAAAAATTTAAATTATACTGTTGATGCAACATGTTAACACTAGTACATGTGTATATTTTTTCCGATATGCCACTTGTCATGCATGGACTGTAACGCACCATATTTTTACTTAGGCATGTTTATCAGCAAGACTTGCTAGGGTTTTTCTCAGTAGGGGACAATGCAGTCACACCAATGAGGGCCAAAGCTGGAAAGCCATGGATGGTGGGGATGCGGTTGGCATTGCCATATTTCCCATGCCCAAACACACTAGCAGGAGTTGACAGAATTCAAAATTGCCGCTCCGTGAGGTTTTTTGTGCACCAGGCCCAAGTCCAATAGGTGTCCCTAAACGGTATCTGGAGGTGACCTGCAACTCACCATAGATAGATGCTCGGGCCTTCGATCGACAAACCATCGATTTCGTTGGATTCGTGACGTGGGATTTTAGCTAGGGGGGGGGCTCTCCATCCTATCCATTGCCCGATGACCTCTGTCTATGGTGGTTTCTGAAGCTAGGGTTTTGCTCAGTAGGGGACAATTCAGTCACGCCAAGGAGGGCCAAAGTTGGAAAGCCACGGATGGTGGGGGTGTGGTTGGCATTGCCATATTTCCCATGCCCAAACACACTAGCAGGAGTTGACAGAATTCAAAATTTCCGCTCTGTGAGGTTTTTTGCGCACCAGGCCCAAGTCCACCAGGTTTCCCTGAACGGTATCTAGAGGTGACCTGCAACTCGCCATAGATCGATGCTCGGGCCTCTGATCGATGAACCGTCAATTTCGTTGGATTCGTGATGTGGGATTTTAGCTAGGGGGGGGCCTCTCCATCCTATCCATTGTCTGATGACCTTCGTCTACGGTGGTTTCTGAAGCTAGGGTTTCACTCAGTAGGGGACAATGCAATCACGCCAATGAGGGCCAAAGCTGGAAAGCCATGGATGGTGGGGATGCGGTTGGCATTGCCATATTTCCCATGCCCAAACACACTAGCAGGAGTTGACAGAATTCAAAAATTGCCACTCTGTAAGGTTTTTTGCGCACCGGGCCCAAGTCCACTAGGTGTCCCTGAACGGTATCTAGAGGTGACCTGCAACTCGCCATAGATCGATGCTCAGGCCTCCGATCGACAAACCATCGATTTCGTTGGATTCATGACGTGGGATTTTAGCTAGCAGGGGGCTCTCCCTCCTGTACATTGCCCGGTGACCTCCGTCTACGGTGGTTTCTGAAGCTAGGGTTTCGCTTAGTAGGGGACAATCCAGTCACGCCAACGAGGGCCAAAGCTGGAAAGGCACGAATGGTGGGGATGCGGTTGGCATTGCCATATTTCCCATCCCCAAACACACTAGCAGTTTTTGATAGAATTCAAAATTGCCGCTCTATGATGTTTTTTGCGCATCGGGCCCAAGTCCACCAGGTGTCCCTGAACGGTATCTGGAGGTGACCTGCAACTCGCCATAGATCGATGCTCGGGCTTCCGATCGACGAACCATCGATTCCGTTGGATTCGTGACGAGGGATTTTAGATATGTAAACTTTTATATATATATAAAAGTAAAGTATTATATAGATTGACATTCTTTATATTCCATATAAATTTATGAAACATTTAAACTTATTTGAATTAAACAATATAAAATTTATATAAAAAAGTTCCAAATCCTTTAAAATTATATAAATGGTTTCTGTAGTTATGTTTTTTAATTTTGCTACTCAAAATCGAACAAATTTTCTTTGTCCCATCAAACATTAGCTTGGGAGTTGTTGGATTTATTATTCTATTAAAAAGCACAATTATAGGGTAAAAATTGACAAAAAAAGAATGCTTTGGGTGATTGAATTACCTTGTTGGATGACAATTCACGAGTGAAATCTCCTCCCCTCAACCTAAATCATCTCTTGCAACAATCCCAAGCAGTGAACTCGCTCCAAAATGCTCCAATTTCCCTTTCAATTTCACGTTCTTGATTGTTAAAATGGGCCATGGGTTTCGGGCCTGTGTATTTTAATTTTTTTTATGATTTACAAATCGCATACGCGTTTTATAACTACATATCGTGAGCGCATTTTGTAGTTATATAACACGTACGCGATATGGATTCCTATCCTACATGTCCCATGACATGTCAGGCTCGGGTTGAACCATACCAAGTGCTATGTCAGGCTCGGGTTGATGTATTTTTTGGTAACATGATCTTGTTTTTGAAAACTAGGATTGCATCTAAAAGGTCCCTCAACTTCTTGCACACACCCTGTAATGTATTGGAGTCATGTAATGCCCCGATGTGCCCATTGGGAGATTCAATATTGTAGACAAGTCATGTCAAGTCATTGTGGGTAACCCTCCTATTGATAAAGGGTTAAAGTCCCCGCAGTTGTGGGGCCCTAGGGTTATTAGACTCTCCTAGAGAATTCGGCCCTAGTGAGTTATTGTCAAGTTGAGAATTAGTATAAATAGAGAGTGAGCCTCTCTATTTATCATACACTCACTCACACTTAGTTGTAGCGCATAACTGAGAGAGAAGAAGTTGCTAGGATGAGAGAGAGAGAGACTACTGTTGTCAGGAGATCATCTTGCTGTTTTTGGGTTTTTCTTTTGGTGCTGACTCTATCTCTGAGGAAGTTGTAGGGTTTTCCCCTTGATGGTTTCCTCAAGGAAAATCTTTGTGTTTATTGTCTCATGTGTTTGATTGTTGTGCTTGTTATTCTCTCAGATAAGATCCTAAGTTAATGCTAGCTTAAATGATAAAAATATAACATGGTATCAGAGCTAACCTGAGAACAAGACACTGTGTAGCTGCAGAAACTAGGGATTCCTACTTTTTGGATCTCTATCCACATATTTTCAGCAAAAGAAGGTTGGATTGAATCTCCTCTCCAGGGCACATCTTTCTGTCAAAGCAGAATTAGATTCTGAGTATTTTTAGTTTTCGATCCAACACTACTACCGGAAATTAGCTCTTTCCACAAAAGTGGAATTCTTGAGTGAGCTCAGGCCTAGATTGATCTCCTCCTCAAAATCAAAGTTTAGAGATCAAGATCAAAGTTTTTGGTTGGGTAGAAATCCGGGAAATTCAAACCCTAATCTACTCCTGAACCATCTCTACATAAATTCAGCTCCAGATTCAGATCCAACATCTTAACCTGGTAAGATCTAAATCTTTTGTATTTTCGTTTGAGGTTCTCAGTTAAGATGTTTCATCATACCAAGCTTGATGAAAAGCTTGAGGGAGCTGATAACTTCCGAGCTTGGAAATATAGGATCTCCCTGGTCCTGGAAGAAAATGAGTTGGACTCTTACATCAATGAAGAGATTCCAGTTCTAGAGGGAGATGAGGCTAAGGCCTTACATAAGAAGAAATTGGTCATGGCTAAGAGGATTATTCATGATTCAATAAAGGATCATCTCAAACCACAGGTTTCCTCCCTAAAGAAACCTAAATCTATGTTTGATGCCCTGACCAAACTGTTTGAAGGGAAGAACATAAATCGAAAGATGACTCTAAGAAACCAATTGAAGAATGTAAAGATCCAGAATGCGGAAACCATCCAGTCTTACTTTACAAGAGTCTCTTAGATCAAAGAACAACTAGAAGCAGTGGAGAATGCATAGATTGTGATGACCACCTTGAATGGTCTCCCTAGGACATGGGACTATTTTATTCAAGGGATCTATGCTAGAAAGAAGCTTGTCAAGTTCCACAGACTATGGGAAGAATTCTCTCAAGAAGAAGCTCATATAGCAGCTCGAGAATAAAATATGGGAAGTGAAGATCAAGCTCTCACAATACACTCCAAGAAAAGCAGAAGAAGCTCTCATCACTCCAGAGGTAAGAAATTCCACCAGAAACATAACACTAGAAGCAATTCATCTAAACTTAGATGTTATACATGTGATGAAATAGGACACTTTGCAAGAGATTGTCCTAAAAGCAAAAATAAGAAGAAGGGAAACAAAAGAAGGCATCATGCTCATGCTACAGAGGATGATGAACCTTCCACAAAGAGAATCAGACAAGAAAGTGATGATTCTTTAGGTGATGAAGAATATGTTCTGATTTCTGCTCTCACGGGAACTATCACACATGGAAGCAATGATTGGCTTATATACAGTGGTGCTTCCAAACATATGATGGGATTCAAGGAATCCTTTGTAAAACTATCTGAACATGAATCACCTCATGAGGTGAAACTTGGAGATGACTACTAGTATCCAATAAAAGGTAGTGGTGAATCCTCATATAAGCTAGACTCTGGAAAGTCGATGAAGATGAAAGATGTATTGTTTGTCCCAAGACTAAAGAAGAACCTCATCTCCATATCTGCATTGGATGCAAGAGGAATGAGGGTTGCATTTGTAGATGTCCAAGTACTCATGTGGCAAAAGGGAAAGACTATTGATGATGCAATAGTGATTAGGGAACAAGAAGGGGGTCTATACAAATTGTAGGGCCAACCATAACAAGCCTTGATCCATGTTGCAATAGAGCCAAATGAACTGTGGCATAGAAGGCTTGCACATGTGCATTACAGAGCACTACCACTTGCAAGCAAAGTTGTTGAAGGTCTTCTAGAAATTTAGGCAAAACATGATGGAGTCTGCAAAGGATGTGCAAAAGGAAAGAATACAAAGAAGACATTTCCAAGTAGTGAGAGCAAGGAAAAAAGAATCATGGAAATCATTCACTCCGATGTATGTGGTCCAATGTCAACAAGTTCATTAAGCGGGTATGTATACTATGTTTATTTTATTGATGATTTTTCTAGGAAGACATGGATATACTTTATGAAGAACAAATATGAAGTATTCATCAAGTTCAAGTAATTCAAAGCCTTGATCAAGAACCATATAGAAAATAAGATCAAAACCTTTCGATCTGATAATGGTGGAGAATTTACATCAAATGAATTCAAAGCATTATGCAATAATTCAAGCATTAAGAGGGAGTTAACTACTCCATATAATACATAATGGAATGGGGTTGCAGAAAGGAAGAATAGAACAATCATGGAAGCTGCAATGGTTATGCTTCATGATCAATATCTTCCCATGCATCTATGGGCAGAAGCTTCCAGAAAAACGGTGTATGTATAGAACTGTACTCCACACAGAGTACTTGAGAACAAGACACCTGAAGAAGTCTTTTTTGGTAAGAAACCAGAAGTCAGCCATCTCAGAATATTTGGATGTCCTGTATACATACACATTCTGAAATAAAAGAGGACTAAGTTAGATCCTTCAGGAAAGAAGGGTATATTTGTAAGATACTTTGAAAGATCGAAGGCTTACATAACATACTTCCCAGGATTCAAGAAGATTAACATCAGTAGGGACGTAACATTTGACGAAGACTCAGCTTACATCAAATCAAGAAAGAGACATGTTGAAGAACCTGAAGAAACAGAAGCACCCAGAATTCATGACACAACCATGAACGAAGAAAATCAAGAAGAAGATTGAGAAATAGAAGAACCTCAAGAACCTATAGATCCACCTCAGGAGAATAATCCTCACAAGAAAAAACCTACTTGGGTATGAGAATCTATCCAAGTTGTAGAAAGATATGGGGCTCCAGAAGAAAATCACAGAGAAAGGAAAAGAACCAGGTCCTGTTCCGATTATGTAGCCCTACTATGTGACATTATGGATAAAGAACCTTCCAAATATGAAGAAGCGACAGA
This sequence comes from Pseudotsuga menziesii, assembly GCA_001517045.1. Lineage (NCBI taxonomy): Eukaryota > Viridiplantae > Streptophyta > Pinopsida > Pinales > Pinaceae > Pseudotsuga > Pseudotsuga menziesii. Next base: position 298,798 of record LPNX010152921.1, on the reverse strand, counting down.
GAAGAAATAATGGAAGAATGCTATGATCGAGGAGTATCAATCAATCATGAATAATGATGTTTAGGATGTTGTCCCAAGACCAAAAGGGAATTCTATTGTAACTTACAAATGGATCTACAAGATCAAGCATGCTACAGATCGTAGCATAGAAAAATATAAAGCAAGATTTGTGGCTCGTGGCTTATCCCATAAAGAAGGAATAGATTATGAAGAAACCTTTGCACCTATAGCTAGATACACTTCCATCAGATCAGTACTTTCTCTGACTGCAGTAATGAAGTGGAAGATACACTAGATGGATGTCAAGACTGCCTTCATGGATGGTGTAGTGGAAGAGGAAGTATATGTGGATTAGCCACTCAGTTTTGAGACACATGACAGGGAGTATCATGTGTGTAGATTGAAGAAATCCCTCTATGGATTGAAATAGGAACCTAGGACATGGTATGGTAGAATTGATGGATTTCTATCCAGTTTGGGCTTTACCAAAAGTAAAGCAGATTCCAACCTTTAATACAAGGTCGAAGAAGGTAACCCAATGATACTCCTACTGTATGTAGATGATATGTTTGTAACATGTATGGATGGGTTGATTGCTGATACAAAGAGAAAGCTTGCTTCCAAGTTCGAAATGAAGGACCTGGGTATGATGCACTATTTTCTAGGCATGGAGGTGTGGCAGAATGCGGATGGAATCTTCCTCGGACAAGGGAAGTATGTAGTATAGATCTTGAAGATGTTTGGGATGATGGATTACAAGGCCATAACACAACCTATGGTATCGAACCTGAATATATTGAGTGATGCTTCATTAGAAGTGGTTGATGCTACGATGTATTGTTAGATGATTGGTTCCTTGATGTACCTGATGAACATGAGACCAGATATTTGCTTTGCTATGAACACCTTGAGCCAATTCCTGACAGATTTGAGACATGTTCACTTGATTGCTACAAAGCATATTTTGAGGTACCTAAAGGGTACAGTTGATTATGGGCTCAAGTATGAGATGAATCAAAAGATTAACCTGGAAGGTTATGTTGATTCAGATTAGGTAGGCAGTGCAATCGATAGGAAGAGCACTTTAGGCTGTTGCTTCAGTATGGGATCAGGTGTGATCTCTTGGTTTAGTGGGAAGCAGTCCTGTGTGGCACTGAGTACAGCTGAAGCAGAGTATGTTGCAACTTGTTCAACTAGTTGTGAGGTAGTATGGCTAAGGAAGCTACTATCTGATTTATTTGATATCTAGTTGGATGCTATTTGTATATATTGTGACAACCAGAGTTGTGTGAAGTTGTTGGAGAACCCGGTGTTCGATGACAAGTCAAAGAACATCGAGATCAAATATCACTATATCAGGGATATGGTGCAGAGAGGAGTAGTGAAGCTCCAGTATGTTACGATGAACGAACAAATAGCTGATGTGTTGATGAAGCCATTAGCCAGAGTGAAGTTTGAGTACTTCAGGGAGAAGCTTGGTGTTCTCCAGATCGAGGTTCCCTCCAAGTGGAAGTGATGAGTCTGTGAGCCATTCTGACATGGTGAGAGGTTTGGTTCCTTCCATGGTTAGATGTAAGGGCTGAGCCACTCTATCATGGTGAGAGGATTGGTTCCTTCCATGTCATATGTGAGTGCTAAGCCATTCTAATGTGACCGTAGGATTAGTTCCTACATGATCAGATATAAGTGTTGAATGCCATTCTCTGAATGGAGGAACCTGGTCAGTTACCAGGAATACTCTGTCTGGGGCTGAGAGCCATTCTAATATTACTGTGGGATGTGTTTTCACATGATTAGATATAAGTGCAGGGCCATTCTGATGTCATTGAGGGATGTGTTCTCACTTGACCAGATATAAGTGCTGATGCCATTCTCTGGGAGAATGGAGGCACCTGGTAAGTTACCAGGAATCCTCAACCTGGGGTTGAGAGCCCTTTCAACATGTAGGATGGATTGGTTCCTTGCATGGTCGAATGTAAGTGCAGAGCCCTTTCGACATATAGGATGGATTGGTTCCTCACATTGTCGAATGTAAGTGCAGAGCCCTTTCGACATGTAGGATGGATTGGTTCCTTTGCATGGTCAAATGTAAGTGCAGAGCCCTTTCGACATGTAGGATGGATTGGTTCCTCGCATGGTTGAATGTAAGTGTAGAGCCCTTTCAGAATGTAGGCTAGATTTGTTCCTCGCATGGTCGAATGTAAGTGCAAAGCCCTTTCAAAATGTAGGTTGGATTGGTTCCTTGCATGATCGAATATAAGTGATGAGCCCTTCCTTGGATAGTGGATGGTGTGCTCTGCTATGCTAGAGGATTAAGTGCTATGCCTTTCTATGGATAGTAGATGATGTGTCCTACTATGCCAGTAGATGTAAGTGTTGAGCCTTTCCATGGATGATAGATGGTGTTTCCTATCATGCCAGTGGATATGAGTGCTGGGCCTTTCTGACATATATGATTGGATTGGTTTCTCTCATATTCAGATGTGAGTGCTGGATGTGCCTTTTTGACATGGTGTTGGATGTGTTCCTCTCATGGTCAGATGTAAGTGCTGGGCAGGCCATTCTGACTTAGGGTCAGATTTAAGTGCTGAAGAATACCTACATGGAGGCTAGGCCTACAACCATAATTAAAAAGGGATGGCTCTGTAGAAATTCCTGTGATGAGAAGAATCAAGAGATAGCACCAGTGATGATCCAGATTGAGTGATGATCCAAATTGAGTGATGTTGATCCAGCAGTAATGATCCAGATCCAGTGATGAAGATGACTTGAATATGAAGATAACTTGAATAAGAAGATGACGAGATGATACAGTTGATACAGATAAGAAGACCAGTGCTAAAAAACTGTGTCAAGATAATACCTTCCTAGTTAAGAGGGAGTGTTGATGTATTTGTAACTTTGAAATGTATTCACCTGTATATCTTCTGTATTGTACCCCGATGTTTATTCTGGGAAGTGTCTGTAATGTATTGGAGTCATGTCATGCCTCAATGTTCCCATCGAGAGATTCAATAATGTAAACAAGTCATGTCAAGTCATTGTGGGTAACCCTCCTATTGATCAAGGGTTAAAGTCCTCACAGTTGTGGGGCCCTAGTGTTATTAGAATCTCCTAGAGAAATCGGCCCTACTGAGTTATTATCAAGTCGGGAATTAGTATAAATATAGAGTGGGCCTCTCTATTTATTATACACTCAATCACAGTTAGTTGTAGCACATAACTGAGAGACAAGAAGTTGCCGAGACAAGAGAGAGAGAGACTACTGCTGTCGGGAGATCATCTTACTATTTTTGGGGTTTTTCTTTTGGTGTTGATTCTATCTGTGAGGAAGTTTTGGGGTTTTATCCTTTATGGTTTCCTTGAGGAAAATATTTGTGTCTATTATCTCATGTGTTTGATTGTTGTGCTTGTTATTCTCTCAGATAAGGTCCTAAGTTAATGCTAGCTTAAATGAGAAAAATATAACAATTGTTAGTTAAAAAAATGGTTCATCCAATTTAAAAGGAGGTTGAGGGAATGGAATTGAAATATCTTATTGAGAGCAATTCAGGTGGTTTACGAACTTGATGAGAGGACCACACTACGAGGGAAATATGGATAATCAATTGAACCAAGGGAAAAATATTATTGGCATTCCTTATCTCTGTTCTTTGACCTAGGTTCAATCCCTCCTTTGCGCACAACAAAAATGAATATATCGACATGAGATAGCAAGGCTCAATCGAAAACATCCACAACATAGATACAGTCTCACCCAAGATATATTTCTTATGGGTAACTTCTGGAACTAGGTTTTCGTAGTTGGGTGGGGGATTTCCCTTCCCTTGGAATTCTACCAAGGTGCTCGCCCAAAGCCGAGGGTTGGGTTACTTATACCGATTATGCATAGTTAATATGTGACTCTATTCAACCATCAAAGTATGCAATAACAACAAATATAATGGATTATAGGTGATTCCAACTACCACTGTACGACAGATGCATATAAATCAAATGTAAGAAAATACATAAACATTCGTTCACAATAAGATACACGCGCCACAACATGTTTTTCAACTATACATTCGATGCAATAGTTAACATGGAAATCCATCCAGGAAAAACTACAAAGGCGCTCTTCATCTGGCATGAGAAATATATGGAACCTTTTTGTCTTTGCACTGGGCTGCAGACTTTGTTCTAAATTTTCTTCTCATATCTATATAGACTTCTCTCTACTCTTATGCTCTTTGGTTTTCTATCACTGGTTCTTCAATACTTGAATCTATTATTAATTCACACATAGCCTGTATCAACTGAACTTCATTTAGAACTCTACAATTATTGACTCTTTGATTCTTCTACTACATTTTTTATTAGCACATGGCCTGGATCAACCTAATATTCTCTACAACTATGCACACTTAGTTGCAGACTTCTTCAACTCTTTACCAAGCAACTAACTGATTTTATATTGACATACTAGCTAAGCAACAACAACAGATCGGTTAGAAACTTAGTTAATATGACCTTCCTCATGCTAACAAAGCATAACTCATTCAAAAGTGAGGAACTTGCACACAACCTGGGTTTTTCCTTCTTATAAACTCTTAGATGTCTCTTTCATTTGACTTCATACAGTTACCCAATAGGTTGTCATTCAAATTCCAGAAACACATGTTAGTAGGAACTAACGACCCAAATTACAAAGATGCTTTCATACATGTGACATTCGTCGATCTTTCTGAACTATCACTTTCTAGCCGTTGCACTGCTACACTTCTTCTGACACAGTTTCCTCTGTCACAACTCTTTTTGTCACATATTTTCCTTCTGTAATATCCCCTCATAACTTTTTGATGTTTTACTTTTACTTACGTATAATGAAACAAGTGAGTTACTTTTTAAATTAATATAATTATGAAATTGAGGGTTATATAGCAGCTATACAATTAATTAACAGAAACTTGGGTTTAAATGAGTTACCAAATTCGCAGCATTCTTTATGAAGACAAGTGGCCAGTACTAAGGAAATTTAGTTACTTTTCTATAAAAGTCCTAGGAAAAGAGAAGAGGGAATGCATAGGAATTATAGAAAACAAGATCAATAGAAAGAGGAGAGCTTCCAAAGGTCATGCAGGTGAAGGCTCTATTTGATGTATCCATGAAATAGTGTAGAGATGCCATAGAAAATATGTGAGATATTAAGCTATGTACTAGAACCGTTAGTGAGAATAAGAGAATGCTAGGTTTTGGAGTAAATAACTCTGTCTAGTTACTCATGTAAACTTGAAGATGCAGGGAAACAATTTAAACCTAAGAGTCTTGGAAAGGGGGTGGAACAATACACGCTTGAATGCTTTGAAGTTCCAGTGGATGGGTGGTGTATAGCTGCTAATGCTTCAATTTTTGGTTCACACATATATGTTTCTTGAGAACTGATTCTTTATTATTACAGTCACATCACTAATGTATGGAAAATTATCTCTTTATTGTTTCTTTCATATCTCTTATATATTGAACACTAATTGTTTATCATCACAGTCATTATTCTACATTAAACAGTCTTATAATTATGAACGATGGAAAAGAAATGATAGTAAATCAGTGATATTAGTGTTATTGTATTAAATCTTATTTTATTATAGTTTAACCATATGTGAATGAAAAATGTTCAGTAAACCAAAGGGAATGATTATAGATAAGTCCTTGTAATTTTATTTTCTCTAAACCTACTTTATTGCTGTGGAAACCCTAAAATATAAATGGGTATCTAGCTAATCTGATAATAAACCCTTAATTGAATACGGATTGTTCTTTCCAAAATAAATAACCTATTAAATAAGTTATCTAGTTGAATCAACCCTTGTTTGAATAAAAACCCCTAATTTAAAATATACTTATAAACTATACAGAATAACAAGATTGATAAACTATTAAATTTTTACCATACTACATGGCTTCAACATTATAATTTCTGAGTACAATATATAAACCAGTTCTGTGAAATAGCCAAAAATAGGAAACAACAACAAACTGCAGTCGAGAATATGGTTTATTAAAGGCCATAAACAATATATATTATTTACAAAACTAAACTAAATGGTTGTGTTGATGCCTAGAAATTCGTAGGTAACAATAGTTAGGGATTCTCCCCAGTAAACGTTCCCAACTAGCCCGTTACTGTTTGGTATGGGGAATCCATCTGTTTTACGATCCGGCTACTGTAGGTCAAGTAATAAAATACAAGGTTTTACCGGTTACGGCCCAATCCATTGTGTATATTTTTAGTTTTTTGAATTTAAGTATGATATGCAAGTGCCTATCTAAGAATGCAAACTAATAGAGAATACAAGGAGCGGTCACAATGTGATGCGCAGGTTCTTACCTCTCGTCTTAACTCTCTTGCATCTAAATCACACACAGCAAGAAAATAAAACTAACTATCTAACCTACCTCTAGGGAGCAAGATCATAATTTATCAATGAGTAATTTATTTCTGCACATGCATTAAGAAAAATCACAGATAGCTATTATTTAATTTAAAACACATGAACATTAAGAGATATATGAACAACAAGATAGCTCATTGTTTATGAAAAGCATTCACTACTCATAGTGGAAAATTCATAGAATAAACTAGAGTGCATTCATGTCAAGAACATAGGTTCAAAGAGTTAGAACGATCTCACAGTTAGTGGAAAAAAATTGAAAACAAAATACTTCACATTCAACAAATCCATAGCACAACATTTGAAATCTTCCACCAAGATTTCTCCAACAGGAAAATTGTAATTCTTATTGCAAAAGCAAATACTTCATCTTACAACATAATCTCACAAATCTATTTTAGGAAAAAGTCTCTTTCTTCTATCTAACTCTCCTATACTTATACTACAAACAAAACTCTTGGGATGCCCCTTGGTGACCTTTGGGCTCCTCCCAACCGTTCAGTCCCACAATTTTGTCTTTTAGTGAGTGCTCATGATTTATACAATACGTTACATTTCAAATTAAGATTTTAAGAGCACTTTTAAAAAAGGGACCAGCTTGGTAACTGATGAATTTTTCCCAAGTCTGGGCCTCTGCTGCTATTGATCTATTTGAGATCTCAGACCCTTACTTTCTTCTTCTCTTACTTCATTTTCTTTCTCTTCCTTCCTTGCTGCCTCCTTTCTTCTGCTTTGTCTTCTAGATGCATCTTCTCTACAGCAGCAATCACAATGTCATGAATAACCAGTTCTTAGATCACTTAGTGTTTGACAAAGTAACACAAACTGTCTCAATACATGCATTCTATAAAATGAACTAAAAACAATATTAATGCATGCAAAGATAAGGAAAAGACAATCCTGCAAGCTGGGTATGAAAATCCTCTAAATCTACTGTCCAAACTAAAATCACAAACTCGATAAAACAGGCTCTCTATCTCAATCCAGGCTGCATTTGGAATAATTCAAAAACCTTTGATGAAAGAAATGAATCATAACAAAGTAACTGCCAATCCGAAACCCCAAACTACACTCTCCATCTCAGAGAAAAACACCATGGAAAAAAAAAATTAAAAGCACACAAGAAAGGCGGGAAAACCCTCACTGGCAGGAAAAATGCTAAGCATTTGGTGAAAACCTCCTCATCGGTGAAAAAAAAAACTATGTGTCGGAAGGTTAGTTCACTAAGCTTCCGCAATGAAAAAAACCATAAGGACTATGACTTCTATGACAATAAGACATCATCGGTGATCAGAAGAATGGGGAACTAGCTAGAAATGCATCGGAAGATAACCAGCTAAACATCGGAAAGATAGTGTATTACTCAGTTGCAATGGAAAGAAAAAGTCAGACTACTGCTTCCGCTATCAAAAGAAAACTTCGGTGAAATAAAACACTAAAGACTGTCGTATAGGCATAGGAGATCAGAACCACTACCACTAAACACATAGGCATCGGTGATCGGAAGGACTAACCATAATGCATTGGCAGAATAGTTCAGTACGTAGCCACAATGGTGGGAGACATACAGACTAAAAGTTCCATAGTCAACATAAAAACATCAGCGATCGGAGGCTCGGAAGACTAACCAGTATTGTGTCAGCATATGAACCAGCTAACCATCAGAGAGATAGCATACTATATAGCTGCAATGGCGGGAAACAATCAGACTACAACTTCCACAATCCAAATAAAACTTCGGCGATCGAAAACTTTAATAACTGCAGATAAGTGAGTTTACAACAAAGCCTCTGAAATGGCGGCGTTGCTCGAGACTAGAACTCCGAAACTTAGCCAAAACATTCCGATAGTGAAAACAAAAGATCATCACAAAGCAAACAGTTTGAACCAATAAAAGCACGTAATCGATGAAAGAAAAACTAACCATCGGCCCGTTCTTTATCTGTCCTCCAAAACGGTGGTGATATAGAGGACTAATGCTCTGACAGTGATAAAGTAAGAATGTCGACAGTCCAAAGAAAAATTAAATAAAGGTGCATCGATAAAAATAATAACTATCCATCGGGAAGTTCATTACTTACCCTCCGCAACGGCAGCTATGTAGAGAACTACCGCCCCGACCCAAACATAAATAAAATTCCGATAGTGATAAAGGAAATCATTTTAAATAAAAAAGGCCATCAATTTCAACTTCACAACTAAAAGCATCAGTCTGAACAAAAGATAATCATTCAACTTCCGAAAGTGGTAAACAATTTACCTCAATTCAACCTCAAAAGATCCAAATTTGTAGGAGAGGAACAACAAAGTTCAGCAATCCCAAACAAATCTAGGCAAGATAAAATTAAAAGGAGGGTCCAAAATTTTAAAAAAATTAGGAAATAGTTGCAGCTGCAACAATTGGTGACTACCTGGTGAATCCAGATCTCTGGACAATTTCTTCCTTGAGTAACAGACTGTTTGACAATAAAACCAACATGTTGAATTCTTCTAGATGTCTGGATTTCCCAAATGCAAAATGTATGTACTTTTAATCATTGATGATAGTCCAGTTTAGGAAAATGGAAACCAAGATTTCAAATTCAAGATAAATCTTTTGAGGACAGGAATATGAGTTTCATTTTTTACCTCTGTCTTCGGGTAGCTTCCGGCTTGGACACCACAGGATTGTAACATATGGTAAACAAAAATATTCATTTGTTCTTCATTCCCATGCCATTTTGCACTTTTTGTGCTTTTAGACTTTTGTCCTTTTTGAGTCCTCCTGCATGCCTTTCTTTCTGAATTTTTATTCAGGCTCCTCTATCCATAGTGTCCTTTTGTGTGAGAGATATATTTAATTTTCAGCTCACGGACGGAGAAGAACTTTGGCAATTTTGTACTCATATGGTTCAGTACTTTGTTTTGATACGCATTTTTTTCTTAGGAGATTTTGACTCTTATTTTCCTTTTGGCTTTCAATTCTTGACATGGGATGATTTATATATAATATACTGTTTACCCTGATTCCTTTCCCTGGGTCTTTTGTTGTCACCCCCCTAAGACATTTTTAAATGTGAGATGGATGGAGCCTCAAAATAGTATTCCAGACCTTTTGATCCTGAGTTATTTTACAAGGATTAAGGAGGACTTCAATGTGTTCATAGCCATTTAGGAAAACTGCTAAACTAGAATAAATTCTTCCAGATAAATCAATAGTACACAGTCTTATAATCAAGGATTTTAGTTAGTCCAGAATTTTGATGCCCTCCATGAAACCAAAATTTTGCTTCTTTTATTGAAATCAATCAAAATCTAACTAAAAACAAACATAAATAAAAAAAAATAAAAAATAAGCAACCAAAACAATTTATTTATGTATAATATAATCAAGAAATAAAAATCAAGAAAAATAAAATTTGAGAACTAAAACACTAACTGATTAGTTCTTTGCCCACCCCTGCTAATCTGGAAAATTGTAAGTTGAGGGGCTAGGATTGATTGCAAAATAAAAATTCCTACCCATTATCTAATTCAACTATACTTGAAACAAAAACTACATCTGAAACTAAGTCTACTATTTTACAATCAATCTCATCAGCCCGCGAAAATCGAAGGAGATTGGGTTGGGTATCTGATGTACTTCTAGCTTCCTCTACTTGGTAGTTTCTTGGTTCTAGCTCAATTAGATAATTTCCCAACACAGAATTCACTGGTTCTTTTTTTTCTTCCAATTGAGTAACATTGTGCTTCATGTGGGGCTCTCTTAATATTTTTATCTGATTTGGAATTCCCTTTTGAGGCAACCATAGATGTGACCAATCTGATGCGAAGTACCCATTTAGTCTTGCTAACCAGTCTCTATTCAAAACAAGTCCATAAACATCAGGTATGTCTTCTACTACAATATCAATGTACTAACATATCTTTTCATTGGCAGATAAGCGAATCAGAACATCTTGCATTTCCCTAACTACTTTCACATTGGTCTTGTCTAGCTGAGTAACCTGCCAGGTAGTGGGTTTAGGTTGTCCATTGATCTTTTTGCAAACTCAAAGTGGCATAACATTGATTGCTAACCCTAAGTCTACTAAAAAATTGTGCACCTTATGGTTTAAAATCTCAAAAGTCAAGAGGAATGGTGGGGTTTTAAACCTATCCTTACCTCCCACACTTGCTTCAACAATTTATTCTATAGGTTGGTTGTTAATGGGAAGCTCTTCTTCTGGTACTTCAAGTGATTTTAACAATTTTTCTTTCTGTTGAGGTACATTACACATTTCAAATAACAAAATATTTGCCTTAGCACTTTTAATGTCCTCCACAATATCGTACCCCATCTCAGGTGGTTTGAGATTTTCCTTGACATTATCAACTTTGTCTTTAATAGGCTTATCAGGCATGTTGACTTGTTTCAGATCTTGACTGGGAATGGTAAATTTAGGTATTTTATCATCTATGTTTTTTTTCTATCTTTTCTTCATATTCTCTTGAAATTTCTTAATCTTTGGAAGTATTGAATTGTCTTTATTTATCAAACCTTGACTTCTTGTTGTCACATTTGTTTCTATTGTTTCTTCCTGTTTCAGTGAACCTTCCTCTTTCGTATCAAAAAGTGAGACACAGTCCCATAAAACCAGAGCATCATCCTCTTGTTTTTTTGTGGGTTTATTACCCTTTTCCTCCTCCTCATCAACCTCTCTTAGTTTAGAGTCCAATAGATGATTCATTACTAATGTCATCAAATTGATCCATTGAGGGCAATTTTTTTCAGAATGAGGCTGCTGATGAAAGGTGCAAAAATTATCCATACCTACCTCAGTTAAATTCATTGATGTAGGATTGTGTGGAGGAGGTTTAGATTGATTGTTATCTTCTCTCCTTTCATAGTAAGGCTTGTATGCTTTATGATCCTCCTTTTCTTTTTCCAAGTCTATCACTTTGGTAGATATATTCTGCATCATTTTCAACATTCCTTCAAAAGTTTTTTCTCCCGACTGCTCAGGATAATATTCTATGCTCTCTTTTTTAGCTTCTACCCTATCAACTTCTTCATAAGTTTTTAACAATGTAGGTTTGACTTAAATCTTGGAAAACATGGCTAGTTTAGGCCCTATAGTTGAAGTATAGTATTCACTCAGAACTTTATCAGATGGTTTATCAGTTGCAGAAAAATTCTTTAGATAAGCATCAAACCTTTGAGTAAAACTATGCACTTTTTCCTTTCTTTCTTTCTTTAAAGCGCATAACCCTTTCATCAGAGCTACATGAGTTTTTTGGACTGCATATTTACTTCTAAATATTCTTTCAAAAGTATCCCAGTCTGTGATTGCGTTTGCAGGCAGAGAAAAATACCATGAGGCTGGGGCTCCTTTTAGGGTATGAGGGAACAATCTGTAGACTACATATTCATGTTTTCCAACCTGTAGTCCTTATATATCCAAGTAAAATCTTTTCAAATGATCATCTACCAAAATCTTTTCACTTGGGTCAAACTTAGGCAACATTTTCTCAAAAGCCTAAGGTAAGTCATGCAAAGTGTTGAGTCCAAAATTGGCCCCTTTTTAACCACCTTTAATCACCTTTCTTCCCTTGTTTTACACTGCTTAGCACGCCAATCAGACTGACTTTCTTCACTCTATTCCCTAAATTGTCAAGGTAAGACTGATTATTGTTTTACCTTATTAATGCTTATTCTTGTAGACAATTAAGGCTATTTATCTCTCGAAATTGTGCTAATATGTGTGATCTATGAAGATAATGTGAGATGAGCAGAATGCAGGGGGATGGAGCTGAACAAGTCTAGGGACAAAGGATGGTCGTGACATAAAAGGGATCCTCAATTTGTCCATCATCTATTGAGGCACGTGACATTCCAGATAAGAGCCGGTCAGAGTAGCAGTAACAGAATGTGCTATGATCGAGGGATCTTCGACGTAGCTGCTCGAATATTATGGCGATCTGAGAAGATCGCCACTTCTGGGCCAGTCAACAGCCTTCTCGCATTTTCTATAATTGTATCATGCCACGTCTTGTAACAACCAGTGTTATTCAGGGCGCCTGAAGATCAGAGATCTTCATGGCTGCCCTTTGCAATAGGATTGGACGTTATCGCTTGTATGTATAAATGCAGAAAGCTGTCTCGACCTAGGGGGTTGAAAAAATAGTTAATTTATTTGGTATTGATAGCGGGAGCAATCTGTAATAATTCTTCCTTTTTAATACAAAGAGCTACTGCTGGTTTAAGGGAGCTATACATTGTTCATCCAGCGTCTCTGTGTGAAGGCTGGGCCCGCCTTCCACAGAGATTGCTGAGTTAAGGTAGGATCTTTTAATTCATGGTTGTGTGATGTTTTGTTAATCATATTTTCTGTGTGCGCAGCAGTAGTATGTGTGATTTACAGTATTGCATTTTCCTAAGATCGATAACTGTAACAGCGTAACAGTCGACTGAGTAGATAGTCTTTATGCAATTTATTCAATAGCTATAGACAGCTCTGTTCATCTCATGGTTTCAGATTGACATCCCACGAACCCTTTTCAATTCTTTGATTGTTATAATTGTTGATCTTTGTTTCTGCAATTCAATTCTTAAATTAGCCGAGCTTGATCTGTTGCAATCGAAATTCTAGATGACAATTAATTTATGATTACAGATTCTAAGTGTGATTAGATCAATTAGGCAATTTGTTTATTTTAGGTTATGAATAGGATTTCCTTTCTGTCAGTAATTAGTATTGAATCTGATTTCATTTCTTGTTGATGCCTAGAAGGAAAAGGTTGAATTTGTAGAGTTAGAAGATTGGTGGGATCACACAGAGTTTGAGGGATGAACATAGTTGTTTAAGAGCAGTATTAACTACAATGATTTGGGTGTTTAAGCATATATTGTGCACTTACCCTTTGAGACAAAAGACTTCCTCGGGTTGACAATGAATTTCGTAAGCTCTGTGTGTTGATAATAACTTATCTGCATTTAGGGTGCTCGACATTTTGGCGCCGTTGCCGTGGAAGGGTAAAAATTAAACACTAGCATTAGTTCCATTTGGTAATTATTTCTAATAAGTATCTTTTTATTCTCTCTGATGAAATGATTTGGGTTGTATGAATACTAGAAGGGTAAAATGCGATCAATTCCCAACTCCCAAAACCCCACAAGATACTAACAGTGCAGGTGGCGCGGGTCGAGGTCGAGGAGTACCATTGGGTAGAAGGACGTTCATTGACGATCTTGTTGACAGAACTGATTCATCCACTGGAGCTTGTCTTCAAGAAACTCCTAACAGAAGAAACCCTGCTAATCCTAGGGCGCTAGCGTTGGGATCCACGGTGGAGAATACACGAGCAGCTGCGACGTCCTCAGCCATCCCTGTAGAGAAAGACACAACTGTTACAACGGGACTTGCTGGTAGAGGACCGAATTATCACATTAACGGGAGGAGTGTAACTAAGGAAGAGTGGGATCAGTACCACCAGAAGTTCCTGCGACAGTGGAAAAACGAAGAAAAGAACGAGGAACAAGAGAAGAACGAAGAAAAGAACGAGGAACAAGAGAAGGATGAAGAAAAGAACACAGGAGGAGATGAAGAGGAGAAAACAGAAGAAGAGATGAGTAACAGACACGGGGCCGACGAGGAAGAAGTGATTGGAGAAAACTATCATCATGAGAATCGCTCCCTGCCAGAGGGAACAGTGGCTACATTGAAATTTCCAATTCAACAACCAAATGGGGCAGCTCCTATGAAGAATATCTCACCATCGGTGTTACCTCGTTTCCATGGAAAGGCGGCGGAATACCTAGACGAATTCCTTTTTGAATTCGATATTCTTTGTCGCAGCTACGATTATATTACTGATGCCCAAAAACTAAAACTTTTTCCTGCTACCCTGAAGGACAATGCATTACACTGGTTCATGAGCCTTGGGGGAGGGACCGTTACTAATTGGGATGCAATGAAGTAGGTGTTCCTGGAGAAATATCAGGAATATTGTAACACCAAGGATAAGAGAGAGGATTTATTTAAAATGGTACAGAAGGAGGACGAAAGTTTGGAAGATTTCATGGAAAGACTGCTGTACAACGTGCAGAGAGCTGGGCAGACGAACACTGGACTGGATGTACTCAAAATAATCTTGCTTCGGGGAATCAGGGATGATTGTATAGACATGTTAAACCTGCTTGGTAAGGGAGACATCTCCAAAGAACCTTTCGACAAAATCGTGGAGCTGTGCAAAAGATACTCCAGAGGGTCTTCCAGGAATAATAAGCGGGATAAAAGAGAAAAGCTGGAACGTGACATCTTCGACCGAACTCAGAAGTCATCCAATGGAGCCGCTACCCGTGCAGAGATAGGAAATCTACTTGAAAATTTTAAAACAGAAATGATGAGCTCCATCTCTTCGGAAATTGATGTCCTGAAGGCGAAACAAAAACAAGCAGTAGAGGATCTCACATTAGGTTTGTTCTGCCCCCGATGTAGAAAGAATCATCCATTGAGAGAATGCCCGCTTAACAAAGTGAACGTATGTCAGCTGTGTGATCTGAAGCATGACATGAAGGAATGCCCTTCACTTCCTCAAGTCAAGGCTGTTCTGCAGGAATCAAACCCGGATGTGGGAGCAGCCTACTTTATTGCACAGAAGAAACCGTGGCAGCCTCGAAATCAAGGTATGTCCCCAAACTCTCTTCCATTTTTGAACAATATGGGGAATTGGAATAATATGCAAAATGTGAATACACAATTCCCTTCAAATTATACGTAGTGGAATCCCTCTCAACCTGCAACGCAAAACTATAATTCATGGAATCCCTGGACACAGCCACCACCCCAACCTACGACGTGGACTCCTGGATGGAGGAATTTTCATCCTGGGAACCAGTTTCCTCAACCATCTCTACCTCAACAAGCACCGTATTCTCCTCAATTTCCCCAATTCCCTCAAATTCCTCCATATCCTCAATACTTACTTCCAAAGTCACAGCTGCAGCTGTAAAACAATTCTGTCCCTAACATACCAATACGACCCCAGCTGCCTGCCCAACCTAATCCTAACCCAAACAATAAAGCAGTCCATCAATTGGAGACTGTCAACATGCCAGCCTACTCTCTTTCCCCTGTACCCTGTAATGAAATCCATTTATGATCTGGGAAAATTGTAGAACCTGTAATTACAGAGGATGTTTCATCTCCTGAGCATAAAGAAGAGGAGAGCTTATAGCACCCATTTGACTCAATTCCCATCATTGAGGATGCTGGGCATCCCTTAGAAGGAACGAATGAACCATCCAATGATAAAGGAACGGCTGAACCATCCAACGACAAACCTGACGAGATACAGCCTTCCCATCTGATAAAGCAACCACCATACCCCAAGAGACTACTGCTACCAAAAGTGGGGGGGCAACCTCAGTTTAACCTCCTCGGAGAGTTAAGGAACCTTTATGTTAAAATTCCCCTCCTTCAAGCTCTCCAAGATGTGCCCATTTACGCTAGAACAGTTCGGGAGCTGTGTACAAGAAGAACACAAAGGAAACTCAGGGATCCTCCCACGGTTCATGTCATAGGAAACTTATCGGCCTTGATAACAGGAAAAGCCCCTGTGACTAAATACGACAACCCTGGTAATCCTACCGTTACTGTACAGATAGGACAGACAAAGATACCCAACGTCCTAGTGGATCTGGGAGCAACAATCAACGTTATAACTATGGAAACTGTAAAGAAGCTTGGACTCACTAAGTTTAGACCGACCCCTACTATTTTGGAATTGGCAGACAGATCCACCATCAGACCTGAAGGGATTTTGGACGACCTTGTTATATCAGTAGATTCATGGGAGTACCCAGCTGAATTTTTGGTGTTACAACCAAAATCGCAGCTGGGGGGACACCCATTGATCCTGGGGAGACCGTGGTTGGCCACAGCTGATGCTTGCATCAGCTGTCGATCGGGTTCCATGACTATATCTGATGGTATGGATACTAAAAACCTCACCCTGTATCCTCCATCTCGGCCAAGTCTAGAGGCTGAAACATCCCTTTGGATAGAGCAGGAGGAGGAGGAGGAGGATGTCCAGCCATTATTAACTATAGGGAAGGCCTTAACCTTTAAAAATGAAACAGAAGATGATACCATTAGCAATTTCATTAGTGAACCCACTTCAGTGAATAGAGAGGTTTATCAAATTCTGAACACTACCCTGTGCAAGGAAGAACAAGAGAATCTTACGGAAGAAGCCTTGGTTGGTGCCACAAACATAATCCCAGTTGTGAAAAATTCAGAAAGCATTCCTATTGAGGTAGAACCTGGAAGGACTTTGAATATCAATCCTAGTCTCTCCTTAGAGGAGCAGAAACGCCTGATCAACCTCTTGAAAGAACATAAGGGGGAGTTTGCCTGAGAGTATACAGATATGAGGGGTATCCCCTCTAATCCGTGCACTCATCACATTTATATCAAAAGTGACTCCCGGCCGGTGTGTCAACCCCAACGACGCATGAACCCCAATCTGAGGGATATAGTGAAGGAGGAAATCCAGAAACTTTTGGAAGCAGGATTTATATATCCTATTTCGGATAGTGAGTGGGTCTCTCCACTCGTGGTTGTACCCAAGAAAAATGGCAAATGGAGGGTCTGTGTTGATTACAGGGAACTGAATAAAGCAACTCAAAAGGATCATTTCCCTTTACCCTTTATCGACCAAGTACTTGATACCCTGTCACGGAAGAAGTTCTTCTCCTTCCTAGACAGCTTCAGTGGGTACAACCAAATCCAAATTGCTCCTGAGGATCAGGATAAAACCACCTTCACCTATCCCTGGGGAACGTTTGCTTACAGAGTACTTCCATTTGGATTGTCCAATGCACCAGCAACGTTCCAAAGAGCTGTGATTGGCATATTCTCTGAATTAGTCAATGATAGCATGGAAATCTTCATGGATGATTTCACCCCCTATGGCAGGGATTTCGATGAGGCACTAGAAAATTTAAAGAAGGTTTTAACTCGCTGTGAACAGACTCAGCTTTCATTGAGCACTGAGAAGTGCCATATGATGATGAGTGAGGGGGTGGTATTGGGGCATTTTATCTCTGCCAATGGCATACAGGTAGACCCTGCAAAAATCAAAGTAATACAGAATATACCTACCCCTTCAACTCAGAAAGAGGTGAGAAGCTTTCTGGGACATGCTGGATATTATCGAAGATTCATAGAAAACTTCTCCAAACTGGCTTCTCCTTTGTTCTCTTTGCTAATGAAGGATGCACAGTTTGTGTGGAATGCAGCATGCCAGACAGCATTCGATGAACTTAAAGCAAAGCTGTCTACAATTCCCATCTTGCGGGGGCCTAATTGGACCCTGCCCTTCCATATTTTCTCAGATGCCTCTGACACTGCCATTGGGGCAGTATTAGGACAGCAGGAGGGCCAAAAACCTTATGCCATTTATTATGTTAGTAAAAATATAGCCCCTGCTGAGCTTAACTACACTGTTACTGAAAAAGAATTCCTAGCTATCATTTACTCCATCAATAAATTTCGACATTATATCACCGGGTATCCTACATTTGTGCACACTGACCACTCTGCCATCAAATAGTTAATGAACAAACCAGTTACCAATGCCAGAGTGACCAGATGGATTTTGTTGTTACAAGAATTTGATATCACTATTATAGATAAACCTGGGAAGGAAAATGTTGTTGCTGACTTTTTATCCCGTCTTACTAACAGTGATGACAGTTTGCCTGTTGAGGATTCTTTCCTAGACGAGCATCTATTTGCACTATCAGTTCATTCTCCATGGTATGCAGACGTTGCTAACTATTTGGTTGCAGGGAAGCTCCCGCCATATATGACAAAACAAGAAAAAAGAAAAATTATTCAGCGCAGTGCTAGGTTTTGTTGGTTAAATGGCCATCTCTTCTACACAGGGCCTGATCTCGAGATCAGGAGATGTGTAAGAGAAGATGAGATCTTTCCTATATTAAAAGCCTGTCATGAGGGACCTTGTGGAGGGCACTTTGCAGATAAAAGAACAGGGCATAAGGCACTATGGATGGGTTACTACTGGCCGACTCTGTTCAGGGATGCCAAGAAGTATGTCTGGTCCTGTGACACTTGCCAAAGGATGGGCCAACCCAATCGAACAGATCAGATGCCCCTACAGTCCCAACTTGTAGTTGAACCATTTGATAGATGGGCACTGGATTTTGTTGGCCCTATCAGTCCTCCCTCCAAACAGAAGGTCTATATTCTGGTTTGCACTGATTACATGACCAAGTGGGTAGAGGCTGTAGCTTTGGCTAAAGCTAATGATCAGGCAGTAATTGATTTTCTGTACAGTGAGATATTTACCCATTTTGGAGTGCTAAAAGAAGTAGTCACTGATGGAGGGCCGCAGTTCGTGTCACACCAATTTGAATCCTTGCTCCGGAAGTATCATGTGTAGCACAGGGTGTCTTCACCTTACCACCCCCAGGCCAATGGTCAGGTGGAAAGCACCAATAAGGTTATTGAAAATATCCTTACTAAAACAGTTAATAGTCATCGAAAGGATTGGGCTGACAGGCTTCCAGAAGCACTGTGGGCATATCGCACGACTTGGCGTGACACTACAGGGTTCTCCCCATATGATCTGGTGTACGGAAAGAGTGTTGTCTTTCCAATTGAGTTCAATATTAAAACCCTGAAGACAGCCACCGAAATGAACCTGGATGTAACAGAAGCTCAGAAGCGAAGGCTGAATCAATTAAATGAACTAGACGAGAAGCGGTTAGCGGCAGTAGACCAGACTTTCTTGCTTCAGCAATAGAGATCTAATTGGCACGACCAGTTTATTAAAAAGAAGGTCTTCAGTGAAGGAGACTGGGCGTTACTTTATGACTCCAGATTCAAAAGAGATTTTAAAGGGAAACTGCGTACACGGTGGCTAGGTCCATACTTGGTTGACAGGGTTTTTGACAATGGCACTGTCCGTCTGGTGACCATTGATGACAATCGTATACCATTACTTGCTAATGGCCACATACTAAGACTGTATCGTAAGCCTATCTCGAAGGACGCATTCATTTCGCAGATTGCTGCCGACCCAGAGTATTAGCTGTTACCAGGGCAGGAACTTCTCTCTGCCTCTTCCAACCTTTGAACTGTAAATCGCACTATTGAATCGCTGTACATAAATAAGTTTTTACTGTAGCGTATAACTCTTGATTTTTTTTCTTTTCGCATTTGATCTTTTTTTTGTTGATTGTTGTTTTTCAAAGAAATAAAATTGCAGGGAAGTACCAGGCGAACGACCAGAATGGGCCCGCTGAACGAGAAACATTTTCCTGTGTTGCATTTTCCTTTTCTCAAAATAAACACTCCCGGCAGCTGAACACACTTTCCCACAGCCGTAATTTTTTTTCCAAGGCCAGAAAATCCTTTTTCCCGGCGGATGAACATACACTCCCGGCAGCTGAACACACTTTCCCACAGCTGCAATTTTTTTTTCCAAGGCCAGAAAATCCTTTTTCCCGGCGGCTGAACATACATTCCCGGCAGCTGAACATACTTTTCCACAGCCGCAAATTTTTTTCCCAAAGGCCAGAAAATCCTTTTTCCCGGCGGCTGAACATACACTCCCGGCGGCTAACCCACCCTTTTCCATGGCTGCGACATATCTTCTGGGCACCATAGAGCTTGTTCTGCCAGCCGTGATTTCTCCCTGTACCGCCAATTTTTTTTTCCCGACACCGTGATCTTCTTTAACGGCTGTAACATCTTTTAATTGGCCGTGATATCATGCTGGGAAACTTCAATTCCGCTTTATCTGGCGGACCTTTCAGCATTACAGACTGTTCTTTTGTTCTTTACAGTGGTAACTCCTGTGTTACTCAAAGCACATTGATTCCGCTATCATTTATGGCTCTGACTTATTCCACTCATGCCGGCCAAATCAGCATAATTTCGACCCCGGTGACGCGATGTTTTCTCCGTTTTCACTGGCGATGGAATTATGGCATTATTTCTATTATTATGATCAACTTAATGCCTGCGCACAAGCTTGGCCTTCCAGCATCAGCAAGCCCCCAGATCATCATTCCCCGCAGGTCATTCGATGCACAGTCGCACGAGGTATGGCTTTGATTTTTACATGATTAAGTGTTAATTTGGGTTTAATAATATCAGTCGTGCCTTAATACGTATTACCATTATGACTTAATTAATCCATTCCCTCATGCGACGTAAAAGCTCATAACCGCCACCTTCCCCAATTTGGCATAAAAATTTTGAACCTCCCTCTGCACTGTACTTTCCAAAAATTTCATCTCCCTACTCACATCTCCGTTCAGCGATCTGTGCATCCCCTGTCCCGCAACCTCCACTCTTGGACTCTAGAACTCTATCGCCAGGACTATGGGGCTTCCAGCTCGTTATGAACCTTTGAACACGCAGGAACTCCGAAACAATCCTACGGTTTTTTCCATCTTTCAAGCCGCTGGCTGGATTGAATTCTTCGAGTGACTAGACGGATTTAACAGGGAAGCCGCTTTGCAATTCGCTTTACACCTCAAGGACACTCACTCTGAGGTATGGGGGCTGCGGATAGAAGTTTCTAAGGCCATTATATCTGAAGTTACTGCTCTTCCAATGGTGGGAAAGGCATGGTTTGAACGACGAGTCCCCACGATGGCTGCATGGGAGGAATTTCTCCGAGAGGGGGAGCACGTTCAATCATCAAAGAGAGGAATTTCTCTGCACTCACTACTGCGACCATGGGATCAGGTTGCTGTCTTTCTTAAGAAGTACATCACTTGTGAAGGTAGGTACCAAACTGTTTATAATTCCGAACTACCTTTTCTTTCCCATCTTTGCCATGGCATTTTGTTGAATATTCCCTACTATCTGTTCCATAACTTACGCTAGATGGCGGGGTTTGTACAAATGGCTAAACATCCACATGTTTCCGTAACCCACCATGGCCTTATAAAATTAATCATTTTAAGAACCCTAGCCCAGTACAATATCACCTGGGATCAATTTACAGCCCACACTCAGGAACCTGCTCTTTTGCCGGGTGTCCTAGCCGAACAGGCGCAACTTCAACATCATCAGGAGGATCGGTGTCCCTCCAATATAGTTGGGGGGGGGAATGATATTGCATCAGAACAAGAACAACAGGGGACACAAGCAGAACCATTGGGGGAAAGTGTTGATAAAAATCTTGAGAAAACTGCAGACAACAGGGCAACTCTGCCATCAGAAGGAGAAATTGGAGCAGCATTGAATGCTGCGACAATTGAACCTGAAGATGACAGAGCCAAGGCAATTGAAGAACAGATGGAACAGATAGAACTGGTCACTGTTGAATCCTCACCTAAGCGGGGAGGGGGAACCCTAATTAAGGAGGAACAATATGAGGCGCAAGAAAACATTCCTTTGACCCCAGTAGTGAATCCTGATAAGACAGCCCCTCAAACGAAAACGTCACGAAAAGGGAGAAAGAGACCAATTAAGGAGCTGAGCATAACTGCACCAATAAGAGGCACAAGAATTAAATCAAGTGCAGCAGCAGAGGCAGTCAGAAAAAGATATCAAACCTTGGAGGCACAGGTGGAGGTCCCAATCCTTGTACCAAGGCCAACGGATGCGCCAGAAAGGCCAGTTGAGGTAGAACCCAGTCTTGAAGGACTTTTGGAGGAAAACACAGTATTAAAGGAGGAAGTCCAAATACTTCAAAAGGAAGTGGAGACTTGGAAGGAAACTTGTAGGAAACAAGGTGAGAAGAAAATGTATACATTGGTGGAGGCGGTAGACCACCTTGAGGGAGCAGACTCTATTGACCCTGACAAGGAGGAGGAGCAAGTGATTTGCCCCAATTGTGGGGAAATTTTCAAAAAGAAAGGCCATGGGGTCATAGTTCACACAGTGCAACAACCCACGTCCACAAGGGAAGAACCTGCAGAAGAACAAGATGCTGTAACACAAGAACCAGCATCTTTGATCATCCTTGCCGAGGATGCTACTAATCCTAGGGCAGAGGAGGAAAAGAATGAAATCAGGAGTGATGATGGAAATAAGGATTGCACTGTGAATCCAGAATTCTCACACGATATAGAAATGATAGAAACTGAGCCACGAGGGCAGAACATTGATGAACCTGAACAGGGGATTGCAACTTCAGAAATGCAGATGAAAAGGGGAGAAGAATTTGGAATGGAGGACACTCTGGAACCTAATGAAGAGTTTGGCACTATGGCCCCAGAATGTCCCCATGATACAAATCTTAGAGAAGAACTGCAGCCACAGGAGGATGAAGAGGTAATGCAGGATGTTGTTACACAAGAACCAACATCCCTGGGAATTCCTGAATTTCAACTAGAAGATGACCCAGGGATAGATATCATACCCGATACACAGTGGAGTGAGGATGAACAGACAATAGCCTCAGGAGACACTGAGGTCCTTGAGGAAGAGCTATACGATGGGGAAGATATCCAATCTCAGAAGCAGGGGAACGAAGATGTTTCTGTTACACAAGAACCAGCAACACAACCATTGGATTCAGAATCACAGAAGGGAGACACTGCCACACAAGAACCAGTGTCCCCAAAAGCAATGGAGGTGGATGCTGAGGAGAGTTTGAAAGATGTTGCTGCCACACAAGAACCAGCAACACATGAATCAGATTCAGAAATGCAGGCTGATCAGGGAGAAGACACTGTTAGACAAAAACCAGTGATTCAACAAGCCTTGGATACAGCTGTAGAAAATAACACGGGGGGTGTTGCTGCCACACAAGAACCAGCAACACAAGAACCAATTTTAGAGATATAGATGGATCAGGGAGAAGACACTGTTACACAAGAACCAGTGTCTCAACAAGCACCAATCACAGTTATGGAAGAAAATCCAGGGGATGTTGCTGCCGCACAAGAACCAACAACTCTCACAGAAGAAGCGCTGGAAGATACTGTCTCACAAGAGACAATACTCCTCCCTTTCAAAATTTTTATTGATTTGGATTCAGAGCAGGAAGAACATTATAAACAGGATATTTCAGATCTCACGGCAGAAGTTTCAGCCCTGAGGATGGAAGTAATTAAATGGAGAAGTCAGGTGGAAGAAAACCAGAAAAAGACAATTGCTTTGGATGAGCATAAGAGAATTATTAGAGCACTGGAAGAGCAGGGGGCTGAAGAATGTATGGGTCACAGAGCTCAGGTAGAGGAGCTACAGAAGGAGATGAAGAAATTGAAAAAATTCTCATCCATGTAGAAGGATAAGGATCAAATGTATTCCCTATCCCGAGAACTCATAGGCACTAGGAAGCCCTCTTCCTCTTATCCAGTGTTTCTCTTCGAGCAGTTTGTCTGGTTTAAATCAAAAGCTGTACAGGAGGGGAGGTCATTTGAAATTGCAACCTCAGAAAATTTTTTGGAGACATTCCTTGGGAGCAATTTTGAAGAGCAGAACTTGCTATGTGAACTATACCTGCACGAGATGGCGTGCCCTCTGGATCGACACTCAAACCCTGTTCCATTTGCAGGGGATGTTCAGCTACGAGCCTTTGCCTCTTTTGTGAACAATCATGTTCAGTGGGAAAGGTCTTTCCAGACCTTTTCCCACAATGAAGCCCATACTAGTTTATGGATTCGAAGTGAGCCCCAGAATCCTGGCATCCTTGTGGCTCGATACAAGGGTTTTCTTTCCAGCCCTTCCCAGGCACAACATATCATGGATTTGCAGGAAGAGGTAATCTCCACTTGTACAAAATCCATTTCTAGACAGCAGCGGGTTGCATTAGAGGGGAGCAAGCACAGATGGCAGGTTGCCTCCTCTGCACTTAGAAACAGGGACCCCTACTGCTTTAAAAATTTTAAACATGCACTCTCTAGAGTCAAGGGTTATGTAGGGTGTATGAAGGAATGTGGAGTCAACTGGCTAGGTTTAAAGTTCAAATTTCCTCTTATTTGGTGGCCAGCAGAACCATACGACATGGATTTTTCCATGACTAGGGCAGAGGAGCAGAGATGTTGGAAGTACTGGGTTATTCACAGAGGTTTTCTGAAGACTAATGAGAAACCTGAGTTTCCCTACAATTTTTCTTCTCTCCACGAACAGAGCTCAATGCAGGATTCAGATTCCGAGTGATGCAGGTTGTTGCATGAGGACATGCAACAGGGTAGTTGGGGGGAGATGTTGAGTCCAAAATTGGCCCCTTTTTAACCACCTTTAATCACCTTTCTTCCCTTGTTTTACACTGCTTAGCACGCCAATCAGACTGACTTTCTTCACTCTATTCCCTAAATTGTCAAGGTAAGACTGATTATTGTTTTACCTTATTAATGCTTATTCTTGTAGACAATTAAGGCTATTTATCTCTCGAAATTGTGCTAATATGTGTGATCTATGAAGATAATGTGAGATGAGCAGAATGCAGGGGGATGGAGCCGAACAAGTCTAGGGACAAAGGATGGTCGTGACATAAAATGGATCCTCAATTTGTCCATCATCTATTGAGGCACGTGACATTCCAGATAAGAGCTGGTCAGAGTAGCAGTAACAGAATGTGCTATGATCAAGGGATCTTCAGCGTAGCTGCTCGAATATTATGGCGATCTGAGAAGATCGCCACTTCTGGGACAGTCAACAGCCTTCTCGCATTTTCTATAATTGTATCATGCCACGTCTTGTAACAACCGGTGTTATTCAGGGTGCCTGAAGATCAGAGATCTTCATGGCTGCCCTTTGTAATAGGATTGGACGTTACCGCTTGTATGTATAAATGCAGAAAGCTGTCTCGAACCAGGGGGTTGAAATTTTATTTATTTATTTGGTATTGACAGCGGGAGCAATCTATAATAATTCTTCCTTTTTAATACAAAGAGCTACTGCTGGTTTAAGGGAGCTGTACATTGTTCATCCAGCATCTCTGTGTGAAGGCTGGGCCCGCCTTCCACAGAGATTGCTGAGTTAAGGTAGGATCTTTTAATTCATGGTTGTGTGATGTTTTGTTAATCATATTTTCTGTGTGCAGAGCAATAGTATGTGTGATTTACAGTATTACATTTTCCTAAGATCGATAACTGTAACAGCGTAACAGTCGACTGAGTAGATAGTCTTTATGCAATTTATTCAATAGCTGTACACAGCTCTGTTCATCTCATGGTTTCAGATTGACATCCCACGAACCCTTTGCAATTCTTTGATTGTTATAATTTCTGATCTTTGTTTCTGCAATTCAATTCTTAAATTAGCCGAGCTTGATCTGTTGCAATCGAAATTCTAGATGACAATTAATTTATGATTACAGATTCTAAGTGTGATTAGATCAATTAGGCAATTTGTTTATTTTAGGTTATGAATAGGATTTCCTTTCTGTCAGTAATTAGTATTGAATTTGATTTCATTTCTTGTGATGCATAGAAGGAAAAGGTTGAATTTGTAGAGTTAGAAGATTGGTGGGATCACATAGAGTTTGAGGGATGAACATAGTTGTTTAAGAGCAGTATTAACTACAATGATTTGGGTGTTTAAGCATATATTGTGCACTTACCCTTTGAGACAAAATACTTCCTCGGGTTGACAATGAATTTCGTAAGCTCTGTGTGTTGATAATAACTTATCTGCATTTAGGGTGCTCGACACAAAGGAGGTGCTAGGTTTAGTGGTGATCTAGCCCTCCACGTAGGTGGTGGAATTGGTGGGTTAGGTGGCTCATTTGTGTTTACATTTGCCATGATTTTAAGTGGAGAGTGAGGTGGTGAATGAATAGGGGTATGAACAAGTGAACAGTAAGCTATATCTAGGCCCAACTGATTCAGAGGTTGAACAACTTCCTGTAAGGCTGTTTCTACCAGTTCTTCAAAATCTCCAACCAACACTACGTCTTCCAATATAGGACGGTCTTTCTTTTGATATTGTCTTCTGGGTAAGGCAGGGATAATCGGTAATCCTCCAATATTATTTGCATATGCCCTAGTAAATATTCTCAGATCATCAACTACTTCATTATCTACAGAATACAGATGCTCTTTACTGTTCTCTTCAGGAATTGGATTGGGAAACAAACTTCTTTCAGAACTGTCACCAGTGGAATAATTTCGAGGAAATGGGTTTCCTCGGCCAGCCATGCACCGGCTTCTCTCCTTCTAGCGCCAACAATTGTTGATTCCTTGAAATTCGCAGGTAACAACAGTTAGGGATTCTCCCCAGTAAACGTTCCCAACTAGCCTGTTACTATTTTCTATGGGGAATCCGTCTGGTTTACGGTCCGACTACCATAGGTCAAGTAACAAAAATAAAAGGTTTTACTAGTTATGGCCCGGTCCACCGTGTATATTTTTTAGTTTTTTATGTTTAAGTATGATATGCAAGTGCCTATCTAAGAATGCAGACTGATAGAGAATATGAGGAGCGGTCACAATGCGATGTGCAGGTTCTTACCTCTCGTCTTAACTCTCTCGCATCTAAATCACACACAGCAAGAAAATAAAACTAACTATCTAACCTATCCCTAGGGAGCAAGATCATCATTTATGAATGAGTAATGTATTTTTGCACATGCATTAATAAAAATCACAGATAGTCGTTATTTAATTCAAAACACATGAAAATTAAGAGATATATGAACAATAAGATAGCTCATTGTTTATGAAAAGCCTTGATTACTCATAGTGGAAAATTCTACAATAAACTAGAGCGCATTCATGTCAAGAACATAGGTTCAAAGAGTTAAAACAATCTCGCAGTTAATGGACAATAGCTGAAAACGAAATAGTTCACATTCAACAAATCCATAGCACAACATTTGAAATCTTCCACCAAGCTTTCTCCAACATGAAACTTGTAATTCTTATTGCAAAATGAAATAGTTCTTCTTACAACATAATCTCACAAATCTATCTGGGAAAAAGTCCCTTTCTTCTATCTAACTCTCCTATACTTATACTACAAGCAAAACTCTTGGGCTGCCCCTCGGTGACCTTTGGGATCCTCCCAACCGTTCAGTCCCACAATTTTGTCTTTTAGTGAGTGCTCATAATTTATACAATACGTTACATTTCAGATTAAGATTTTAAGAGCACTTTTAAAAAAGGGAACATCTTGGTAACTGATGAATTTTTCCCAAGCCTGGGCCACTACTACTATTGATTTGTTTGAGATCTCAGACCCTATTGGCCTAATTTTCTGACCTAGGCCAACTAAGGAGATTAAGCCCACACAAGTCGCTTAGAGTAGTTCCCGGTGTGTTTGAAATGGAAAAATCTTGCAGGTTATGGTCCTGCTACCAACTGAATTTTCCTCTTAAGTAGAATTTAAAATTCAGTAAAAATTAATCCTAATCTTATTATTACATAAGTAAACCCTAGAATTAGTTTTCTAAGACCTAAGTTATCTTAAAATGCTTTCTTAAGGAAAGTATTCAATTTTTTAGGGTTTTGCTTCAAATATTTTAATTCAAAGACTATTTTAAGTTTTACAAAATTAATTTAATTCTATTTATCAACTGTTAAATATAAAATAAAATTTAAAATAAACTACACTAAGACTAAAATTAACTAGTTATCCTATCTCAGCTAAGAGCAACTTGAAAACTAAATTAATTATTAATTAATGATTCAAATAAACAAAGAGATAGACAATAATGTTTTAAATGAAAATAATTAAATCGTTATCATTAAATCACTCTGGTGAATATGCACAACAACAGAAAATTAAAATAGATAACTACTTTTAATTTCTCTGTAATGTTCTATTAATTAATGACTAATAATCAATACTATTTGAATAAAAGATGATATTTATTATGAAAACGTTGTAAAAATACAAATGAAATCAAAATAAACATGAAATATTTTTATTACTAAAATTCGAATTCTCAATGCAAATATTGATAAATCAAATTCAGTAATATTTTACTCAAACATTAATATTGTGTAAACAGAGTACTTTTTTTTTTCCTCGAAAAAAATTCATAATTTTATTTCAAAGTGGAACAAAATTACATCTACACATGTAAGAGGATCACTAGGATCCCTACATTGTCACATATTATCTGTCTCATATTATCATAACCAAAAAAAATTACAATACTGTCCCCAGCCTGTAATAGCAGAAATACTTCACAGAAAATATGAATATCCAATTCATATATTTGCTATCTAAGAAACTGTCCCAGACTATTATATATATAAGCATAAGCTCGATACATATTATCAAACCAAAATCAAATAGTCACAAATTCTGGAAAGAAAATCCAATTCATAAGTATGCTGTCAACTGTTCCAACTATCCCGGACTGAAATATATATAAGCTAAGCTTGATACATATATATCAAACCCAAATCATATAAAATCTGGAATCCAATTCATAAGCTTGTTGTATAACATAATCATGTAATATATATAAGCATATCCGATACATATATGGATATCAAAATCCCATCATAGTAGATGATAGGTCACAAAATCTGAGCCAATGCTCAATGCTGATCCAAAGCTGCATCATGAAAAGGCCGATGATAATAACTGTATGAACCCTTGCGAGAGTGGACATATATCCTCCAGATTCCAAAGTCTAAATGCCACTGCGTCGATTCCTTGGATAACTGATCAGCCACCCCATTCCGTTCCCTATAGACATGTGTAAAATAAATATGATTAAACTGTTGTTTAATGCGGAACACCTCCTCCAGTATAGGTAAAAGTATCATCACATGGCACTGAACAGTCTCTTTTTCCCATTCAATAACTAGCATAGAGTCACCAAAGACCTATAAAGACAAACAACCCTGTTCCAAAGCAAATAAAAGTAGAAGCCTAAGTGTCATTAATTCAGCATAGTTATTTGATCCCCTCCCTAATCCAGCCGAGAAATGAAAATAATGTGACTCAGATTTGAAAAGTACACCACCCCCACCACATCTCAGTTGCTGAGCTTGAGAAGCTCCATCAAAGAAGCCCCAAGGGAGAGCTTTGTCAATCAGTTCCTCCCGCACATGCTTATGCTTGAGAAGCTTCTCAGGTTCCCTAAAATGATGAATAATTGCAACAACTTGAGCCGCAATAGACTCCATCGAGATTTGACAGTCCTGAAATATAATATTATTGCGTGTTATCCAAAATCCCCAAGCGAAGATACAAGGAACAACTCGGAGAGAGTAATGGCCTGACCACCAGCTTTGAAAAGCCTGGAGAACAGTATCTCCCTGCCACCCCCCGATGAAACCCATTTGTTTACCCACTTCAGTCCAAATAGTTTGTGAACAACTACATTGAACAAAAAGATCATGAATTGTTTCCTTAGCCTTCCAACACATCGTACAAAAGCCTGGGCCTTCAAGAAATGTCTTTTGCAAAATGTCCCAAGTTGGAGCTTTATTTTCCAAATAAGACCAGAAGAGTAACTTTTCCTTACCCGGACATTTTAGGTTCCACAATTGTTTCCACCGCCAAACCAATTCTCGATTATGAACCAAAAAATTGAGCTGAATATACCCATGTTTAGGAGTATAACACCCAGAAGGATGATAGTCCCAAACCAATTTATCATCCCGATTAGTCAATCTGACATTTGAAACCCTTAACTGCCTTATATATCCCTCCCATGCCGCCTGCAGATCATCATGAATATCAAGTCTCTGAGCACTGATCCATCCTTGATGCCATCATGAAGAATTTCCCTGATCCTCAATATCAGCAATAAAAAGACACCCTCTTGCTTCCAAATGTAATCTCAACTCCTTAGGAAGTACACGATTCCTCCCACAGCCTACCCAAGGATTAATTCCTATATGAACCTTTCTCCCATTACCTATTCTCCACACCAAACTTGAGCCAACTAGATCAAAATGCTTTACCACCGCTTTCCAGACCACTGAGCAATTTGTCCGAGATTTGTCCACCAACCAAATCCACTCAATGAGAGACAAAGGAGCTATATATTTATGATACACCACGTGAGTCCAGAGACTCTGTGTATGAATAAGTCTCCATGAGACTTTTGCTCCTAATGCCTTTGCAAAAAGGAAAATATTTTTTAACCCCCACCCTCCCAAAGCTTTTGGAACAACAATTTTCTCCCACCTCACCCACACCATAGCCCTATGATCATTCTTACCTCTCCACAGAAAAGAAAAACACAACCTACGAATCTATTCAAGAATCCCCTTAGGAAGCCATGCAAGAGACATCCAGTATACGGGTATCGCTTCCAAAACAGATTTTACTAGAACCAGTCTCCCAGCCCGAGAGAGCCATTTATGACTCCAACTTTGAAGTCTTTTTTCCAATTTTGTCAATAACCAGTGCCAATCTACCTTCAGATAAGAGTTCGGTTTTAAGAAAAACCCAAAATACTTTATCCCAGCATCCAAATCCATAATTCTAAAAGGAAAATGATGAGCAATTCTGTGTGTCTCCTTCTCAGATAAGTTCGAGCGTGATATAGTGGATTTTTCAATATTTACCACCATTCCCACAGCAGCTTGTACAAGAGTTAGTCCTTTAGACACCTTATCAATATCCTATCTCAACCCATTAGTGAAAATCATAATATTGTCAACAAAAAAGAGGTGTGTAATATACAATACCTGGGAAATGGCAGTGCCACGAAAAATCCCTTCTGTTTTTGAAGCCAAAATAAAACGGCTGAGACCTTCAGCAACAAGAAGAAACAAAAAGGGAGAAAGAGGACACCCTTGTCGAAGATCCCTTCCTGCATGGAAGAAAGGGCTAGCATCTCCATTAATGAGTACTGCAAAACTCACCGTACTGATACAAGCCATAATCCATCTTAAAAATTCATAATAGAATCCCAGGTGTGTAAGCAGCATCCTAAGGTAAAGCCAACTGACCCGATCGTAAGCCTTTGAGAGATCAATCTTGATCACTGCTCCTTTCTATTTCTGAACTTTCAAAGTATGTAGACCTTCCTGAGAAACTCCAATGGCCTCATGTATTTGATGACCCTCCAGGAACCCAAATTGCTCACTAGTAATATGTTGGGACAATACAGATTTGAGTCTCTTTGCAATAACCTTAGAGATGATCTTATATATACAATTGCAAAGTGAAATGGGCCCGTAATCCTCAAAACTTGCAGGTTTATCCACTTTTGGGATAAGAGCAATAAAATTAGTATTGAGCGGGCCATGTATAAACCCAGCCTTACGAGATTCCTCAACAACTGACAAGAGCTCCTCACCGAAGAAATCAAAGAAAACCAAGAAGAATTCCACAGGCCAACCATCAGGCCCCGGGATTTTATCTTTTTGAAACGAGTGAAGCACCCAAGGCAGTTCCTCCATCGAAACTTCCCCCATCAACATCCTGTTTTCCTCCTCATCCACAAATCGGGGAAAGAGCTGTGCCACCCGAATGACCTCAGCAATAGTAGCTCCAGATTGTGTAGAGAATAAATCCCCAAAATATCTCACACCCATCTCAGCCAGCCCTTTGAAACTGGACACCGGTTCCCCTTCTACCGAAGACAACTCCCAAATAGAATTGGAAAATTTTCTCCCCTTAGCAAATGTTTGAAAAAATTTAGTATTCTCATCTCCACACTGAAGCCAAATTGCTCTACTTTTCAACCTCCACATTTCTTCTCGCTCACAGAGAATCACATTCCACTTATTTTCCAAAGTAAGGAGTTCATCCTTAGTCTGATCATCCAAGAACCCCATCCCAGGACTGTGAATTAACCTATCAATAGCCAACTCACAGTCCCTCAAGTCCATATCATCATTCACCCTCTTAGCATGAGCCCAGGAGATTGTATCCTCCTTTAAGAGTTTCATATTTTGATAAAAATGTACCCCCGCATGCTCCAAAGAGTTTTGTGGACGAGGATTCCACATCTCCTTAACCAAAGATTGAAAACCCTCTTCCTTCAACCAGCTGGAGTTAAATTTGAATGGACCTGGGGGCTTCCTCCGACGACCCCATAATTCCAGAAAAATGGGGCAATGATCAGAAAACCCTCCTGTCCCCACCCACTGCCTAACAAGATCCAACCCAAGAACCAATGATTCAGCCACCAAGAACCTATCCAATCTCTTGGCTACCCTTTGATCCCCTGCTCTCTTATTTCTCCAGGTAGGGACAATCTTGGCTGGGAGTATGTCCAGAAGATCCTTCCTCGCAAAATATTGAATGAAAAAGTTGGCCAAAACATCCGGAATAGCTCTAGGCCCCCAGACCTCAGAGGCTCCCAGTGTAATATTAAAATCTCCCCTCAGAATAACATCTGTGTCTTTGAAAAGGTCCAAATTGAACAAAGAATCCCAAAATCTAGCTTTGTTCAAATATGGCCCATAGATGTTAAGAATCGAGAGAGTCTTCCCAAGCTCAGAGTCCCACACTGCCAACCCCACACTAGAATAAATTCCCCAAGAATAGAAACACCTACAACTTTGAACCTTCCACCCCGAGTCTAGACCTTTAGAGCGGCCCCTTGCATCCACAGCCACAAACTTCCAACCAGAAAGCAAAGTTTCTAAAACCCTTACAACCTCCTCACTACACCCCAAAGTTTCCTGTAGCATAATAACATCTGGCTTATTTAAATCCACCAGCTTTCGAAGAGACGATTTTTTGAGGGGAATCGCCAACCCCCGACAATTAAAGGACATAACTTTCATATTGGAGACCCCGCCTGGGCTTTCACTGCTCTAAGTGCCCATTCAATTGAAGATTGTGTCCCCATCCCTAAATCCACCTTTGCCTGATCTTGTGCTTTGGATAGAAGAGATTTTCTGCCACGAACTTTCCCCACCACACGCAAGGACAACTCAGGAAGACCTTTCCCCCCGACCCCTCAAAGGATATCTCCCTACTTCTAAGGGCATATCTGATACTTCTTCCCTCAGAGCTGGTAGAGATATTTGTAGAGACAATGGAAGGGGAGAAAACAAAATCAGATGACGGCAACGGACAAGGAGCAACCGGATAGTGGAAAGCCGGACTGGCTAAAGGAGATCCAATAGACAAAACCCCCCCATATCATCAGAGACAGTAAAAAGAGAAACAACAGGAAAATGGATAAAAGACATACCCAAGGGATTCGAAAAAGAACCCCCTCGAATATTGGCCTGCACTGAAGTCTTCCTGGAGCCATCCTGAGATGAAGAAACCAAAGCATTAACCCCTGCCCCCAGTCTATCAGTGAACAATCCCCCAGGGACCTTCTTGCCAATGTCCACCATGTGCAAAGACATACTGATGTAGAAGGGAGTTTTCTGGAATCAGCCTATACCTCTGGTTCTGTGTCCAATGCCCTACCTTCCAATGGCCCAATATTCCTAGCCCCAACATCAGCAGTAACCCCCACCGCCTTAGGAGCATCAATCCCATCGAAATATTCAATCATCGGTTTGCTGGCCCTAAAGGGAAGCGGACAATAGGCCACCAAATGTCCATATGTATGACAACAGTGACACCTAAACGACACACCCACATAGTCGAGAATTTGCACAAAATCCCCATCCTTCGTCTATACATTTATCTCAGAGGAGAGTCACAGACACAGATCGATCCTTACCATTATTTTGGCCACCGAATACTTACCCGTCTCCAGATAGGATAAATCAGCACATACATATTCACCCAGAAAATTCCCAATTGCAGCAAAGCGATTCTCATTCCATAAATGCATAGGAAAACCTGGAAGTTTTTCCCACAGAGGCTCCTTGTTAATCTTCTCCTTTTGTGAATCAAAAAAAGGTGTCCAGCTTTTCAAAACAATAGGAAATCCATGCATAGACCACTACCTCCCCAGGACAGCATCAACTTCCCCTTTGTTGTGCAGAATGAAAGAAAACCACCCTTTAGTCAAAACTCGAACCTCAGGTGCTGAATCCAGCAAATGTGTCCACTGCTCGACCACCCACCTCCGGAGAAAACCATGGCCAAAACGTTTACCACGAACATTCCCAACCACTGCTGTCATGGACATATCCTCTGCCTCTTCCATCGTAACATCAACCCCCAGCACCAGCTTGTCTCTATGCTTCCTATCTTTAATGGCCTTTGGACCTTTATGAGATCCCTCCTTCGCTGACCCCCCTTGCTTAGGGGATAGAAAAGATTCAGCTTCAGGAAATAGTTCATGGCTTCCCAAAGCAGCCGCC
Organism: Pseudotsuga menziesii; assembly: GCA_001517045.1. Taxonomy (NCBI): domain Eukaryota; kingdom Viridiplantae; phylum Streptophyta; class Pinopsida; order Pinales; family Pinaceae; genus Pseudotsuga; species Pseudotsuga menziesii. The sequence continues at coordinate 264,265 of LPNX010152921.1, read as the reverse complement.
TGGCCGCCCTAGAATTCTCCCTACCTCCAATACCCAGAGTGGTGTCAAGCCCCCGACCAACTTCTGACACTACCAAAGCTCCCACCAAGAAAGAACCAAATTCTCCCTCCAAACCCTGATGCTGAATGCCACCTTCAAGAAAAGCGGAAAAACCCTCTACTGGGAGCTCCGAGGAAATTGCAGGGAAATTTGTAAAGAACCCAGTCTGAGGGGAGAGAGTATGACCGAGAAGTCCAGCGAGGTCAGGCCGGTATACACCCAAACCCTTAGAGTTCTTGAAAAGAGCTAAATCCGCCTCCAAACCCTCCAAACCAACAGAATTGGGCGATGAAATCCTGGGGTTTGAAAGCCTTGCAAAATCATTCCCTACTAGCCCCACTTCATCCATGTGCCCAAAGTAGAACCCTGGCCCCCTCCCTAACAGCAAAGGTCCAGATGTCCCCTGCTAATCCAAAGCACCAGATAAACCTCCTACAACGAAGATATCTCTTTCATTGACCCCATCCAAAGTGTAATCCACCTCCTCCTCCATACCTCCCCACCGAACCACCCCAAAACCTTTCAATCCACAAACCCAAACCCAAAAAATAGCCAAATCCCACCTCCTAACCGCCAAAGAAAAAGGCCCACAGTCGCCACCCCTAAACTATACCAACACAAATTCGAGCTCCAAGACAAAACCCATATATCAGCCTCCCTTTGTAGTCCATCTCCTGGAAATTCCTGGTCTTCAAAACACCATAGCCTTCTTCAATACCACCATAATACACTCTTCCATCTGTCAACCAACAAAAACCTTGATCTATTCTGAGCTAAAATCTATGAATTGGTTCGAGCAAGGGTTTTGTAGCTAACACGCTCTCAGCAGAAAACCCTGGTGACTATCCTTTACTCCTACGAAGCAAAATTGCCACCATTAATTGAGAATTACGTTAAAATCGCTCAAGAATCCGAGCTATCCTTTTTTTCCAATGTGACCCTCAGA